>JAQFVV010012503.1:1225000-1584781 GCA_028023455.1 Epiperipatus broadwayi | reverse complement strand
TATGAAATAAAAACAAAGTACATCACAAATATTTAAAAAACTCCAAACAGAAAAATCTTGTGTGTGGAATTTACATGTAAAAATAAATTAAATAAAAATACAATCAAAAACTCAAAAGAACAGTTTAGGAAATAAATAAAATTAATTAAATAAATAAAATAAATGCCAAAATTAATACATACTACACAACCATTGACACAAATATTTTTGAATGATATATAAGAAATATTATTCAGATCAATTGAACATTCATATACAAATTTATTAAACAACTTTGACCCAGAATAAACATATTGTCTTCTACTAGATTCCTTAAAAAATTTTTTGGTAAAGGTAATTGAAATTTATTAGAAAGACAGTATTTAGAACATAAACTCTAGAATTCAGAAAAGGTTTAGCACAAAAAATATCAAAAATAACTCTATATTGATATAAGTGATTTACATCAAATAAACCAAATGCAATATAAATATCTCGAACAGAAGAGGAACAGAGATCTACCAAAAATAATGCGCAAAGTATAATTTTGCAAAACACGCAAAGAAGATAAAATATGTGGAGAAGCATTACCCCAAATAATGATATTGTAAGATAAAATAGTCTGATAACAGGCAATGTAAATAAAAATGAGAGCAGACCTAGGAAGAAATTTAACTAAATAATAAAACATATAGTTTAAATTATGTAACCGTTGACAAAGATAGGTAATGTGATTTGTCCAGGACAATCTGGAGTCAATATATATTCCCAAATAACAATAATTATCTACCAAAGGAATATTCTCACAAGTACATATACTATTATAATGCAAAATATACTTACAGCAAATTTTAATCTTAAGAGAAAAAAAGTACGCTTGTAAGAAAAAAGAATAGCTTTTGTTTTATCTAAATTGACCAACAATGAATTATATGCCAACCATTTACCAATTGAGTCCAAATCCTCATTTACTAATTTTTCAAGAAGATTATAAGAAACAGCATTGCAAGATAAAGCAATATCATCAGCAAAAACCAAAAATCTTAGAATGTAACTTCAATGAAAATAAATCATTAATATAAATTAAAAACAATAGAGGACCAAGTACTGAACCTTCATGGAACTCAGAATTAATCAAGACAACATCACTGATAGTACCATAAATATTAGTAAACTGTTTCCTATCATTTAAATAACTCTCCAACCAACTACCAATAGATCCACGAAAACCATACAAGTAGGCAACGCTTAATCAAAATATTATGATTAACAGAATCAAATGCTTTAGATAAATCAAGATAAATAGCCAATGTTTTAAGTTCCTGATCCAATGAAGATGTTAAATACTGAACATGATGTTTTAAAGCATCTAATGTACTTCTGCCAGGAAGAAAACCATATTGATAGTCAGATAAAATTTTATTTTTAAACAGAAATGACAACATTTGATCCCTAACAATCATTTCCAATAATTTAGAAAAAACAGAAATAATAGCAATTGGCCTATAATTGACCATAAGAGTAGAATCACCCTTTTTATAAACAGGAGTAATAACATTAACTTTCAGACATTCTGGAAATGATCCAGACTGCAAAGATAAATTAAATAAATGAACTAAAATAGGCAAAAATGCAACCTTATTTTCTTTAAGCATCTTAGGTGTTATACCATCTAGTCCAAAAGAAGTGACATTTTTTAAACTATCAATTGCTACAGACAACTGAGATTCAGAAACATCAGAATATAAAAAAGAATTCAAACTTGAATAAGAAGACAAAATCTGCTCAGGCACATCACGCATCGATAAATTTACAAAATACTCATTAAACCGATCAGCTAAATATTTTTCATTATTCTGTAACTCAATTAAACTTTCATTATATTTAATACATTTAATACGATCAGGAGAAGATTTTTTAATCAAAGAATTTATTGTTCTCCATTTCAAAGAAACATTTTTATCATTAAGAAATTCTTGATAATATCTAAACTTCAACTTTCTAATATCAGACTTAATTTCAACATTAAGTTTTTTTAAAACATCTGATGAGCCATCCAAAGATTTTAACACATTTCTCTGATTAATTTTACATACCAGCGCATCTGTCCCCAAAGAGATCTTCTTCTATTCTTACTTGTCAATTTTAAATGAAACTTTGCTTTAGCAATTAAATCTAAACAAATAGCTTGGAACCCCAAAAATGCATCATTTACATTATCTATCATAAAAATCTCATCCCAATTCTGAACAGATAATAAATAATTCAATTTAGAAAAAGATAATTTCTCAACATATGCACAAACATTAATATTATCCATACAATTCAATATTTTTAATTCAGTAGCAAAATGATCTGTAAGAAATAATTTAGAAAGAGACGAATCAGAAAATAAACTGCGGCTTAATCTAACAAAAATATGATCTAAAAGAGATTGAGATATAGGAGTAATACGCGTAGGTGAAAAAAGCGTTTGACTAAATCCATAGCTATAAAGTAAATTTAAATAATCTATAGTAGACTTACAAGCATTATTTAACAAATCAATATTTAGATCACCCATTAAAACAGCAGATTCTGAACCCAAATCTAATAACAAAGAATCAAGTTCAGTAACAAAATCCAAAACTTTACTTGTACATGATCTATATATAGCCAAAATAGAAAGCACACATTTAGGGAGTTTCAAAGTTAATAAAATACATTCTGCAGTATTAAATGTTGGAATATTGAAAGAAAAGTCTAAACCGGTTTTTATAAAAACCATAACACCACCAGATCGTAAATGCATACGAGGAGAAAGTATACTCGTATAGCCATTCAAACCTATATAAATTTTGTTCTTGTAAAGAAATCCAAGTTTCCGTTAAAATAATTATATCAAAATGAAATAAAGGAAAATTATTTAAATAAACTACAAGTTCATCAAAATGACATCTAATGCTACGTATATTTAAATGAAATAATTTAAGTGAAGCAAAATCTTTTTCCTGAGAAATCAAATCAGAATTTATCATAATAAATAAATTTCAGAATGACTCCAAATCACTTTCATTTCTAATTAAAACACGAGGAGAATTATAATCTTTTCTCACATACACTGATCCATTATGAATGAATGCAAAACCTTGACCAGAACGTAACTTCTGTTTCGCCAACCATAAAAGCCTTCTATTGAATGGAGTCAAACGCTGATTAATATAAATACGTTTGTTATTATTTACCCCAGGCAAAATTTGAGAAACTGTTAAAACAGATTTTTTTTTTATTAAAAACTGTATGGCAGAATTTCGTGATTTAAAACGAGCTACAACAAAACCTGGAGCTCCTGATTTATTTTTTGTACGAAAAACGTTTTCCAAATCTATAGCGACATCTGAAACACCGAGCTTATCCGCCACGTTAGTTAAAATTAACGGCAAATTTTCATTTTCTTGAAAAGGCAAACCCTGTATTTCAACTTCATGATCCAGATTAAATCGTTCCATAGAATGTAATTTATCTTTCAATAACAAAATCTCATTCTCATTTGAAGTACAAGAATTAGAAAGACGAATTATTTCTTGATTATTCCGATCCACATTTTCACGCAAAGAAATAACTTCTGTCCGCAAATTAGCAACTGCTTGAGATAACTCTGAAATTGTGTTGTGAATCACCGGCAATAATTTTAATTTATCCAAAATTTCCTCCAAAATTAAATCAGGTGAATTTTTAGCAGTCATAGATGAATCCAAAACATCACTAGCCTTAGAAAAACTAACTCTACAAGCAGCACACCTCCATTCTTGCTTCTTTTTTATAGACATTCTTCGGTAAGTAGTATCACTCAACGATGCACATGCAAAGTGCATACCGGACGTACAACCAAAGCAGGATACGAAATTACCATTTTTTGGTAAAAGTTCTTTACAAATAGAACATGAATCCATCATTAAAAATTTAAAAAATCAAGAGAACAAGTAAACACGTCTTTACACTAGAAAACCGGAAGTAATAATACAATATTGAAAAAATAATAATAATAATAATAATAATAATAATACAATATTGAAAAAATACAAGCAGAATTTAATAGTTATTATTATATTCTATTTTAAAGATTACCTTCTCAAACTTTCGAGTCCTTGGTGTTTTCACAGAAGAAGCATACCAATAAACTTCATAATAGCATGGCAACTCTAAATTTTAATTTAAAAAAAATGAAAAATTATATAGAAACAAAAAGAAATTAAAACCCAGATAAATATAAATTCAACCTGATGATGGTTTCCATCCAAGGATAACTGATATTAATCCATTATTAAAAAATGGCTGACCAAATACAAATAATTTTTCAGGTGGATTAGGAAGTGCTGTAACTAAAAAAAAAAGTTATATTAACAATTCTCTCTGTGAATGAACTCTTACATAAAATTTATAAATCTGCTATTTAAAATAAAGAAGTCCCCAGAATATGGGATTCACTTTATGTTTTATAATACCTTAATATACACATTTTAAAAAATTAAATATATATCATATATATATATTAAATATGAATATTATATAGAGTTCACTATTATCTATGGTTTCAGGTATTTTATAAAGAACTGAAATTAAATACAGAGAATTATTGTACACTTATTTAAGATGAAATTTTATTACCAAAACTGAAATTAATAAAGAAAATTCAAATTACATTTTTTTTGCAAACACTCATGTTCAAAACTTTAAGTTTTTACTATAATTTAAAAATAATTTTATGGTAATGCATGTTAGGTTTTTTTTACAAAATAGTTACTCTTTTATCAAGGTAGTTTACGATAACAGCAATGATTTTAAACATTTTTCAAGTATCATCTTTATTTTTCTTAATATTAAGAACTTTTTAATATTATTTGAAATACATTAATCAATTTAATCTAAATCACATGACAATAGCTCAATCTTATCAATTCCAGGAATCTTCAATCTGTTATCAAAGCAACCTCTATCAATAAAGAATGAATGATAAAGCCAAAACTTATCAAAACTAGGCATTTTCAATTTTTTTTTTTTCATGTGTCAAACCATCGGCCGGGAAGCAAACCCAGGACAACTGCTTGTAAGGCAGCTATGCTGACCACTCGGCCACCAACGTTGACAGGAATTTTCAATTTGTTGGATTATAATACAAACAATGCATACAATGCATAATAGTATTGTAGTAATATATGATTCTTGAAAATAAATTTTATAACTCTCAGTTTATTCAAAATTGTGTTGTTCTAATTTCTATAATTTTTGTCCACTAACTTTTCTCAATTCTGATGCAACATTTATGTTAAAAGAAATCTTATCAAACTTGGACTTTTTATGTTATTTTGTAATGATCTTCAATCATGCATGTATCTGACCAAGAACAAAGTTTTATATCCCAATTTCACTGGTTTATGTATTCATAGCATTTTATGAATTTAGGTTTTATATTTTTTTATCTCAATAATCAAAAAGAATTCTTTATTTGGGTAGCATAAGTGTATTTACATGTTTCATCATTAACTTCTAGTATGTAAATAAGCTTAAAAGATTGAAGATATCTATATTTTAATTTACTCCTTTCAATATAACTATTACTTTTTAAAAATATAATAAAAATATCATAAAGCTATAAATATATATTAATAATTATACCTAAAAAAATATTTTTGACACATGATTTTATTTTCATATATATATATAGCTGTTATATATGATATTTTGGTTATTTATTATAATTTATATGAAAAAAACGTTATAATGAACTTCAATTAATTTCCATTTTTGATGATATTAAATACGGAATGATTTTTTTTGTATTGGCAAGTCATGTGACATTAAAAAATTATGAATGATAGATTGAATTTCAATCCAAAATTTCTTAGCCCTTTGGAACATATTACTGTATTGCAGAATGCATGAAGTCATCCACATTAAATCATTTGATTTAAATCTTTTGTTGCAAAATGTTCTATTCAACCTACTTTTTTCTTTGTGAATATTCATCATGAATTCCATACTTGTCAGTAATATTCTAAATAATAACATAAACCTAAAACGTTAATGGTCTATGCTGTCAAATAACCACATTAAGCAACTTAAAGAGTTTTATATTTTTATGTAAGAGAAATATTTTTAAGTTCATGCAAATGTGTATGTTATTAATACACTACATGGATTGGTTGTGATAGAATGGCAGACTTTGATACTTAAGATCCACAGATTGTGTCCAGGTTTTTCCCTCTTGATAGTCAAACTTCTTATAAACTCTTGAGCGTAAAGCAATTCAATTATTATTTAGTACTATTATTAACACAATGTTGTATTAACATTTTATTTAAATTGCATATACCTTAAACTATTATCCAAAATATTTGCTTACAATTTTTTTAGATGAGAAAATATACATTAAAATTTACACACACACACACACACACACAAAGGGTATCCTATAAATCTAGTATAGAAAAAACTATATAAAAAGACAAAAAACTGTATTTAAAAAAACCTTCCCATTATCCACAATACATAAAAGTAGACATTTTATGCAGATAGAAAGCATATGTACATAATGATAAGAATAGTGTCACTTGTCTCAATAATGTTCTACTGCAAATATTCAACATTTCTAATTTTCTCTGTGAATATCATTTATTAACAGTAACCATTTCCATATAAATACTATAAAAACTTATGTCTACATGGCTATGACATATGAGCCTCAAAAATATGAAAATGTTTTTTTGATACTTTGTTTCAATGAACAATGGCAATTTTTTTTTTTTCATACAAAAATAGCAATCAAGGTTGTTATCATCTGATCTAAATGCAGTCTATTAATGTTTGCAACAGTTTATCTTTGAATTCTTGTGAAAAAAAATCATTTGGATTCATTGCTCCTTGTGTGCTAAAATAAATTGAATTAAAAGGATGACAAACACAGAAACAATCACTGATGATATATTATTCTACTGTCTAGTTACTCAATCTAACTTTGAGCAAATAATTCATACATTTCCTCTATGATGCTGAACTTAACAACAGATATTATACATGTTTAACGGCATACAGATTTTTAATTATTTATGTGGATTAAATGACATGTTTGAGTTCATTCTGTCCATTATTTATTAATATTATCTGAAAAAAATACAGAAATATTGTTTCATTATCTAAATTTTGCCAAACAAATGTCAAATTCCTCAGCTTCTTTAGAAATCAAATATTAAAAATTTAACAAAATATTTTAAAAATTCTTAATATATATATAGAATCTATAACATTATTTATGATCTCTATAGAAATGTATAAACTTGTGATTTTGTATGTGGCAATATTTGATGAAAAATCAAATAAATCTCTGGCAAGACACATATTTTTATTAATCAAATCTGACATCATCAGCAGGAGATCAGCTGAAATCAAATATAGCAATTTAGATTCATTTTAAATAAGTTCATAATGCTTAATTTAATATGAAAGTTAGAATCTGAATTTCAGCAGTAATGTAACAAAACCCATCTTTGTATCCACTTAATAATTGACAAGGCAGAGCCTATATTCCAACTTACTTTTAAAATAGACTTAATTTTTATATATTTAAATGTTTATTTGTTTGCAGGATTATTTTAAAATGAGTTAGTTTACACGTTCTGCCTTGTCAATTAACTTTAAGCCAATCAAAAGATGGCTTGTAATTAAATTATTTCTAAAATTTACCCCATTACAACTTTAAAATCAAATTGAGTATTGGGAGTCTAAATGATTGTTGTGTTCGATATGATCTCAACTAATCTCTCAAGAAGTTGATGATATCAGATTTGATTGACAAAAATAAGTGTCTTGCAAATGGTTTAATTCATTTTCAACAAACATTGCTGCATATAAAATCACAAGTTTTATAAATCTGTATAAAGAGTGTAAATAGATAACACTGATAGATTATATATTTCTATGGTGTGTATAGCAACTGCTAGGTCACATGTAAATATGCAAATTTGTAATAATCAGCAACTAGTTTAATGTATGTTTATATGCATGCAAATATACTAATGTATTTGCTAATTGTGTTTTGACAAATACTAAAATTTATTACCATAATAGTTGATAATTATTTACATATACTTATAGAATTTATTTTATTAAATATTATTTATGGCATATATACATAATTTATTCTTTTATTTATATATATATATAGTGAACACCATTATAGTTCAGTTTTGATAAAATTTAAATAATACCAGCATGTTTCAATAAATTATTCATATATCTAGTTGTTTGTTGACAATATTTTTAAACACATTAAGATTATTATTAATTATTTATTGAGTTAAAAATTATAATTCACCTTTTAGTTTAAATATAAACTTTAAACTTAATTTAATATAAATATAAATATTTAATTTTTTTCTTCTTCTGCATTTTAAAATATTATAAGACTTATAATCTCAACACATAATTAAAACATTATGGATAAAGACATATGAAAGAAACAAATGATCCCTAAGATAGATTTGTGACTAATAGCTAGCTATCTTTACTCGGTCCTCCTCTTTATCTTCCACGTGATTTTTCCATTGTTCGATATTTATCGATAGCAAAATTTTATAATTAAATTTACAATCACAACATTTCTTGAATTCACTCATTTGATGATATAATCTTTAAATAAATCCATTATTTGTTGTTCATTAAAAAAATGTCGCACTTCCAAATAAAACAGTTGCAATTTTCTATAGATAAATATTGAGTTATGGTGATGAACACGTGAAGAGTAAAAGTCTTAGTCAACTAATAATGATTGGTCCAGTGCATTTTGGAAATCATATGTCCTCTTAGCATGTCTTTATATGTTTTAAATGTGTATGGAGATAGAAAGTTTTATATTATATTTAGATGTTACATGTGTAGATGAAGCAAGAAGAGATAATACTTTACTTACAGTTAAAATTAGATTAATCATCACTTAAATTCTTAAATTAAAAATTTAACTCTAGATTAAAAAGTAAACAATTTATAATCTAATAAAACGATTAATAATAATCAGTAATATATTTATCTAAATATGAATGCTTTCAAGAAATTTCGTAGGTTTAAATTGAATTGTAGCAAAAGCTATTTATGACTCAAATAGCAGATATGATTTAGTTAAGCATATATTAAGAGATACTGTCATGATTGTTCATTGTTTATTAGATATTTACTATCTGTGATCATAGACTTAACCCATTTTGATCATTTACATATTATTAATATAATTAGAATTCTGCTGCGTTACTAATTAGTATATTGTATGTGAATGTTAGTGATTATATATTTCCAGTGGCAAAGTGTAACATTTGTGCTATATATTATACTGAACTCTCCTTGTACATAGCTCGAGCCCATGCTTTTTGGCTCAATATATATACAAAATAATCATGTTGCCTAGTCATAAATATATCAACTATATGTATACTATATCTTATTTGAACTGTATTATATCAATGATGGTCAAATTGTTAGCCAGTTATATTTCCTGATAATTTTACATTATTTTACTCAGAGGGTAAGGCAACAAGCTCTCATGTCTAAAAGCATTTTCATAGGTTAATTATTTCTAAGTATCACTTTCATTGCTGAAAGAATACATTTAGGATACCTTTCTAGCAACATTATCATGAGAATGGTATAACATCTTCAACCTCTCATCTAAACATGTCTTCTCTTAGAGTGTGTGACAAACTATTTCTAACCAGTTTTGGAATGAGAGAATGAAGAAACAGACAACTAGGCTTAAATATAATATGAATAAAACAAATAAAATTTATTCACACCTACAGTATTTACAATCATTCTCATCTATTTCTATACAAATTGAACAAATATATTTAAATATTAAGATGGGGATGTATTCATATGGGAGGAAGGTCATTTAACTTGACTGAATTTAACATGTAAACTCAGATATGCTTACATAAACTGCTGATCCCATTTTCACACAATCATTATTAGTAAATTACAAACCAACACAAACTAATAAGAAATATTTCAGATTGATAATATATATATCTTTTAATATAATTGTTGAATATTAAGCATGGAAAAAAAAATACATATTAAAATGTGTTAATAGATTTTGAACATTAAATAGCAAATATTAAAAGATATGTGATAATAATTTTTAAATATTACATAAAAAAATTAAAAATAAACTTCAATTTATGTTGCAATCACTTTTAAAGGTCTTTTACTCTAAATAAAATGGATCTTACCCAATACTTTTAAAATTCTAATTTTATGACTACTCCACTAGAATAGGTCAAACCTTTTGCATATTTGATACATAGATCAGTCACTATCATAATAAAGTTCAATGCTTTATCTAGTTTATTTTCTTTAGCTCTTTTCCATTACTAACAGGTATAATGATGGTATATATGGTTTGCGTGTCCATCATTGATAGATCTATAAAAATTAGGTGAAAGATGACAGGCAATAACTTGTTCTTACTTCATAGATAGTGGTATTGGTAGGAAACATGCTTTTAAAATTGGAAGAACTTACATTGTTGAGATTTTGATGAACAGCATATTAGTAAAATGTTTTATCAGTTTTAGCCCTTCATGGTAAGACTTTTAACCATAATATGTTTTCATGCAGCAGTTTTTTAAACCACTAGGAAATATCATTCAGACCAATTCTTTTAAATGCCATTAACAAAGTCTCTTGGCTAGTTGAAATGACCATGCGTTGCCCCTCCTCATTGTTTTTTTTACTTTTTCCTGAATCCTTGTCTGCATCAAGGTTACAGTTATATTCCAACAAAAAAGAATCCCTCTGGTGTCTTCCCTAATTTATAAATGATGTTGTCTGTGAAACACACAACAATCAAGATACTTCTTTGTGTTTACAGAAAAAAAAATAAAAAATTACTTTTTTTATTTGAATTTTTCCTAATTACATTTATTTCTTAACATTTTTCCAAATTTTGCTTTTATACATAAGAGCACTAGATATTTGATTGAATGCAAGTATAATTAATATAACATTATATGATCACATTTTCCTATGCCTGCTTGTAACTATTATTAAAACAGGCCAAACTCTCTGTACATATTTCCACTCAATGCAAGCCAGAGTATTCAATGGATACCAGAAGGCTTGTACATAAAATCCCCATCTAGTGCCTACTCATCTAATATCCCCAGACTAATTTCTTGTGACTTTCATCAGTGAGAAGCCTTGGATCTGAGAACACTGTCCCTAGATTTTAGGATCTAATGCAATCCTCCAGCAGCCAGCCTTTTATCTTTACTTAACTACAAAACTATGAGTCTTAAATTGAAAACACTAATATTTCCAATCCAAGCTCACTAGCTTATATAGTCATACAGGTCAAAACTCAGTTCAGTACCTATATGTTTTGGTGATTTTGGTTCTTTAATAACCATAGCCATGACTATCCTATTAGGCAGGATTGGTCTTAAACCAATAAACATCACATGATTACCTTTTCCTATGCTTGCTTGTAACTGTTATTAAAACAGGCAAAACTCTCTATACATATTCACTAAGGTTATTAAAAAACCAGTCACCAAAATGTATAGGTGCTGAACTGAGTTCAGACCTAAATGACTAATGTGTTTTCAATTTAAGACTCATAGTTTTGTAGTTAAGTAGAGATAAAAGGTGGCTGCTAAAGGGTTACATTAGATACTAAGATCTAGATGCAGTGCTCGCAGATCCAAGGCTCCTCACTGATGAAGGCCACAAGCCAGAAACTAGTCTGGGGATATTGTATGAGTAGGCACTATATGGGGATTATATGCACAAGCCTTCTGACATCCATTGATTACTCTGGCTTGAATTGAGTAGCAATATGTATAGAGAGTTTTGCTTGTTTTAATAACAGTTACAAGCAAGCATAGGAAAAGGTGATCATGTGGATGTTTATTGACTTAAGACCAATCCTGCCTAATAGTATAATGGTGGATATGGTTATTAAAAAACCAAAGTCACCAAAACGTATAGGTACTAAACTGAGTTCAGATCTATATGATTATATAAGCTAATGAGCTTGGATTGAAAATATTAGCGATTTAATTTAAGACTCATAGTTTTGTAGTTAAGTAGAGATAAAAAGTGGCTGCTGGAGGGTTGCATTAAATCCTAAGATCTAGGTGCAGTGCTCTCAAATCCAAGGCTTCTCACTGATGAAGGCCACAAGCCAGAAACTAGTTTGGGGATATTGGATGAGTAGGCACTAGATGGGAATTTTATGCACAAGCCTTCTGGCATCCATTGATTATTCTGGCTTGCATTGAGTGGCAATACATAGAGAGAGTTTTGTCTGTTTTAATATAATTAATATACTTGGAGTTTAGATATAACTTTAAGGGACTTGAATACAGACTTTTAAGCCCTCTTCAGCTATCTCCTCTATCTCATACAACCAATACACTGTCCACACATGTAAAAAAGATAAATGATCTCCAAAATATTTGTACTGAACCAGCATTCATCAGTTTAGATTATCATCTCCCACACACACACACATACACACACATACATATATATATATATAATCAGTGCTCATTTTATGTTAAGATAGCAAATCTTCAAACTTTAATGAACAGGCTTCAATCCACTCCACTCTCCAATTCTCCAGCTATTCATAACATTGTAAATCTGATAGTGAAACTCCCAAATTCCTTGTTAATGCTAATATTATAATCATCATGGGTATGACAATAACATTGGCATTAATAACCAATTTGGGCTTTCCATCATCAGATTTTCAATATTATGGATAGCTGAAGAGTTGGAGAATGGAGAGGATTGAAGTTTGTTCATTAAAGTTGAAGATTCTTTATTTTAATATAAACTGAGCACTGATTGTATTTATATGTGGAAGATGATGTCACTGATGAGGGCTGGTTCAGCACAAAATATGTATATTGGAGATCATTTATCTTTTTTACATGTGTGGGGTCATGTGCATCGGTTGTATGAGATAGAGCAGATAGCTGAAGGGGGCCTGAAACTCTATGTTCAAGTCCCTTATGGGAAACACTAGATAAGAAATAAATTCTTTTTAAATTGATAAACAGAGCAAAACTCTCCATACAGTATTGCCGCCTGTGCTAAACAGAGTAATCAATGGATGCCAGAAGGCTTGTGCATAAAGTCCCTATCTAATACCTACTCATCCAATATCCCCAGACTAGTTTCTGGCTTGTGAGCTTTGGATCTGAGAGCACTGCATCTAGATTTTAGGATCTAATGCAACCCTCTAGCAACCACCTTTTATCTCTACTTAACTACAAAACTATGAGAATGAAATTGAAAACACAAAAAATATTTTCAATCTAAGCTCAATAGCTTATATAGTCATATGGTCTGAACTCAGTTCAGCACCCATACATTTTGGTTTCTTTGGCTCTTTTACAACCATAGCCACCACTATCCTATTAGGCAGGATTGGTGTTAAACCATTAAGCATGTGCTAGTATAGGAAATGTGATCATGTGATTCTTTTTAAATTATTGTAAGTAAATATTTTACTGATTTCAATATTATAAAAAAATAATTGTGACTTGGATATTATTGTCCATACTTTAATTCTTTTAAGAATTTATGATTATAAATAAAATATCTAAATTAATTTTCTGTAAGGCAATATTATTTATATATTATTGTTTTTCATCTGAGGTCAGTTTTCACAAACCTTTTAAATATATCAATTAATAAGCTACTTCAACGCATTAATTCCAATAAACTTTTCATAAAACTGAAAATAATTTTACATTTTTTTCTTTCTTTTACATACAGGAGGAAGCTTATGATTAAACTATTTTATTTTGGTATCAGTAATCTTTTATATATACCACTTTTGGCTTAAAATCAATCAAGTGAGTACTATTACTATTAATAAATGACATGGTTTCAGCTTGCACTGCCAGTTGTAATTGATTGTTACCTGATTACAATATAGTAGAAATTTTATATAGATTATTAAATAGAAAAATCCTAATTATGTTTTCATTGTTTTCAGATATTAAATTAACCAATCTTAGTTTTTTATTAAGTTTCTGATGCTTGATTTCTAAAACTCTTAAGGAATCCAAGATTTATTAGATGAAAACTAGATCATGTAAAACTCTTTCAGCAAACTTTTGATGCAATTGATATTATTTAAATGACAGCTTTGATTTTGTTTTGTGCACATTGGCATATTATTAATTCTATATATAATAACAACATATTTATCCTACCAACATTCATAATTACTGTCCATTGTAGTTTTCACTTATACAAGCGATAAAATTCACAAAGATGGTATCTCACGACAAATTTTTAAATAATTTGACAAGAAACACTTTGGTGTTGTGACCTGGCAAATTCATGTTTACCAAATAAACTTACTCAAACTCACATAGCCTGGATTTTGGAAAGCCTAGTGCATAATGCATCTTTTTCCTGACACTTCTATAGTTATCATACAGACTGTTTTTCTATGTACATTCTATTGTTGACACTTTGTTCAATATATAGAATGCTATACATAACTTGAGGAGTGTTTTTCTTTTTTTAATTACACACACACACACACACACACATATATATATATATATCAGGGTCAAATGCTTCATGTATTGAATGGAATGAGTCCTTCCATAGAAGAATTCACTAAAAAATTCAAAAGCTTTAACTAAAATTCAATTTTAAAAATTCACTAAAATACGTACATATTCAACCTCATAAAATTGATCCAACAAGTCGCACATAATATAGTAAGAACAATAAATAGATTGGTGTATATAAACTATTTTGCTAAACATAAAAAAAAGGAATAAACAATTCAAACTCATTATTTTCAATTTTTTACCAACAGTTGAACTGTTTTTATATAAGGCAATGATGAGTTTGACCATCACATTATTCATTGATTATAAGAAGTTCAAACAATGCTAAAATGTAATTTAAGTTAAAATTTAATGTTAAAAACATTTGAAAAATAAAAATATCTTGATAATGTATTATCTATACTTAAACTATTTTTGGTTTATTTAACAGATAATAGAGTTCCATATTTTTTTCTAAACTATTTTTCCAAACATAAAAAAGGAGAATGAACAATTCAAATTCATTATTTTTTGTATGGAATTTCTATTAACTTTCAATTTTTAGTTTTATTTCAATACAACAGCTTTTTTTTATGTGTCAAATGCATTTTAATTTTTATTGTAGAAAAAAAAACTTTCAATTTTTTTTACCAACAGTTGAACTGTTTTTATATAAAGCAAATAATAAGTTTGACTATTAATTATAAGAATTCAAACAATGCTAAAATGTAATTAATAGTTAAAACTTAAGAATGTTAAAAGTATTTAGAAAATAAAAACATCTTGATAATGAATTCTCTACACTTAATTAGTGTCTCATTTACAGATAAGAGAGTTACAAATCCATTTACTTCTGTTTCTAATCACGACTCACTCCTTTTTTTCTTTTTAAAAATATACAGTACATATAGCCATATAATTCTATAATTAAAAATCACTTCTTTTCTTTTCAAAAACTTTATTTGATGTATATATATATCCACTTATTTCCAACGTTTCGACTATCTTTACTCTATAGTCATTTTCAAGGATCTAGAAAAAACATTACATTATAAACAAACTTCACATAATAAAAACAACAATAATCAAAAACAATGTAAAGCATATAAACCCCATAAAATTTAAAAATAAATAAAATACATTAAAATCAATTAAATTAAAAACACAAAACATACACCACACTTACTTGACTCCCTTCTCAAAAAACTTTCCCCTTTTACATTTTTTATCCAAAAAACCAATTGTTACAATAAAAAACTTATTTCCTTTTTCTTTCTTATATACTTCAAAAATGAATTTATTTCCAAAAATAATTCTTTATTCATGTCTTATCCAATTCTATTTAAAACAGGTTTATATCTTTTTATATATAAACTCTCTTTTACCATTCTTTCTTTATACAATCTAACCCCCTCCAACATTTTAATCTTAAAATCTGTATGTCCAATTTCTTTACTATATATATTTACATTAGAATTCCTATCTCTCAAATGCTGTTTCAATCTAGAAAACAGCATTTGAGAGATAGGAATTCTAATGTAAATATATATAGTAAAGAAATTGGACATACAGATTTTAAGATTAAAATGTTGGAGGGGGTTAGATTGTATAAAGAAAGAATGGTAAAAGAGAGTTTATATATAAAAAGATATAAACCTGTTTTAAATAGAATTGGATAAGACATGAATAAAGAATTATTTTTGGAAATAAATTCATTTTTGAAGTATATAAGAAAGAAAAAGGAAATAAGTTTTTTATTGTAACAATTGGTTTTTTGGATAAAAAATGTAAAAGGGGAAAGTTTTTTGAGAAGGGAGTCAAGTAAGTGTGGTGTATGTTTTGTGTTTTTAATTTAATTGATTTTAATGTATTTTATTTATTTTTAAATTTTATGGGGTTTATATGCTTTACATTGTTTTTGATTATTGTTGTTTTTATTATGTGAAGTTTGTTTATAATGTAATGTTTTTTCTAGATCCTTGAAAATGACTATAGAGTAAAGATAGTCGAAACGTTGGAAATAAGTGGATATATATATACATCAAATAAAGTTTTTGAAAAGAAGTGATTTTTAATTATAGAATTATATGGATAAGAGAGTTAATTTGGATTTATGTAATATGTATATATTAGCTATTACATAAAAATTCTTGTGGCAAGTAAAATAAAAACATTATAAAAAAAGATTATGTAGTGTGCTTCCATTTATAAAAAAGTCACACTTCGTCACTGATATGATATTTTTAATGAGCAAGTAAATAATTTTGAAGCTTATCAAATATGATTCTAAAAACATAAACCTATTTATAAAATAAACAAGTCAAATATATTACTAAGATAATTCACAAACTAGATTCTCAAAGAATCATTTGAATGAACTTGTAAATAATGTTCACTTTTTCTTACATCAATGCCAATACTATTTTTTCAGATAAAAGATGGTCTTTTATCTGACTCTTAGTTTGGAATATAATAATAAACCAGATATTGATACTTGAAAAGATTGAAATTTTTTTAGCAACAATTTTTGTTTTTATGTTAATCAAACCAGCTTACCGTTTCAAAAATTAATCTAGATGAAATTTTAACAATTTTAATGGGCACATAAATAATTTTATGGCTTATAAAATATGTAATATTGAAAATTATTTTAGTAATGTGTTGGAATTGTGAATATATTTATTTTCTCAGCATTTCATATTTGATAACCCATAGAATTATTTATGTGCACATTAAAATCATTAGAATTTCATTTAAATTAATATTTGAAGCTGTAATAAGACTTGATTAATATTAAAAAAAAAAACACCACTAATAGAATGTTTCAGTCTTTTCAAGTATTAATACTTGATTTATACTAAATAACAAAGCAACAATAAAAGAAAATATCAACTTTTATCTGAAAAAATAGATTGACACTGATATAACAAAAAGATGGACATTTAAGTTTATTTAAATAATTCTTAGAGAAAAATTCACATTATATTAGACAGTGCCTAGTAACTCCATTCATATCTTATCAAGTTTCAAGTAATCAATTTTATACTGGTTTGATTAAATGAATTATATTTCTGTAGTGTAACTTTTACACCACTCTCATGCAAGGTAGGTACTAGTTTCTAGTCATTTTTAACACCCTATGGAGTGGTGGAATCATAAATATATGACCAAAGACATGTAAAAAAGATATACGATCTTAAAAGAGGATAAAAAACAATCCCTATCCTGTGTGAGAATGGCGAGAAAATTACAGACATATTATTCATTATGGAGGATAATCTCTAGTCAAATGAATGACTAATAAAAATTATTATTATGCTGTTTTGATATTGCTCTGGTTTAGATTATAGATAACTATAAAATTGATTTCATTTATTTATTTGGATTTTTTCAAGACAGTTTAACTGTTAACAAAATATCATAAAGAAACATGTAGAAATTCCAATCAGATGCTAGCTTTACTAGTGGCTTTATTAAAATCAGTTTATCACTATAATCATAGATTTAATAGTCATTAACTATATAATTCATGTTTTGTAATTAATCACATAGGTCAGGAACTTTTTAAAATTTTATTTATGAAATAAATGCAACAAGTCTTGCATTGGTGGTTGAGAGGTCAGCGCGGCTGCCTTGCACTTGCAGGCAGTTGCCCGGGTTGCGGGTTTACGTCCCGGCCGATTCTATGACACTTAAAAAATATAAAAAATAAATAAATGCAACAACATATCTCTTTAAATGTTTTTAAGAGTCTCCAGTAATCTCTAAGAATATCAAATTCAGTAGTTTTTAATATTGGATGTGAAATAACAATTTGTTTGCAATCTCACAAAAAATAATCTTTGCTTTAACATCTAAAAAGAGAATAGAATGTTAATCTGAATGACAAAGAACAAGAAACCATGGCAAAATTTTGTACAATAGTAATATTTTTCATAAGTAATATTTAATTTAGTATCCAAATATTTAGTGTGTGCACATTTTTCATATTGATTTTTATAATAATTTCAGTAATCAATTCCACCTAGAGAAAGAACAAGCGTTGGTGGTCGAAAGATCAGCACAGCTGCCTTACAAGCAGTTGTCCCGGGTTTGCGGGTTCGCTTCCCAGCCGATGCTATGACACATGGAAAAAAAGAATTAATTGATTCTAGATCAAATTATAAGCAACAATAATCAATTCTATGATACAATCCTAATCAGTTTCAATGTTGTAACTATATTGTAAATATTTAAAAAATTTAATTACTTCTTTTATTGCGAGGAAATAGCATAAACGAATAAAAATAAACAAAATAATACAAATATGAGCATAATATAATAAGAGTGAAATGATTAATTTATTAATTGCTTAAAATTGTGGTAAAACACTTACATAGCAAATAAAACAATTTAAACTTTGCTATGGTATTTTATTTAATGACTAAAACTAATTACCTTTAAAAAGAACATTAAATGAAATTGTAAATTAATTACTTCCGAATAAAGTGAATGAAAAAATAATTTAATTCTATTATGTTAATTTATTCTATTATAATTAGTATGTTTTTATAACAAGTGAATAATGCTCCGTACACATGCATTACGCATATATGTAAACTGAGAAATTCTGCGCTGTAAGCAGAGTAATATTATAAAACTAGTAACATATATCCCCCCCCCCCAAAAAAAAAAAATAATACTTCAATAAATTTTTAGATCAACACAATAGAAAAAAAATCTTTCATATATACATGAATAGGTGTATCCACATAGAACTTTCAATTTATCAAAATTAAATTATAGCTTTTTCTTAGATAATAAAAAGTTTGCAAATGTCAAAATAAAGCATCTCTATTAGTAAATTGTAATTCACCTCACTCAAGTATAAAAAAATCAATAGACAATAGAAATTAGTTCAGAAATCTCTTAGGCAGGTCCACTGATTAAAAATTAGGATTATATAAAATATTTTGTGGCAGCTGTTGCAAAATATTATAATTAAAGTATGTGGTGAGATGTAAATATCATTTCTAGATAAAATCAGAAGATTCTGTTAAGGGCAGAAATGTGAATACGATCTAGTCAATAAATTGTACATTTAGTTAAATAATAGATGCTCAATTTTTATTTGAAGTTAAATTCATTCTAAATGCTTTCATAATAGCTATTGTTGAGAGATCATTTATTTGCTAATTATGTGACAACTTAACATAATGTAAAATATAAAGTTATTTAATATTTTGACTTTATTTTTCAATAATAAATTATTTTCACCAAATTGTCATTTATATTTGCAAATTATAAATACATATATATATATATTTAGAAAATACTTGAATTCAGAACTTTCAAGCTCTCTATAGTATTTACTCCACTTTATACAACTAATACACATGACCACATACATGCGAAAAAATAAATGATCTCTAATATATGTATTCCGCGCTGAACCAGCACTCATCAGTTGGTCCAGATCACCATCTCCCACACATATATACAATCAATGTTCAGTTTATATTACGAGAACAAATCTTCAAACATTAATGAACACATTTCAATCTTCTCCACACTCTTCATCCATCCATATCATTGAAAATCCGATGATGGATTACTAAAAGATCTTGTTGATACGAATATTATTATCGGACCCATGTTGACTTTAAGTCATTCCTGACCCCTCACATATAGGATCTTAATATGTCCACTTAAATACACAGAAGAGGGATGGACAAAATATAGGCTGAATATGTAATATTCAAATATAAGTATATTATCTATATCAAACAATGTAATTAGAAGAGACTTGAATTCTCACTTTCAAGCTATAGGTATGCACTCCATCTTATGCAATTGATACACATGAGCACATATATCTCCAATAACATATTTTATGCTGAACCAGCATTCATCAGTTGTTCCAGATCACCATCCCTCACACATACATACAATCAGTGCTCAGTTTACATTAAGATAAATTTTCCAACTTTAATGGACAAGCTTCAATCTTCTCCACCCTCCAACTCTTCAGCCATCCTTATCATTGAAAATTCAATAATGGAACACTCAAAGCCCTTGTTGATGCCAATATTATTGTCATACGCATGTGACTTTAAGTCACTCTGATCCCTCACATATAGGATCTTAATATGTTCATTTAAATGTAAAGAAGGATGGGCAGAGTACAGGCTAAATATGTAATATTCAAATATAAATATATTGTCTATACTAAACTTAATGTAATTACATATTTAGCCTGTATTCTGTCCATTCCTCTTCTGTGTATTTAAATGAACATATTAAGATCCTATATGTGAATGGTCAGAGTGACTTAAAGTCAACATGGGTTTGACAATAATATTGGCATCAACAAATGCTTTGAGTGTTCCATCATCAGATTTTCAATGTTATGGATGGCTGAACAGTTGGAGGGTGGAGAGGATTGAAGTTTGTCCATTAAAGTTTGAAGATTTGGTATCTTTGTATAAACTAAGCACTGATTGTATATATGTGTGGTAAATGATGATTTGGACCAACTCATGAGTGCTGGTTCAGCATGAAATATATATATATATTGGAGATCATTTATCTTTTTCACATGTATGTAGCCATGTGCATCAGTTGTTTAAGATAAAATGCATACCTATAGGGAGCTTGAAAGTCTGAATCCCTTCTAATTAAATTGTTTAATATAGACAATATATTTATATTTGAATATTATATATTCAGACTATATTCTGCCCATCCCTCTTCTGTGTATTTAAATGGACATATTAAGGTCTTATATGCGAGGGATCAGAGTGACTTAAAATCAACATGGGTATGACAATAATATTGGCATCAACAAGGGCTTTGAATGTTTCATCATTGGATTTTCAATGATATGGATGGCTGAAGAGTTGGAGGGTGGAAAGATTGAAGCTTGTCCATTAAAGTTTTAGGATTTGCTATCTTAATATAAAGTGAGCACTGATTGAATATATATGTGTCAGATGGTAATCTGGACCAGTTGATGAGTGCTGGTTCAGTACAAAATACATATATTGGAGATCTCTTTTTTTCACATGTATGTGGACATGTGCATCAGTTGTGTAAGATGAAGTGCATCTATAGGAAGCTTGAAAATCTAAGTTCAAGTCACTTTTAATTACATTAAGTTTAGTATAGACAATATATTTGATATTTAAATATTGTATATAAAATATTTTAATACTGAATAAATATAATTCATGTGAAATTTACCAAATCAATCTTAAATAATAAATAATTTAACATGGCAGCTAGAGGGCAATTCAATTATTATTTTAAATATAGATTTGACAAATTTCACAGGACATAATATATATAAACATTGTCACAGTGCTTAGTCAATAGCCTGAAATTGTCCACAGTCTAGAGTTTTAATCTATGCAAATGATTTTTTTTTTTGCAAGTTTTATACAAACATGATTTTTTTTTTTTTTTTGCACAGTCAGCTCATAGTCATCCAAAAAGTTTTTATGAAAAAAAAAAAAAAAAAAAAATAATAAATATTTTATTTTTGTGTGAGTTATTTTAAAAAAAATGGTTTTAGTATTATATATTTTTTGATAGAATTTAGAAGGAAAAATAAAATCAAAAAAAAAAATTTTTTTTTAAACATTTTTTACATGTTTCAGTATAAGATTATCTTTTCACTGGTAAATGTTTTTATAAACCCTGACTCCATCATACAAACTCTAACTTCGTGCAATCAGGATTTTATATGTTATGTATCTTTTTTCTACATTTTTGGGTTTTAAACATGGTAAAAACTTAAGAATGAGCAAAATACTATTCATCATTATCAACCATTATCAATCCACTGCAGGATAAAGGTCTCTCCAACTTTAATCGATCTTCTTCGATCTTTAGCTTCTCTTCTCCACATGACCCCAGCACACTTTCTTATTTCATCCATCCATCTCACATGTGGTCTCTTTCTGGGTCTTTTACAATCTCTTGGAATCCAGTTTAAAATTTCAATTGTCCATCTATTATCATCTCTTCTAGCAATATGTCCAGCCCAACTCCACTTCAATCTTTTAATTTTTTCAATGAGGTCAGTAACACCTGTTTGTTCTCTTACCCATACATTGCGTTTTCGATCTCTTCTTGTTACTCCCAACATACATCTCTCCATACTTCTTTGAGTGGTCTGAAGTCTCTGTATTGCTCTTCTATTGAGTGTCCAAGTCTCAGATCCATAAGTAAGAACTGGTAAAACACATTTGTTAAAAACCTTCCTTTTCAAACACATAGGCATATTTCCTTTTAGTATCAAGTTATTTCTACCAAAAGCACTCCAACCAAGTTTAATTCTATGATTAATTTCCTCCATTATGTTTCCATCTGTATTAATAATCTGACCAAGGTATTTGTAACTGTTAACTTCTTCTAATTCATCATAATCAATCTTTATTTTCATATTTTGAGCAAATCAATTAAACATTACTTTAGTCTTTTTAACATTTATCTTTAATCCTACTTTCCTACTTTCATCTGATAACTCCTGCAACATTTCCTGCAGCTCTGAAGCATTGTTTGCAAAAACAACTACATCATCTGCGAAATCTAAATGACTTAAATAATCTCCATTTACTTTCACTCCTTTAGTTTCCCATTTTAATCCACAAAATACTTCTTGCAGCACTGCTGTAAAAAGTTTTGGAGATATGGAGTCACCTTGTCTTACACCTTTCTCAATGTTGACTTTCCCAGTATCATTATGTAATCTAATTGTTGCTGTTGCATTTTTATAAATATTCTTTAAAATATGACAATATCCTGGATCTATACCTTGATGATCCAATGCTTTAATCACTGAAGAAATGTTTATAGAATCAAATGCCTTTTCATAATCTACAAATCCAAAACATAATGACAACTCATATTCATTTGTCCTTTCTATAACTTCTCTCAATACCTGAATATGATCTACTGTACTAAAACCACTTTTAAATCCAGCTTGTTCTCTTGGTTGGTGGAAATCCAATGTTCTCTGTAGATGAGTTGTAATTATCTTGGTAAAATTTTTATATAAAACTGATAAAAGGCTGATAGGTCTGTAATTTCTAATATCTTCTTTATCACCTTTTTTAAATATTAATATTATTACTGCATTCTTCCAATCATCTGGTACATCTTTATCATTTAGACATTTAGTATATAACTTTGCTAAAAAAATTCTGTTTCTTCACCTGCTTCTTTTAATATATCAATTATAATTCCATCATTACCTGGAGCCTTTCCTTTCTTCATACATTTAATTGCATTTCTCACTTCTTCATTTAAAATTCTGGGCA
Source organism: Epiperipatus broadwayi (assembly GCA_028023455.1). Taxonomy (NCBI): domain Eukaryota; kingdom Metazoa; phylum Onychophora; class Udeonychophora; order Euonychophora; family Peripatidae; genus Epiperipatus; species Epiperipatus broadwayi. Next base: position 1,560,891 of record JAQFVV010012503.1, on the reverse strand, counting down.
ATTCGGAAGATGTAATAGATATAGGAGGTACTTGTTCTTTATTACTATATAATTCTTGATAAAAATTTTCTACCAATTTCATGATGTCATCTCTCTTTTTAGTAATAATTCCATCTTTTTTTCTTATTGCAGATATAAATTTCCTACCAATACCAAAATGTTGTTTTACATTCTTAAGACTTTTATTTTCTTCTACAGCTTTTCTTGCTAGTTCACAGTTATACTTTCTTATATCATTTTCAACTCTTTTCCATACCATTTTACAAAATTCAAGATATTCAATTCTTTTTAATGCATCATTTTTGTATTTCTTCTTTTCTTCATAAATTCTCTAGTCTCAGTAGAAATTTTATTGGTCAATTGCTGCTTTTTTCTACCAGCTATCTTTCTTGCAGTTTTTAAAAGTGTATCAGTTATTTTCATATTAATTTCATTCAAATCTGAATCATGTTCAAAATCTACTAATACTTGAAACCGATTTGTAAGTTCTAATTTAAATTCATTAGAATGTTTCTGAAGATTAGGAATATCAACTGTAAATATTGTTTTTCTTAACAATTTTTGTCTTTCTAGTTTTACATTAACATGTATCTTGCATCTTACTAATCGATGATCACTTCCTGTGTTAAATCTATTAAGAACATTACAATCTTGAAATATGTATTTCCTGTTAGTCAAAATATAATCCAATTCTGCTGTACCTTCATTTGGATGCTTCCATGTCCATTTTCTTTTAACATTTTTCTCAAAAAAAGAATTCATAATATAAAGTTTTTCTTTTTCTGCAAACTCCACAAGTCTATGTCCTCTCTCATTTCTATTACCATAACCAAAATTACCTACAGCACTTTCATCTTTCATTTGTTTACCAATTCTAGCATTAAAGTCTCCCATAACAATTTTAAAATGTTGTTTACTCTGATCAAAAGCCTTTTGTACATCCATATAAAAATCTTCTACTACTTCATCACTATGAGAACTTGTTGGGGCATAAACCTGAATTATCTGCATTTGGTATCTGCTATTAAGTTGTATAACTAATCTTGCCACTCTGTCTGATACACCATCAATCTCCACAATATTGTTCTTCCACTTTTTATTTATAATGAATCCTACTCCACTTGTATTTCCAATATTTGTGCCTTTATAATAGAATATATGTCCACTTTTTAAATCAATTGTCTCTTCACCTTTTCTTCTAACTTCACAAAGTCCAATAATATCCCATTTAATATAAGAGAGTTCTTCTTCTAATTCTTGCAATCTTCCTTCACTTGAAAGTGATCTGCAGTTGTAAGTATCTAAATAAAAAGTTGTCATCAAATGGCAGCCTGGGTCCGCAATCAGGGGATTCTTAGCACCCTCCACCTTCGGCCACCAACCGCTGCCTTGGTTGGTGACTTTACAGCCTCCTGGGAATAAGGGCCATGCTTTATTTTTGTCTGCCATAATTGTAGATATGTATTGGAAAAATCTTTATCATTTACACAAACATTCATTCTGCCCTATCAGGCATTGAGAAGACAGACCATGGTGTTTCTTGATCTTAAACTCAGAGGTAAAAAGCTAATAAACTCACCACGCTGGCTAATGCGTGTTGGTGAGCAGCCCATCCATGTTCGTATACTATATGAATAAACACAGAAATTTTTTTTTTCTAATATGCTTTTAATTTGTTAATATAAACATAAACTTTATATATGTGTGTGTATAAAGTATTTATATATGGAGAGAAATCTATATTTCATGCAAATTTTATAATACACAACTACAAATACACGCGCGCGCGCGCGCGCACACACACACATATATATATATACGAGTTGCACTATCAGTAAACTTTTTTTTAGTTTCTTTGGTTAAATTCCATATTTCTAAATTTTAATTTAAAATATATTTTTATTTGTAGAAGAAAGATTTGATTTACTTTCTCTTGTGTAATTCAATTAAAATTTATTTTCTATTTTAAATAGATTTACATATATGTTTGAGTTTTGAATAAAACTAATTAAGAAATTATATCTTCACAATGCTAAAACATGTTATTTAAAAAACAGTCTACAAAATATTTCTGGTGGAACGAAGAATTGATGAACAAATCAAAAATTGTGACAATCAGTTTTTATTTAAACATTGGGTTGTAATTTTGAAGAAATTTCAGGAATTAAATGGTTGCAGTCAGTAATAGTAAAAGAATAGAATCTCGTGAGAGACCATCATAACTTTAATGGCTGAAACTTTGCATAAGTGAACAAAAAGAAGACTGTTTAGATCAATTTTATGTATGACTTTGAAGCTTTCAAGCTGCCCTAAGTATGTTTGATAAGCACAGTAGCACATCAAATTATCTACACCAATTGAAATTATATGAAGAGATTTATCTTAATCTTACATTTAAAATCAATTTTGGCTACAAAATTCAGATATTAATTTATGTATAAATGTAAAAAGAAAATATTATCTACAAATGCATACAGCAAAATAAAATTTAAAAAATCATAAAACTTTGAAAATTTTATTATTTATTTTAAAACACTGAACTTTTAATAATTCTGTTATGAAAACTGTCAAGGTTACGAATAGAATAAACTTTTATAGTACCAACTCAAAATCTTCAGGCATTATATTTTAATAATGCATAATTTATTCTCTATTTAAAGCTAACTAATTCAAATAATTATAATCATCATAAATAATCATTCTAATTTTCACGTTATTTGAATCCATTCTATTATATAATAAGAATTTATAAGTAAATGATCAAACAACGTATTGAAAGCAAAACTTTATTAGTACAGACAATTATGAAATGCTTAGCATACTTTGGACTGGATGCAATCACGGATGTAGTAATAAATGTAATTGAATTGGGAGGGTATTTTAAAGTCTGAGAACAAATGAAATAATTTGCATATTGTTTGCATTGTAAATTAAATTGTTAGAGTGAACCATTGGTGGTCAAAAAAGATGGAATTTGCATCAGTATAAGTTTTAGCTCAGTTGTAAAGATATTTATGCTGAGATAAGTAGGTAAATAAGTTGGCTCAGGGCTCCCTATAATAAACAGAATGGCAAGAAGTATTTTGACATTTAATTTTGTAAATAATCTGAGCATTAAAATCTGAAGGCAATTTATCTTTTGACATAAGTGGGTGAATAAGTTGGCTCAGGGCTCCCCATAATAAACAGAATGGCAAGAAGTATTTTGACATTTAATTTTGTAAATAATCTGAGCATTAAGATCTGAAAGCAATTTATCTTCTGAGTTATTGATCAAATGATGCAGTGATGGAGAGGTGTGGAGAACAATTTGATGGGAGGAAGACCCTTCTATTAATTAGATGGGCGATTTTTGATAAGTAGGGAAGGGATATGGGTTTGTCATTGGTATGTTGATGGGAGTATCATAGTTTATAATAGAAGTTTTTAATGATATAAATATGTATATAATTATAATGTTGCTGAAAATGTTAATATATCCCTGAAACATAATTTAACATTCTCACATTCTTTCAGCATTACATCCACATTCAGAAATATAAATGAAAACAAATTTGCCTTTTAGTAAACATAGCAAGAAAATAGTGTGTACTATGCATACAGGGTACTTTATTAGTATAGCTGCAGTGGCTTTTGCACTTCCACAATAAATGTACTATTTTCACAAGAAATACATTTTACTTAAATTTTTGCAAAAGAATTAAATCATCGTTTCAAGTACATTTATTTTAATTTCATTTTGTATAGACTTCATTTTTGCTGCAATTATTGATTTGGAAAATTAAAGAGGGAAGGGATTAAAACTTTAGACAAACAGGTAAAATTTTAACTACAAACATTTATGAAACTTTTTTTTATATCTACATCAAAATAAAGTTTTAACCCTCATCCTCTTTAATTTTCAAAATCAATTATTGCAGCAAAAATTACTTGAAATTATGATTTAATTGTTTTGCAAAAATTTAAGTAAAATGTATTTCTTATTGCATTGCCAAATGTATACCATATAATAGTAAATTGTCCAAGCAGTTATTATACTTCTTGAAGAAGATAAAGGAATACTAGAAATAGAGCTTCGATAAGAAGAAAGTGCGGTAAATGAAGCATTGTGTAACAGTAGTAAAGTGTTTGGACAATTTAGTATTATATGGTAAAATGTATTTCTTGTGAAAATAATACATTTATTGAAGGAAGTGCAAAAGCCGCTGCAGCTATACTAATAAAGTACCATTTTGCTTTAATGATTTTTTCATAAAGATTACTTTTTTTAAAAAAGATTTTTTTTATATATTTAAAAAAAAAAGTGCAATGAATTCAAGTATAAGTTTTAGAATAAACAAACCATTTAGTATTTTCTTGGTAAGAATAATATTAATAATTACTTTTTCAACATTAATTTGCATTATATTGAAATTAATTATTTCAGAAATATTTCAAATTTATTTGACAAAAATTTTAAAACATTTTATTATAAAAAATATGTATATAAAAGATTTTTTTTAAAGTAATGCTTTTATGTAAATAGTGAACTAAAAGGTACAAAATAACAAAGTAATTCCCTCTTGGCTAATTTACCATTCTTGGAAAATATCAAGAGATCTTAAGAATTTAGGTGTGTTATAAAACAATTGAAAAGCATTTGAAATCTTTTTGATTTTTATGATTTATTTGAGCCTCAAATGTTTTTATGAAATGATATTCCTGCAATTTTCAATTATTTTATAACAAGTCTAGATTCTTAAGATCTCTGATATTTTCCTAGAATGGCAAATATTTTTATACTTTTTAGTCGGCTATTTCAATAAAAACATTATTTTAGTCAAGCGTTGGTGGCCGAGTGGTCAACATAGCTGCCTTACAAGCAGTTATTCTGGATTCACAGGTTTGCTTCCTGGCTGATGCTTTGACACATGAAAAAAAAACATTATTTTAAAAAAAACTTTTTTTACATTTTATTGTTTTATTTTTTAGTTATATATTGTTTTAAAAATAAATAAAACTATAAGAAAGTCTGACAAAAATTATAATTTAAATATATATTATGTGTGGAAATTTTTCCATCTCTTGCTCTGAGTGATTCTAATTTAATCTAGAAATATTTTGTTCTTTCTTAGAATCATTATATATATATATATGATACATAGTTCTTAATGCAGTTGCATCTAAGATACTAGAATGCTAGCTCTAATAAGAATCTCTACTAACAAAATATTGTTTTTCTTATTTTTTGTAAATATGTAATATATATGATTATAAGTAATTCTATATATTGTTAATTGTAATACTATTACAGGTTTTATTGTCATCCTAAGTACGACTTTACCAAAAAAAAATGTAACATTAAAACATTTAAACAATAAAATTTTTTAAAACGTAAAAATTATAATTTAATAATAAGATATGAAAATAAAAAATATGCACTCTAACAAACAAATACTAAATTTAAATATCATGTGATTGTTTACTATACACCGAAATATTTATGTATTGGCTTTTGAATTAATTTAATTAAGAAAATCAATATTAACAAAATTTTATTCCAAAAATGTAATGTTTCCATCAGATATATATATATTTAATTAATTTAATAATTAAACCAATATTAGCAAAACTTTATTCTACAAACATATTTCCATTGGCTCAGTTGTTAAGGAGTTTTCTTAGATAATGTAAAGATGTGAGTTCAATTCTAAATGGGACAAGACTTTTTTTCATTGTTGATTCAAAAATGTGTCCATAATGACAGAGACACAAACAGGGTAAGTTAATATAAAAGCATTTAATATAATTACTTGATCAGTAATTTGTAGCAAAAATTTACTGTATATATATGCATGTGTACATAAATTGCACAAATGCAGTTAATACCATACATTTGCTCAACTTATAACATATTTATGGAATAATTTGAAAACAAATTATTATATAATTTAATATTTTGTCAAAAAAGAAAGATCCCTCTAAATGGATGTCTTCATTCAACATTTTGTCAAAAAAGAAAGATACCTCTAAATGGATGTCTTCATTCAACATTTTGGATTAAAAATAAAATATAAGATATTCTGATCTTTACAAAAAATATTTCTAGAAATATAATCAGAAAGTTGCATAATATATTTTTTTAATCACAATTTTATGTAGAATAATTTAAAATTAAAATAAAAAGTCCTATTTCAAAATTCACACACCAAAATTTACAATTTATGAATAATTGTAATAATAAATGAATAATTATAACTTCTAAATATCTGTAATTGTAAAGTGGAAGTAACTATCTCCATTAACTTATGTATAATCGAAAACCAATGAAAAAATAGAATGACATCATTCTATTTTTGGCCTCTGCTGCTACATAAGTTTAGTTTTTGAGTATATTAATGGGAATTGTAAAACATTTAGTCTGTACATAAATTAAAACAATAAAAAAATTTGCCATATAATTTAAAAACCAACTCAAAAATGAAGATTATGTAACAACAGAGCTCAAAGATAGAATGGTATCATTCTACCTTTTCATTGGTTTTTGACACTACCATAACTCAGTGAGACATAATTACTTCTGCTTTACAATTTATGAATAAATATAAAATAATTTTTTAAATGTTTAAATGCTTCATATTTATTCTCAATTTTATTATTTTTGATATGTTAATTTAACGAAGTATATAATATAAGTAATTCAATGTTTTTGCAAAAATATTCTTCTTTAGTTAAATGAAGAAAAAATGAATATGGCATACATTGTTTAATATAAAACTTAAAATTTGTAGATATTTTAGTGTTTCTTGGGTAACATCAATGATTTTAATCTGCTTATCATAGTAGTTTGTATATTATTAAGAATGCACATAAAGATAAAAGAAATCTGAGTATAATAAACATTAGAATTAGTAGAAAAATATGAATTACTTTTGAGAGACAACTGAGTGAGAAAAGAAAGATGTAAATTATAACACAAAGTAGTAAGAAATTTATAGATTAACACTGGAAAACAACTGTAACATAGAAGCAAAAAGAACAGTTAAAACTTTTACAAAGATATGAATAACACATAACAGTATTTTTCAGAATTAAACAATTAATTATTCTCAATAAAAGACAATTTTGTATTTGAAAAGTATGCAGATAAAATGGTATAAAAAATAAATAAACCTAGAATTAATTTAGTATTTTATGTATAGATTTATGATTTATTTAAGTATTATTAATTCAAATTTGACAATTGGATGGTGGCATTTGTGATAAAAAGAAAGCAATTTCATCAAAAATACTTTCCTCCCTGAATTTTATCTTAATATGGATATAATTTTATATGACTAATTTATAATTTTTAATAACTCAATAATAGATACAGTCTTAAAAATATGTAATAGTTATTTTGTCTTGATTTCTATATTGGAATACAAGAACCACTAAAAATCTCAGCCCATGTTTATGCTCTATGTGTTCATTGATAATAATGTTTCTTCTGATCAATATGATTTTTAAAAGATTTTATCTATATTGGGTATGGAAATTTTTTGGAAATATGTTGTTATTGTAATAAATAATTTAATCTAAAATTCAAAACAGGCAAAACTCTCTATACATATTGCCACTCAATGCAAGCTAGTGTAATCAATGGATGCCAGAAGACGTGCATAAAATCCCCATCTAGTGCCTAGTCATTCAATATCCCTGGCTAGTTTCTGGTTTGTGGCCTTTGTCAGTGAAGAACCTTGGATCTGAGAGCACTACACCTAGATCTTAGAATCTAATGCAACTCTCCAGCAGCCATCTTTTATCTCTATTTAACTACAAAAATATGAGTCTTAAATTGAAAACACCATAATATTTTCAATCCAAGCTCATTAGCTTCTATAGTCATATGGGTCTGAAGTCAGTTCAGAACCTATATATTTTGGTGTCTTTGGTTCTTTAATAACCATATCCACCACTAGAAGTTTTGCCTGTTTTAATAACAGTTATAAGAAAGCATAAGAAATGGTGATCATGTGATGTTTATTGGCTTAAAACCAATCCTGCCTTATAGGATAGTGGTGGCTATTAAAAAATCAAAGACACCAAAATGTATAGGTACTGAACTGAGTTCAGACCTATATGACTATATAAGATAATGAGCTTGGATTGAAAATATTATGGTGTTTTCAATTTAAGACTCATAGTTTTGTAGTTAAGTAAAAATAAAAGGTGGCTGCTGGAGGGTTGCATTAGATCCTAAGATCTAGGTGCAATACTCTCAGATCCAAGGCTCCTGTCTGACGAAGGCCACAAGCCAGAAACTAGTCTGGGGGTATTGGATGAGTAGGCACTAGATGGGGATTTTATGCACAAGCCTTTTGGCATCCATTGATTACTCTGGCTTGCATTGAGAGGCAATATGTATAGAGTTTTGCCTATTTTAATAACAGTTATAAGCTAGCATAAGAAATAGTGATCATGTGATGTTTATTGACTTAATCTAAAATTCATAGCCAAGTATATTTTTTCTCAATCGATAAAAGAATATTGCATGCTATTTTACCAGAATTTTATCACAAATGTACTGATCATTTATTAAATAAACTGCAAAAATTATTTGTTAAAGCTTACCTGGCAATGTGTTCATCCAACCTGAAATCACAGGAGCATTTACAATGTGTCCAGATAAAAATGTAGTAAGACAAAATTGATAAGCAGAAGAGGGATAAAGATCTTCAATAAATTCAATATTTGAATTACTCTAATAAAATATATATATATTGCATATTTTGAGGAAGGAAATTAACTTCACACATGCAGGATTAAATTTACATGCACAGATCTGTCATGTAACACTTATGCTTAGAACTTATTCTTATATAAACCAACCCTTACTGACCATAGTTAAATCAGGACATAAACCTTAAATTTCAATTGACAAATTATTTGTACAAATTTAATTTATATATCATGGGGAAGAAAACATTTTTAATTTTTAAGTACCTTTGATTTTGAATTATAATAGTTCTCTTCCCTGTGATATATAAACTAAATTTGTACAAATAAATTATCAATTGAAAGGCAATAAAGGTTAGTTTATATAAGAATAAGCTCTGCACATAAATGTTACACTTATGCTTTTAAAACACTTATTGACAGGTGAATGCACATAAATTTAATCTAATTTATTCCCACAAAATTACAAATTATATACATCTCTAAATTATTTATTTACATATATTGCATAAATACATAAAATTTATATATTAATTATAATCCAACTGCATCAGCAATATTTGATTCCAAATCACATCCAAGGATAATAAAATTTGTGCATAATAGCAAACTATATTATAATAAACATTTCACACATATGCTCTCATATATACATTTGAGTACATATAGCATATACACATTGAAAACATGCATATACACCCACATATAAACTAAGAATACATACTGCTTCTGCACTGTAAATTAAAAAATTGAAACAAAAAAATAAACAAATTTTTCATTAATTTCTAACTTTTTTAACTTAAATTTTAAATTGTAAAAAACTAAAATCATGAATATTGAAATTGTGGATACAGTAGAACTGCTATATCATATACATATATATTTTTAGAAATTATATTCAACATTCCTACATTTTAATCATATGGTTGAAGATTTTAATTATATTCAATGCTCCTACCTTTCAATCATAAGGTTGAAAACTTTGAAAAGACTATGCTAATGGCTCCTAATATGTATTTTGATTCAACCAGGTCTTTTTAGTTAGATCAAATCCTTCAGAATTCTCCCAAATGTATTTTTAAAAGTGATTATTCACAATAATCACTCCTTATAAACATATATATATATAAAAGCCATTCATAAAAGAATATGGCCATTTCAACTCCAAGAAAGAACAAAACTTCTCTAGAATTGAGTTTACAATTACTATACAATCTAGTCTATAAACCACAAATACATCAACATATAGAACATGCTTGTTTATTCTTCTCTTTGATATTTTGCAATGTCAACTTTTAATTTCTTCAGCACAAAACTTTTCTTTTTAAAATATTTTAACTTCATGTGCAATTGTAACTCTCTAATGTATTCTATTCTCTGCCATACTTCCCCAATGGAAATAATTGACATGGTACTTGTCTAGAATGATTTTAAGATATATAGCACAGAAAGGGGTCTACTTCTCCCATAAAAATCATGCTCAAGTTCACCATAAAACACCTTTTTAGGAAGTCTTACATTGTTTATTCATTTTCCATGTTCAATCACTCTTTAATAAATATATAAATAATTATTAATCAGTTTTATTAGGCTAAAAATTATTATATAATTTTCTTCAATTTGAAATATAGATTTGAAATTTATTAAAAATCAAACACATCTATAATTCTTTTATACATGTGCATGATCTTCAAATATAAATATATTGTCTATACTAAAAGGAACTTTCAAGGTCTTTACAGCTATGCACTCAATCTTATACAAATGATACACATGATCACATACATGGAAAAGGATAAATGATCTCCAATATATGTATTTTATGCTGAACCAGCACTCGCCAATTGGTCCAGATCACCATTTCCCACACCTATATACAATCAGTGCTTGTGTGTATCAGTTATATAAGACTGAGTACATAGCTATAAATAGGGTAAAAGTCTGAGTTCAAATCCCTTTTACTATGCATGATCTTATATATTATAACTGTTGATATTCTTTTGGATATCAATTTTACATAGAGAATTAATAATGAAATGTATATTCTCAGATACTTATAGAATTTTCAGTATCTTATCTAATTAAATGGAATGTGCTAAATTTATATAAAGTTCATTTTATTAATTCAACTTTATTATCAATTTATTTAATAAGGGCATCCTAATTCTTCTAACATAAGTTGTCAACTCTCAGCAATATATGCAAGAGTATATACTAATAGAACGGTAAAATTACAGAACCAATAAATGATATTAGATCAGATTCGAATTAATGTACTAATCATCACAAAAAAATAAAATTATCTATATGATGCAAAAATAATATTGTCAATTACTTTAAACACAATATTTACATTATCTACTTAAATGTCTAGTGGGGATTTTGCTTGAAAACCAATGATTATAAACAATTTAAGATTTTGTCTTAATACCTATTTGTTTAATAAAAAATAAAGACATGTCAAGCGTTAGTGGTTGAGAGATCAGTCCAGCTGCCTTACAAGCAGTTTTCACAGGTTAGCGGGTTCGCTTCCGGCCATGCTATGACACATGAAAAAAAAAAGTAGACATTCCAACTTTACATTTTAAAAGTTCAATAAAATTTTTAACAATTCTTCCGTCTGTTGTTGTAGACAAGCTAGCTTTTATTTCATTAGGGAAACTTTTGGAATTTCAAATAATAATATACAGTAACATTATTCTATAGTCTAGTTATAATATCGGGGGGGGGGGGAATTCATTATAAACAGATATGGCTGGAAGTATTATTTTTTAATGTTTAGTGTAATATTATGCAGACATGGCTGAGGATATTATTATTATTTGTAACTTAATATTAGAAATATATAGTAAATTTCTCTTATAATGCTTTGCTGGTGCGTCATGAAACCTCCTCTACAGAACAAATTGAAGCTAGAATTGGGATTCACTTCTCATTTTACTGTAGCTAGTTATCAATATTAATCTCTAGAATGCAAAGAGAAAACTTAACAATAAAAATGAATCTATTTATTCTTTTTACTTTATAAAATATTTTCTTTAATTAAAAATGTTTACTTATTAAAATACTTTATTTTCATTTAAAAAAAATACTTTCAAAAATAGTTAATTATTAAATTTATTGAACAACTAAACAAAACATTTTTTTATACTTTTGAAAAAATAGAATAACACATCATTAATCCAATATCTATGAAGTAAAATTAATTGAGTGATATTTCCTTCTTTCATAAACAAAAAAAATCAAATTACATAAAATATCGGATTAATTAAATATTATAGGTTTAATTAATGTTTCCCATTTTATTAAGTAAATAGTTTTTGTAATCATACTGGTATTAAAGATTTAAACAACAAATTGGACATCGAAAAAAAATAAACATTTTATTTTATATATATATTTAAGATTAAAATTAATCAATTATGTAATCTTTAAATAACAAGCACACACGAACTTCTTGTTCCTCTTAATAAAAATAATAAAAAAATCTATAATTAAATAAATAAATAAACAAAAGAAAATATTTGATTCTACTTTTTTTCTGATATACTTCAACATCATGCCAAATCTTGCATTGTTCATTTATTTTGTATATCCAATCCAATGAAGCTATGATTTTACAGTGGCGGATTCTATAATATCATATCTAGCCAGTTGAAGAACAGACTGATTGGTTTTATGATTTTTAAACCAATAAACATCACACATCACCATTCGTTGTGCTTTCACAAGCTGTTTATACAAAGGCAAAACTCTCCATACAGTAGCGCCACTCAGTGCAAGCCATAATAATCAATAAAAACCTTCCAGCATCCATTGATTACTCTGGTTTGCACTGAATGATGCTACTGTATGGAGTTTTGCTTTTGCATAAACAGTTTGTGTAAGCATAAAGAATGATCATGTAATATTTATTGGTTTGATACCAATCCTATCCAATAAGATTATGATGATTGTGGTTATTAAAGAACCAAAGACACCAAAATGTATAGATGCTGAATTGAGTTCAGATCTATATGACTATATAAGCTGATGAGCTTAAATTGAAAACAGTATTGGGTTTTCATTTTGGACTCAAAGTTTTTGCGTTGTTAGCCGAGAGGTATTGCAGCCGCCATGCAAGCAAGTAGTTGGTTGCAGACGGGTGTGGGTTCGCATCCCGGCAGATGCTATGACATATGAAAAAAAAAAAGCTTTATAGTTAGATAATAAGATAAAAGATTGCTGCTGGAAGGTTGCGTTAGATCCTAAGATCTAGGTACAGTGCTCTCAGATCCAAGGCTCCTCACTGATGAAAGCCACAAGCTAGAAACTAATCTGGGCATATTGGATGAGTAGGTACTGAATAGGAATTTTATGCATCAACCTTCCTGCATCCATTGATTACTCTGGCTTGTACTGAGTGGCACTACTGTATGGAGAGTTTTGCCTGTGTTTTATAATTTTTCCAATATATTTTTAAATTTTTAAACAGGCAAAAACTCACTATACATATTGCCACACAGCAAGCTAGAGTAATCAATGGATGCCAGAAGGCTTGTGCATAAAATCCCCATATAGCACCTCATGTAATGTTTATTGGTTTAAATTTTTACAGAGCATTCTTAAATGAAATTTTTCTAATGTCATCATATTACATTATTAGAATATCTCACTTCCATACAATAAATTAGAAAAAATAACAACTCTAAATACAGCTTAGTTGCAGTAATTTATTTATCTGTGATGAAATACTCTTATCTTTTAATTTATTAGAAGCAGTAACAGCACACTGAAGTCTTGTGTTGTACCTCAACATTCTAAGTATACTTTTTTATTTATAAAACTACCAAGGTATTTAAACTGATTTACATTCTCAAATTGATAATCATTCTAGCTAAAACTCACTGTGGATTTTATTTCCATGACTTGAGTTTTTTTTGAACAATTATTATTAAACTAAAGTCTTTATATACTGTACTCAAAACACTAATCATATTCTATAGATTGTCTTTTGAACTGGCAAAAATAGCACAATCATCAGCTTAATGTAAATCCAGAATGTAAAAAGATAAAGTGATTGTTTTTACTTTTAATAAAATTATTACTGATTGTTTTTACTTTTAATAAAATTATTACATTTAATTAATAACTAAAAAAGCATTTTTTAAATATAATTTTCAAAAAACAGACATCTGTAACAAAATTAATTTAAATATCAATTAATCCCTTAAACCAAGTTACATAAAATATAGAATTAATCCATTTTTTCATTGGGTTTTACTTTAATTGTTACTCTTTTTGTATATGTATAGTTTTCATAAACATATATTAATCATTTTTAACAATAAATTTGACATTGAGAAAAGTAATATCTTACTTTATTTCATTTTATATATGGTATATGTATATTTGTTAAAATTAAGATTAAAGTTATTCAATTCTTAAATAGTACACATATTACATGCATGCAAAGTATATCAATGCAAACACACACATATATAAATATTAAAAGCTTAAAACTAAAGTAGTCAATAAAATAAAATTACCCCAAATTCAGAACTTAACCAGACTAGCCAAAATATATAAACACTAAAACACAATCAGTGATTTCATTGCTATAAGCAGACTTCTCAAATACTTATAGCAGTGAAACCATTAGTTGTGTTTTAGAGTTTATATTTTTTGGCTAGTCTCGTTGAGTTCTGAATTTGGGGTAATTTTGATTATATATATATATTACAAAGATATAAATCTAAACATCAGATAATTTTTAGACTGTATAAACACTAATCTTACATTACTAATAATCTGCCAATTTTCACTATCATTTTGACGAATTTCCAGAAGATAAGTAAAATTTAAGCTCGATGGCAATCCACTTGTATTGTAAACAGTCCATTTTATAAGAACATTTGCACTCTGATTTTCAAAACTATGTCTGTAAGATTCTCGACAATAAAGTTTAGGAGCTTCTATTGTCAGGTTTAATTCATACTTGAGTAAAACTACAAAACACAAAATAGTAATTTATTATTATATATAAATGAGGCGTTTTGGTAAAAGAAAAAAAATAATAATTTAAAAAAAAAAATTGAAGCAATGACTTAATTCCAGCAGCCAATACTCACTGATAAAATTGAGAATTATTGCTGAAAATGGATGTTTGCAGCTTATCAAATATGAATACTTGCAATTTCTTATAAAATATATTAATTTTGAAATGGTTTCCTTTTAAATCTTTATCACTTTTCTTTGAAAAATACTATTGAAAAAAATTAATGTTTTTCTTATTTATTATTGACAAAATAATTTTTTTAAAAAAACAACCCTTTATCATTGCATATGATGATTTCAATCTTTCCTTTCCATGATTTTATGTACCTACATGATTATGGAATTGCATATAAGATTGATGGAATCATTTTGGCAAACTGAATAACATTTCTACATAGGTTCATCAGAACACAACTAAAAGATTGCTAGCTCCTGTTTAAAAGTCTATATCTCAATAATAGCGAACTTCAAAATGATACCAATTTGAAGTTGTATGCTAAACAATGTTAAATATTGAAATACAAACCAACTCAAACACAGAGCATGAAATTTTAAATAAAAAAATGGGTATCATTTTGAAAGTTCACTATTATTGAGATATAGACTTTTAATCAGAGGACGTTACTGGATATTTGTAATTGTATAATGATTTATATATATATATACTGAACAATGATAAAAACATGTGAGAGATTGTGTATGGTCTGGGCAATCTGATGAGTGATGGTTCAGCATGAAATGTACATCTTGGGATCATAGACCTTTTTCATATATCTTTGGTCATATGTTTACAATTACATCCCAACACAAGATTTTAGAAGTGGATAAAATCATTTCCTATCTTGTGTGAGAATGGTGCAATAAAAATTACATTACAAAAACATTTGTTATTGAATAATCTCTAGTCTAATGAATGACTAATAAAAATTATTACATTTTATTTTATTTATCTAATACATAATACATTTATACTATAATTGTACCAGGCAAAATTTGTTTGATAATGCTTATTTATATCTGCATTACAAATAGTACTCTTCATTACAAATAGTACTCTTCACAGATAACAGCCAATCAATAAGAAATATTTGGGGATGTGGATTTAGCACCATTGATCACTTAGAGTTTATCATAGATAGCACTGGAGTAAATAAATTAAACTGATACTTTTAATTCAGCATACTGTTACACGTAATTATTTCAACAGATTATTAGTCTTTACTCCTATTGTTTTTTTAAATAGAGAATCTATTATATCATGATTTAATTGTGATGTTTTTCTCTCTCAAAAATAAAAGCATTATTAAAACAAAATAAAGTAGGACAACACTTTTCATCTTAAATATTTTTTGCAAATATTTTTAAAATATTGGCTACAACTTTGTATATAAAATTAGAATTAGCTAAATTATGTTGAAAATTGTTATATTTCACTTTGTTCAGCTGCAATTATTTAATTTTTTTTTAATGTTTGTAACCTAGCCAAGAACAACATCACAAAGACTCCTTAGACAGCATTTATCACTAGAGAATATAGGCGATAACCATTGGATATAATGTGACATCATATACTACTTCTGATGAGAGCATTTGTGCACATTTTTTTGAGTACTAAAGATACTTTATGGAAAAGAAAGATAGCTAGTGTTAATATTATTTTTGTGGTATTTATGGTCAATAATGAAAATTTCAAATAGTTATGCATATAATACCAGCCTGTATTATGATTTTCATGAATCACGAATATTTTTGACTTTTAGGGACTCCTTTAATTATAATTTTATATTGTAATAATAAATAAATAATCATAACTTCTAAATATTTGTAATAGCAAATCAAAAGTAACTACCTCACAATGAGTTATGTAGTGTCAAAAACCAATGAAAAGATAGAATGATACCATCCTATCATTGATACCATCCTATCATTGGGTTCTGTTATCACATAAGCTTAGTTTTTGACTTTTGTTTTAAATTATACAGTATATTTTGTCTATTGTTTTAATTTATGGTATAGTTTTATCCTTTCATTGTTCTTTGGTGCTACATAACTTAGTGATAGGTAGTTTCTTCCACTTTGAAATTACAAATATCTATATTCAAAATTATTTGAATATAAATTTAAATATTTCAACATTTTTTGTTGTTATTAAACAGGCAAAACTCTCCATACAGTAGTGCCACTCAGTGCAAGCCATAGTAATCAATGGATACTACTGTATGGAGAGTTTCCTGTTTAATAACAGTTATGAGAAAGCATATAGAAAATGGTGATCATGTGATTTGTTATTGTTGTTGTTTAAATAAAATTTCATATGCAATAGTTATTTTCTGAGCCCTATAACTTTTATTTTTTGATATGAGGAAAAAAAAATTAAAACACTGTACCTAATGGTTAAATGTGCAAAATACTATTTAAAAATATGCACAAAAACAGGAATATTATTTTATGCTTTAGTAGTTACAAAACTGAATGCAGCCTATCCTTTTTTTGTGGTAGAGTCATGTGATATTTTCTCAGTTAAAATGGAATGCAACTTAGCAAATGACTTTCTTGATACAGTATTTTGTTTACATTATTAGCAGTTTATTAATAGTTTTAACTTCTAATTATTATTCTGTCTAATTATAAGGTATGATTTTTGAATTCTAGTGGGGAAAAAACAGCTTTTGTTATTGCTAAGCAATTGCAGTTTGCAATGACCATGCATCTTCATAGAACCTACTTGAACAATTGATAAATATTTCATTAAAACAGGCAAAACTCTCTATATATATTGCCATTCAGTGCAAGCTAAAGTAATCAATGGATGCCAGAAGGCTTGTGCATAAAATCCCTATCTAGTACCTACTCAGCCAATATCCCCAGACTAATTTCTGGCTTGTGGACATCGTCAGTGAGAACCTATGGATCTGAGAGCACTGCAGTTACATCTTAGGATCTAATGCTTGCAATGAGTGAATATGTATAGAGAGTTTTGCCTAGTTTAATAACAATTAAGACCAGGCATAAGAAATGGTGATCATGTGATGTTTATTAAATATTTCATTAATTATAGTTGTTAAGGGTTTCTATTTTTCAATTCAATTACTCTTTAAAAACTATTCTAATGTACATTTTTTTCTGCATCTATGAAAACATTATTTTAAAAAGTGAATTTAAAATTTTATTCCTTTTTAATAAAAATAATATACTGGAAAAACTTGTATGTAAGGAGTTTGCTATTAACTGAAAGGAGACCCTTTGATTCCTCTTGGAGGCCTTAAAAGAACCGAGCAGGGCAAATTCCTAATGTCCACTCCATACGTTCTTGTCATTGCAGCTGTTATTACTATATGTTTATTCATATAGTATACGAACATGGATGGGCTGCTCACCAACACGCATTAGCCAGCGTGGTGAGTTTATTGGCTTTTTACCTCTGAGTTTAAGATCAAGAAACACCATGGTCTTTCTTCTCAGTGCCTGATAAGGCAGAATGAATGTTTGTGTAAATGATAAAGATTTTTCCCAATTATACAATTATGACAGACAAAAATAAAGCATGGCCCTTAATCCCAGGAGGCTGTAAAGTCACCAACCAAGGCAGCGGATGGTGGCCGAAGGCGGAGGGTGCTAAGAATATCCTGGAGGCGGACCCAGGCTGCCATTTGATGATGACTTTTTATTTAGGTACTTACAACTGCAGATCACTTTCAAGTGAAGGAAGATTGCAAGAATTAGAAGAAGAACTCTCTTATATTAAATGGGATATTATTGGACTTTGTGAAGTTAGAAGAAAAGGTGAAGAGACAATTGATTTAAAAAGTGGACATATGCTCTATTATAAAGGCACAAATATTGGAAATACAAGTGGAGTAGGATTCATTATAAATAAAAAGTGGAAGAACAATATTGTGGAGATTGATGGTGTATCAGACAGAGTGGCAAGATTAATTATACAACTTAATAGCAGATATCAAATGCAGATAATTCAGGTTTATGCCCCAACAAGTTCTCACAGTGATGAAGTAGTAGAAGATTTTTATATGGATGTACAAAAGGCTTTTGATCAGAGTAAACAACATTTTAAAATTGTTATGGGAGATTTTAATGCTAGAATTGGTAAACAAATAAAAGATGAAAGTGTTGTAGGTAATTTTGGTTATGGTAATAGAAATGAGAGAGGACATAGACTTGTGGAGTTTGCAGAGAAGGAAAAACTTTATATTATGAATTCTTTTTTTGAGAAAAATGTTAGAAGGAAATGGACATGGAAGCATCCAAATGAAGGTACAGCAGAATTGGATTATATTTTGACTAACAGGAAATACATATTTCAAGATTGTAATGTTCTTAATAAATTTAACACAGGAAGTGATCATCGATTAGTAAGGGGTAAGATACATGTTAATGTAAAACTAGAGAGACAAAAATTATTAAGAAAAACTATATTTACAGTTGATATTCCTAATCTTCAGAAACATTCTAATGAATTTAAATTAGAACTTACAAATCGGTTTCAAGTATTAGTAGATTTTGAACATGATTCAGATTTGAATGAAATTAATATGAAAATAACTGATACACTTTTAAAAACTGCAACAAAGATAGCTGGTAGAAAAAAGCAGCAATTGACTAATAAAATTTCTACTGAGACTAGAGAACTTATGAAGAAAAGAAGGAATATGAAGATATGCAAGAATGATGCATTAAAAAGAATTGAATATCTCGAATTTTGTAAAATGGTGCGGAAAAGAGTTGAAAATGATATAAGAAAGTATAACTGTGAACTAGCAAGAAAAGCTGTAGAAGAAAATAAAAGTCTTAAGAATGTAAAACAACATTTTGGTATTGGTAGGAAATTTATATCTACACGACGCTCTTCCGATGGAATTATTACTAAAAAGAGGGATGACATTATGAAATTGGTAGAAGATTTTTATCAAGAATTATATAGTAATAAAGAACAAGTACCTCCTATATCTATTACATCTTCCGAATTGCCCAGAATTTTAAATGAAGAAGTGAGAAATGCAATTAAATGTATGAAAAAAGGAAAGGCTCCAGGTAATGATGGAATTATAATTGATATATTAAAAGAAGCAGGTGAAGAAACAGAAAAAATAAGAGCAAAGTTATATACCAAATGTCTAAATGATAAAGATGTACCGGATGATTGGAAGAATGCAGTAATAATATTAATATTTAAAAAAGGTGATAAAGAAGATATTAGAAATTACAGACCTATCAGCCTTTTATCAGTTTTATATAAAATTTTTACCAAGATAATTACAACTCGTCTACAGAGAACCTTGGATTTTCACCAACCAAGAGAACAAGCTGGATTTAAAAGTGGTTTTA
The DNA here is from genome assembly GCA_028023455.1 of Epiperipatus broadwayi. NCBI lineage: Eukaryota > Metazoa > Onychophora > Udeonychophora > Euonychophora > Peripatidae > Epiperipatus > Epiperipatus broadwayi. Next base: position 1,540,815 of record JAQFVV010012503.1, on the reverse strand, counting down.
GTACAGTAGATCATATTCAAGTATTGAGAGAAGTTATAGAAAGGACAAATGAATATGAGTTGTCATTATGTTTTACGATTTGTAGATTATGAAAAGGCATTTGATTCTATAAACATTTCTTCAGTGATTAAAGCATTGGATCATCAAGGTATAGATCCAGGATATTGTCATATTTTAAAGAATATTTATAAAAATGCAACAGCAACAATTAGATTACATAATGATACTGGGAAAGTCAACATTGAGAAAGGTGTAAGACAAGGTGACTCCATATCTCCAAAACTTTTTACAGCAGTGCTGCAAGAAGTATTTTGTGGATTAAAATGGGAAACTAAAGGAGTGAAAGTAAATGGAGATTATTTAAGTCATTTAGATTTCGCAGATGATGTAGTTGTTTTTGCAAATAATGCTTCCGAGCTGCAGGAAATGTTGCAGGAGTTATCAGATGAAAGTAGGAAAGTAGGACTAAAGATAAATGTTAAAAAGACTAAAGTAATGTTTAATCGATTTGCTCAAAATGTGAAAATAAAGATTGATTATGATGAATTAGAAGAAGTTAAGAGTTACAAATACCTTGGTCAGATTATTAATACAGATGGAAACATAATAGAGGAAATTAATCATAGAATTAAACTTGGTTGGAGTGCTTTTGGTAGAAATAACTTGATATTAAAAGGAAATATGCCTATGTGTTTGAAAAGAAAGGTTTTTAACAAATGTGTTTTACCAGTTCTTACTTATGGATCTGAGACTTGGACACTTAATAGAAGATCAATACAGAGACTTCAGACCACTCAAAGAAGTATGGAGAGATGTATGTTGGGAGTAACAAGAAGAGATCGAAAACGCAATGTATGGGTAAGAGAACAAACAGGTGTTACTGACCTCATTGAAAAAATTAAAAGATTGAAGTGGAGTTGGGCTGGACATATTGCTAGAAGAGATGATAATAGATGGACAATTGAAATTTTAAACTGGATTCCAAGAGATTGTAAAAGACCCAGAAGGAGACCACATGCAAGATGGATGGATGAAATAAGAAAATGTGTAGGGGTGATGTGAAGAAGAGAAGCTAAAGATCGGAGATGGATTAAACTTAGAGAGACCTTCATCCTGCAGTGGATTGATAATGGTTGATAATGATGATGATGATGATGATAAACAATCTCTGTAATATTAACCATAAAATATAGCCAAATATTTTACAGAATGGCAAAATAAATTCAATAGCCTTTTTTAAACAACTGAATTATAATAAATATTAGATCTCAGTTAATTAAAATGTGACAAATATTTTAGGCTACCTGTACATGTAAGCCCTATTTGAATTTTTCCCAAAAATAATGCTAAATATCTTAATTAATAAAAACATTTAACAGGATTTCTATGTATTTTTCACTTTTTTTTACTTTCTTTAAATAGATGAAATAGCTGAACTGAAATATTTAAAACAATTTTATCAAGAAAGATTTAATAGTAAATTATTCAAAAATGGATGTGCAAAAAAAATGGAAAAAAATGTTCATATTATTTATCAATTGCACTTTTATATCTATGGTTATCAAAAACCAAAATAATAAAATAATTCATGGTCAAATATTAATACTATACATTAACTATATTTTTTTAAAATCAAAAGTTATTAGAAAAATCAGAATGCATTACAAAAAAAAGTCCCCCAATCAAATCAATACATGTATAACAATAGCAATAACAATAATAAAAATAATAACAAAAATAATAAGATGATGATGATAATAATAATAAGATGATGATGATGATGATGATGATGATAATAATAATAATAATAATCATCATCATCATCATCATCAAATGGTTTTGTTGCTTGGGAGTCAAATGAACTTTGAACATCTAAAGTGGCAGAATTGGAATAAAACTCTTGGACCTTGAGTTTTAAAATCTACTATTCTACCACTGCACTATATCATACAGAGCAACATATATAATTATTTCAATTTTGTTCAGATTTATTAATACTTGACCTTTCTATTCAGAAGTCATGTAAATGTTGGTATGTCATATGTTTGAATTTTTGATCTGATAGGGTTCAAATACAATAATTGCAATTTTTTTCCAAACTTTGGAAATTTGTATTTAAAAAAAACATTAAAAAAAACTATAATAAAAATTAAGTAGCTAAAATTTGATTATTAAGAATACCTGACTAAACATTATTTTATTTTTGAGTTGACAAAAATATAAGTATTTTAAAATTAATTTTAAAATATGCCACATGTTAATAAAATGGAGAATTAAAATGTAATAAGATTCATATCATGCAGATACCTAAAGTATGTAATTTAATATAAATAAGTGATATATCACTAAAATATTTTTTTAAAAAACAGTATTTCTCAAATCGATAATATAAATCAGCAATATGTAATTGCAACCCCTCAAAGGATAGCAAAATTGTTTGGGATCATGAAAATTTTGAGAAGTTTTCATGTTGGATAATATGCTGTTTTTCAAAGATTTTATATTGAATCATATGTGCTGAAATATATATAATATATTTATATGTGGTAAAATTACTCTTATTATTACTAGCTTTATATGCTTATAATAGGATGGTAACAACATATAATGGGCTGCATAAAATTTCAGTCTGAGTATGGGTTTTCAGGTTGAAAGGTGGCACACCCCTGATATAAATAAGTAAAGAGCAAAATTTTTGCAAATTTATATTCAATATTGTTTCAAAAGTACAACTAAAATACCATCATTATAAAGTTTCAGGCAAACACATTTAATATTGGTAATATAATTTCCTACGTATTTACATTTTTCTTCATTTATAAAAAATATATTCAGATGAAAAATTAGCATTGGCAAGAACTAATTAAATAATTTTGGCAACTGAATCCAATATACACGTGTAATTATAAAATGTTTCTGCTCCAAAGAAATGCTTAAAGTTTATCAATATAAAAGAGAAAAATTCATGTGTACTAACTATCTCAAATAATAGCATTTCTTAACATTAAAATTAAAAGAATTGCCACAACTTAAGTCTACATGTTCTTTAAGGAAGTAATATTTGTAATTTTTTTCAGAAAAAATAAAAATATAAAATTAAGCAAAAGTATGTTTTTGTATTATAGATATGTCATGCTGATAAACTAATTTTTTAAAACTTATACACATATAAATCCTTTGCAATTTTTTATGAAAAAATTAATTATGATTAGTATCATAATATTTGTGGAATCCGGCTTGCAACTAAATACCCAAATCCAGTTTAAAAAGATTGGGTTTATATATCTTCATACATTAATAAAATATGAAGTAAAAAATAAATTATTAATGATATATAAGGCTGAATTCTAAATCATATTTCAATAACATAGAAATAGCATTCAAGCAAATAAAATAATAAGATATAAAGAAAACTTTAAAGATTCCAACCAGGAGATAGATTCCCTAATGACTTTATTAAATTCTTTAATTCTGCCACTGGAACCATAAAATCTGACAGTTAATAACTATGCAGTTCATAGTTTGTATTTGATGACATTTACAAAAGTTAGTAAATAATAAATTCTATATGTGGAGCAAATGAGCACAACAACTATAAGTTATCCTGAATCTGTTGATAACACTCTAATTGTATCTAGAAAAATAAAATCCATCTGACTTTATTGTTCAATCAGGAAAAAATAACTTATTTGGAATTTCATAAGAAACCCATTTTTAATGCCATAATTATTCTATTGTAGATTCTTGATTAAAAATTCAAAATGGATATCTTGATTTGAGTCAAATGTTAAACACTGAAATTAAATCTTGCATTATTGGCAAGTCAAATCTGTTTAATAGCTTTTTATACACTTTCTGTGAGGCAGCTTCTTTTCTGATATCTGGGGGGAATATGTGAAACAACATGAAGCCACTATAAGCAAATAATATCTCACAGTAATATTTGATTATGTATCCAAAAGTTTGGTGTGAGAACTTTTTCTCCAAACAACAGTGCAATATTCACCAGCAGAATGGTTAATGCTAAGGAAGCTGTCCAAAAATTATTTGCATCACAACCTCAAGTAGTGCCAACCAGCTTTCCAAAGAAATTATTCTTAGAAATTAATTTTGATCTAACACCAAATACATGGAGAAAATAAGCTAGGAAATGATTTAAAGTCACTCTTAAATAAAATGGGGTAAGATTATACTTTAATCTACTATTGCAAAAGATAGTATCCAGATTACAAGATGATTTCCTGTTATTTAGATAAAAAATTGAATATAGTTTTCATTGGATTAGGAATAAGACCCCAGTTTTTGAAAAGCATTTCTATTTTTTTCCAAATCATTAGCAAGATTCTTTTTTAATTCAGAAAAAGATGTCTTTTGAGAAGCCAAAGCAATATCATCAGTATAGATAAATGCCTTGTCTTTTGTTTCTAGAAATCATTGATGAATATATTGAATAAAATAAGTGAACTTACTCTGAGGTACTATTTTCTAAAAATTTGTAACTAATATAATGTTCATTTAATGTCATTTGAATTTTCCTATTGGAGAGCATTTAGTCAAATAAATTAATGGTTTTCCTGCATTTAAAAATATTAAAAACCTTTCCAAACATAATCATAAATGGATATTAGATTAATAAAGTTAGCCCTCCTTAGTTTTTAATTTATTTTGAAAATCTTTTTCAGTGTGAGTTGTTAAAGATAAACCTGTTCACAAGTACTTTTTCCTGGCTTAAAACCACTCTGCTCTACGAGAAGGTGATTCTCAACTATTAGTAAAATTTTTATTATTATCTCTTCAAAAAGCTTATATAGAACACTTAATAATAATGGGTAATAATTTTTAAAAATCATTGCTACCTTTGTTTGGTTTTAAGATTGTTATAATTTTTCTTGTATGACAAATGTTAGGAATACATTCCGTATGAATAATATTACTGAACAATTCTGATAACTGTTTTAACTTTAGGTACTAAATTTTTTTGATCTTTTCTTTAATTTAAGACAAGAAAGGGCAAGTTCAAATTCACCACCAAGTTTTAGTTTCATCAGATTGCTATTACAGGAATACTGTAAGATGTTTGCAATTATGTTCTAATGATGCCTTTCATCACTATATCAATTTTGAGCTTAGAAGTCTGGGATATAAGATTGGTAACCTGATTAGCAATGACAATAGTTATTTTTTTCAAGATGCTTTTACATCCACCAAGCTATTGTAAGAGGGACCAGGTCCTTACAACTAAAGTGTTTCTCTACTTTTCTTTCATGGCATTGTCCAGTGTTTTATGACTTTGTCAGCAATTTCTGGATCTTTAATAGAAAAAAAAACTAAATATTAAAAACATTTCTAGTTTTAAACAATGAGGATTGCCAGTTCCTCAACAAGCTTTGTGATAAATGCTTAGCCACAGAAAGCATTTAAAATATCTCTGTCAGGAACCCCACCCATACCCCTGAACATGGTTTCATGCTTTGACACTCCTCAGAGTGGTGCCAGGGTAGGTTCACAAAGCTTGTTGAGAAATTGGCAAACCTCATTGTTTATAACTTAAAGCTTAAAAGAATAGAGTCATGTGATATATGACTCTTATGTTGACTATATATTTCTAGTTTTATTTTAATTTGAAATGAATTGCTTACAATATCTGTGATTGATAGGCTTTTTGACAATTATTAAGAGTTTGTTAAACTTATCATACCAATAAGAAATAGGAGAAATGATATTAATAATTTGTTCAAAATAACCAGTATGACTCCAATTGCCTTTACTTAAACTGCATCTCTGAACAAGATAATTTTCAACTATAGGAATGTAGATTCCAAGAATGATTAGTCTACTGGGTGTAAACAGTAGTTTAGTAGATAATGATAAAACCTTTTTTTGTTAGTCATAAGCGCTTGGGAAATTTGCAGTCTCTCAGATTAATTTTAAAATAAAACATAAATAAGAAGTAGTTTCTGTTGTCTGTCTGCGTGAATTGGATGTTGCTCCTTTCAGATTAGTGCATGTTGTTTAACTCCTTTCATTCTACAAATTGGAAACTTGTTTGATTCTCATTTACATACTTTAAAAACTACTATGAGAATTAAAATGCCTTAAAAAATACAGAAGATGGAGGAAGATCTGGAAGCAGATGATAGGATTAATTTATATTGGGGGTTTGTAAATATTACATTATATAAAAATTATCTATCCAAATGTTGAATACAATATTATTTGAACCGTTTTCAAAAGAAATTGCTTGCTTTACAAGACGGCATTAAATAAAATCATACCATATTTAGAAAGCATTATATCATTTATCAATGTAAATCCAGAAATTTTAAGAAGATATGTTTTATTAAAAGAATGATGACTTTCTTGAAGTATGCTTAATAGTTAATTTGTAAAGAATATCCATTTTTGACTTTGATATATCCTTGATGTTAAGTTGAAGTAATTTTATTGTGTTTCCTAGATAAAGAGAAGATTTTCTGGAGAAAATATACTGCAGTTAATTTTCAGTCCAAAAAAGTTCTCACCTCTGTGAATCTGATGTAGCTATCTCTCATAATATCACTGGAGTTCATAATAGCTTTATTATGTATTTTTATAATGAGCCATTTTTAGTAATTTATTAAGATGAAATCTGGTTTGCATGTGGAAACATTAGTTTTACATACTAATGCATGTTAACTGCAGAATGAGCCACAGGAAGAACCATTCATCCACCCAAAACTATTAAATAATAGATATAATGCAATATATTAGTAGATGACTTAAACCATGGGAAATTAAAAAAATTTAACTTTGTAAATTATTTTTTTAGTAGTAATAACGAGTATATATACTTTTTTTGTTTTAACTAATCCTAACACATTATAAATAAATAATAGAGAACATTATCAAATTGATTATATATTGATTCTGGATAGATATAAGAATACTATTAAGAGTTTACATGCTTTATCTGATGCTAATATAAACTCTGATCATAATTCGGTTATGACTAAATTAAAGTTGACTTTTAAGAAGAATAAAAATGAAAAAATTGTGTAAGGTGGGACTTAGATAAATTGAGAGAAATGGAGAAAGGAAAATTTAGTTTAATATGTGAAAATATAATAATTGATAAAGATGTAGAATATATTAATAGTTCTGATAAACATAGGTGTAGCATAAAATGATTATTAATAACAGCAAAAAATGAAATAGGAACATTTTGATTAAAAAAAGCTAAATGACTTTGAATAACAAAAGGTATGTTGGAATAGATGGAAATACGGAGATGAAAGAATGCAGATATTAAGGATGGGCAAAGTGCATATAGAAAAATTAATAATGAACTAAGAAGGGAAACAGATGTAGCAAAATAAAAATGATTGGAGCAAGAATGTAAAGAGATACAAGTCCTTCAACAGATAAAAAGATGTGATTTGTTATTTAATAAAATTAGAAATAAAAAGAAATGGTTATCAAGTGAAAGAGCTGATAAGAGTAAAAAGAAATTAATTGATAGTGCTGATATATTGAAAAGATGGAAAGAATATCTTCAATATCTATTTAGAAAAGAATTCAATTAATTATGAACTTGAAAATAAAAATGCTGAAGTAAATGATAAAAGTATGAATATTTTGTCAGATAAAGTAATAAAGGCATAAATGAAGAATGGTAAAGCAGTAGGATTTGATACAATACCTATAGAATTTTTGAAAGAAATGGGAGAAATTACTATGAATGAAATAATTGGACTTTGCAATTTGATATATAATAGTGGAGTTTAGCCTGAATATTTTCTGAGGATTATAATGATTCCAATTACTTAAAAAAAAACTGTTAAATGTGAAGAATCTCATGCTCTTAAAACTTTATTAAGGATTTTAAATCAAAGAGTTTATAGGAAGGAATTTTGTTTTTAAGAGGGAGAAATACAAGAGATGATATTGGTGTTGGTAGAACAATTACAGAGAGAAAAAAAAATTAATTTTATTTAAATTTTCCAATTATATTCAAGTGCTAGTAATAATCACAGATGAATGTAAATAGAAAATTTAAATTAAGTTCAAAAAATTTTCTAAAAGCATTCAATATTTAATATTAGATGATGGTAATAATCCAACACATAAATACAATTAAAATGTCATCATCACAAACTTTCAGGCAAATAGAAATTGGTATGTTATTTGAATTTGAAAAAAAGCATTTGATAGAATAATGTGGAATACTTATGATCATCTTAAAAAATAAAGGAATATTTTGGAAAGAGAGAAGATTGATTTGGAATATGTATATTCATCTAAATAAGAATTATTATGGGAATATAATGATACTGATGAAATGAATATAGAAAGAGGAGTAATGTAATGTCACCTGTGCTTTATATTTATTTAAAAGACATTAAATGAATATCTAAACTGTGAAGGAGAAAATTGTTATGATAGAATAATAAAATGTATAAGATTTGCATATGATATGGCTCTTATAGCTGAGGATGAAAAGAGACTTCAGAATATGATGAATAAATTGGAGGAAAGATGTATGGAATAAGGAATGAAGATTAATGTTGAGAAGACCAAATGTTTATGGTTAGGGGGGGGGGGGATACAAAAAGACTGCAAGTTGAAATCCATGATATGGGTTTACATATTTCCATAATTGATTGAGTTAGGATGGAATAAGATGAAGTTAAAAGATGAATAGCATTTGCTAAGGAGGTATTTATTAAAAGAAGGAAAATATTTTGTGAACCTTTTATGAAAGAATTAAGGAAAAGATTAATTAAATGCTATGCACAGAGTGTACTATTGTATTGTTGTGAAATGTGGGCAATGAGTAAAAAAAAATCATTAACAGATTGGAATTGTGGTCATGGAAAAGAAAAATCAGCTGAATGACTAAAATGACAAATAAAAAAGATTTGAAAAGAATAAATGAGAAAAGAAGATTGTTTGAGAAAATTAAAGATAAAGAGAAACTGGATTGGACATATCTTAAATAAAAAGAATAGTTTAATTTAAAATGTTTTGGAGAAAATGGTAAGTGAAAACAAGAAAATCGAAAAGATTGACTTTGCTAGGTAATGTAAGAGATACTTGCAATGAAGAGACAGGGTGAAGAAATTGATGAATTTGTGATGTGACTGCTCTCTGGACTTACTCATACACAAAATAATATTGATGGAATAGGTGTTGTAACTTTTAAACATTTAAAGCCTTAGTTCTTGAAATTATTAGTAAGCTTTATTAATTAATAGAAATTCGGCTTTAAACATTTTTGATACGTTTGATTAATACATCAGTTTTTCAATGTTATCTTTTTAGGACAAATATCGCTAATTATTTTCAATTTATATTAAAGGAGAAGCAGCTAACAATAATAAAGGCAGATAACTAGATTTATAATTACTTTCAATTTATATTAAAGGGAAAGCAGCTAACAATAATAAAGGCAGATAACTAGATTTATGGCGACAGTTACTGACAAGGATAATAATAACGTGAAAGGCTGAAACAGGTCTTTTTATCAGAATATAAATAGGCGAGATAAATCAGAAAATATTTACGGGATGATTTTGATTGGTTACTTATAGAATTTGTTTCTAATTAGTCTAGCTATTACAACTAATTTGAATTTAATAACCAATCAAAAATAATTTCTGGATACAAATACAGTATTGTAATACAATCGAATTTATATATGTATTTCTGAGATTATTTGGTACTTTAAAAAAAATCGCTTAGTCAACAAAATTAATTTCAAAACACTGAAAAGCCAGAAACAACATTATATGTTTTAAAAAAATGTTCTAAAAATTTTTATATGGATGAAATATTTTTCTAGTTAACTTTAAGAATCAAATGAAAAATTAGCCAGAGGGGGAAAAAAATTCGTTAATAGCAAAAATATAACAAGTAGGGGACTTAAGTGTAAAACATTAATGTAATTAATAATTTATGTAACCTACGAATATTATACTCTGTAAAAATACAATTTTCATTTATTTAATATTAGTTATATACCATGTAGGACCAATTAACTTCTATACTTCTAATCAGAAAATCAGCACGTACTGAACTAGCGTTGAACATCGGTCATTTTTTAATTGATTCAATTATAAAAATTGTAAGTTTATTATAAATTATATATTATCCATACCATAGAAATTTTTTATATTCTTTATTCTCAAAAACAAGTTCCAAAAAATCATGAAAATTTTAAAACATCTTACTAAACGGGAATTTATATGCTATATCAACATTATCAAAAGAAATAGAATTTTTGACTATTTAAACAATACAATAAAATATTTTCACTGGACATTTTTTATATTTTTCAGATAATTGCAAATATTTAAAAAAAAAAAAACGAATTCACCAAATAATAAATTCTTACTTTTATAGTTAGACGATTCGTAAATAGTATGATTTCTCTGGGATAAGATTTGAATTCCAGCTTCAGTCGATGTAATTGGAAAAAAAGTGTCTTGATTTGTTTTGCAAAATTGTAAACAAATCACATAAATAAATTTATAAATCCAAAAGTTCCAACTGAAACAAAACATAATTAAATAAGACTCTATAAAGCTTTATCATAAATTTGGAAAAAAATCTACACCACGTGATTTTTCTAAATTGATTCCTGAGGCATGTAAAAAGATTTTATCCAATTAACAACTTAAATGGGCGCTTTATTATTCAGGGACGATAATTGTTAAACGGAATTGATTATTTTTCTTCAGCTGTTAATAGCTTATTTACTCTAATCCCAATCTCTTGAATAAATTATTGAACTCCTTTGATTTTCAAAGTTATTTCGTCTTTAGGGCTGAAAAAAAAACAATATTTAATGTACATTGTTGAATTATAAATGCAGGAAATAAACTCCTATATAATTTGACAATACTTAAATATAGAAAAGAATTTGATTTTAACTGAAATGAGGCCCTTTAATTCCTCTTTGAGACCTTAAAGGAACTGAGCAGGGCAAATTCCGAAGATTATAACTCAATTAGCACGACCATTCCAATTCCAAAAAAAAGAAAGGACCAAAAATAAAAAACTTATTTAAAAATGATTTTTGCCGTGATTATACAAACCAATTTGTAAACCACAAATATGTCCAGAACATGCTGGTCCATTTTTCTATTTATTTGATATTTTCAAGATGGAGTACTTTAGTTTCTTAAGCAGAAACCTTTTCTTTCTGAAATAGTTCAACTCCCTGGCTAATTGTAGCTTTCCATTCTCTGCCACATCTACACAATGGAAACAATTGACATTGCACTTCTTTAGAATGTCTTTGAGATAATCCTTATAAGATAGACTGGGTCAACCTCTCCTACGAAATCCATTTTCAAGTTTACCATAAAACACTTTAGGAAGTTTTCCTGTTGTATTTACTGCATGATTTATATATAAGCACATTAACGAGTAGAAATACGATTATATTTATTAATAAATATACAATTACATATTTTACCCTACATATAATATACCTTTGCCTGATACTGTTGTCTTAATGTAGCATTAGCTGCCATGCAGCTATAGGAGGATGGGACTTCAAGTGTCCTTATAAGTTTACTTATCATTTCCAGCTATATCGTTAAAGCTTGCCTCATGAATACCTACAGTGACACTTCCTCCTACTCTGTGACAGCTTGTCTGATGTCTGGTTTATGTCTAGTAGCTTCCACTTCTAATGTGAACTTGCCTCACTGCTCCAGTATATAGTTGGCAATGTGTATACTGCCTTCCAGCTTTGACAAATGTTGTCTAACCTTACCTCCAAATGGATTGACTATTTATGACCAGATCCCCACCCATAATGGAAACAATCAAACTCACTGAACATCATCACTTACTGGCCTAGTCTTTCCATTGGATGTATGCTATTTATTAGCATATCCATTGGTCCGTGATGATGAACATTCACTCTGATCAAGATAAGATGGAATCTGAAGTAAACCATTATTTGAAGGCAAACTGTGATATAACACTTCCATTATTCATTTGTTTTACATATTCAGTTCAATGAACATGTCATCTTATAACAATGAACTGAATAGTATTAGTTCCAGCAAGCTGAAAAACATATTGATTGACTTTAAAAATTTTATGGAGCATCTTTAAATGAAACCTTTCTAATGCTTTTATACTGCATTAGGATATCCAAGTTTCATATCCATACAATAAATTAATCAAATAAGTTTATATAGCTAATTTAGCTGCAGTGATTCTTTCCTATGATAAAATACTCTATACCCTTTAACTTCTTAAAAGCAGCAGTAACACACTGAAGTCTATGTTGAATCTCTAGGTCCACCTTTCTACTTACAAAACTACCATTTTTAAGTTGACAACCATCCAAACTGAAAGTTACTCAGGATTTTTCTTCTGTCACTGGTAGATAAAGAATTTGAGGTTTTGAATATTAATTAATAAACCAAAGTCTTTATAAGTTGCATTCAAAACATTAAGAACATTTTGTAAATCATCTTTTGAACTGGAAAAAAATAGCACTATCATCAGCATACTGTAAATCCAGAATCCAAAATGATAAAATTCTTGATTTGCTTTTAACTGATTCAAATTAAAAATTTCACCATCAAGCCTGTATTTTATCTTGATGTCTGTCTTATTAAACTATCTCTAAACAATTCCAAAGACCACTATCATAAAAATTGAAAATAGTGTTGGAGCAAGTATGTCTCAGATTTTCCATCTATAATAATAATACTTTCTCTCATTTGAACAAGTAGAAGCTCTATACTATAAATACATTTGGTGATCAACTAACTAATTTCAAACAATGCCAAGAACCTTCCTATTAACTGAATCAAATGCCTTGATCAAATCAATAAAAGAAATATATAAATCATTCATTTGCTCTCAAACTTGCATTTTCCTGGCAACAAAAATCATGTCTTCAGTGCTCCTTGATTCCCTAAAACCACATTGAGTCTTTGGTAACTATTCAGCTATAATTGGAAGCAATATGTTCAACAAAATTCTTGATAATACTTTGGCTGTAGTCATAATAGTAATATTCCATGATAATTACCACAGTCTTGCCTATTTCCTTTGTTTTTAAATATTAGAACAATAAACACAATCTTAAAACCTAATGACACAATTTTATGAGTCCAAATATCCATAAAATAAATTCCAATATTTTTGAAGCTAACATATCACTACTATATTTTAAAACTTCTTCAGTTATTTCATTAGAACCTGCAGTCTTTCCATTTTTAAAATTTCAAAGAACTGTTTGAATTCATTTAGCTAGATATCTTAGTCCAAATCTAAACAAGTAGATAAAATGGATATATCATTAATAGTCATCATTTCAATTCTTGAATCATTATTCAAAAGATGATCAAAATATTATTTTTATTTGTTCAAAATGTCATTATCATCATATAAAAGAATGCATTGTTGAATTTAATAGAATGTGATATCATTTCATTACATCAAAAATGATCTTAAATGACCATGATCAGTAAATGTTTGCATCTTCTTTGCAATTTTAATCCACTGATCATTGTTAAACCTATTTATCAGTCATTGAACTTCTGCCTTCAGATCTTTAAAGTTCTACATTTAATTTATTATTTTTCCAAGTGGAAGATGCCACATATTTCTTTTTAATTAAATTACTAGTAATATGATCATTGTCAGAAAAACTGTCATGACTCTTCTTTTTAGTGAACCCAATAATAGATTTATTTGTATCCATAACACATTCCTTAAGAGAATTCCATGCTTCAATAATATGAGAGTCCTAAAGATTCAAATTAGTAATTTTAGTGTTTAATATCTGTTGCAATTTAGTATGCATAATAGATTCTTCTAAAGACAGAATGTCAATTTTTTTGTGAATGTGATTGGAATAATATCTATACATGATCTGTCCAACAATTTGAGTTTGTGAGTTCTCTTGTAATGTAAACTCTAGTATTCTGACTCTTAGAAAATATAATCTATTTAAATGCCATTGTTTTGATCATAGATGCATCCGTTTCTTTGTGGTGGTTTTATTGCCTAATCAAAGTGTTTGTTCAATCCATGTGTTGTGCATAAATTCAGTAATAATAAGCCATTTGAATTTGCATCCCCAATACTACGATTTCCAATAACTTTTGGTCAAAGTCTACTATTTATACCAACACATACATTAAAATCTCAAAAAATTGTGATCTTTTAATGATATTGCTGTAATGATGTTGTCCAATAAAGAATAAAAACTTTCCTTCTCTGAATCTAAGGTTGTAACATATGCACTAACAAAATGAGGCCTAGTACATTTATGCAAGATGAGTTTTAAAATCATTAATCTTTCATTGATATAATCAGGAATTCCAATAATGGAAGATATTAAATTAGATTTTACTGCAAATCCGACATCATGCACTCTTCTTCCATTGACTGACCTGATCTTCCAAAAAAACTTGCATCCATCCATCTGTTCTAATAAACTACCTTTTTCTGAGAGATGAGTTTCACTAATAACAACTATATCAATTTTAAACCTTAAATGTTCTTTAATCACAAATGCAATCATCCATTCTGGTGTTGAAGAGTTTGTATCAAGTAAAGTTTGCATATTTCTATATAAAAAAAAATAGATTTATATTTACGATACTTATCTTTAGTACTACCAATGCCTTTTACTACACTTTTATTACTGATATTATTATTATTACTAATCCACCAGGTGTGACAACCTAGCCAGATTGTGTGAGACAGACCATTTTTAGAACACATTTTCTAAGCCTTTTTTTTTCTGTGATAGTTAGGAAGATTCCTAAATAGAGCTGCCTAAACATACAATTTTTGCCATCTGAAACTCCTGTTTCAATTCTAGTTCCAAAATGACTCATTGGTTATTGTACTGCCTCAAGCAAAAATCACAACTAATGAATGCCAATCTATTAAATATGTCTTCATCATTGCTTTCTTAATTCTTGAGGGCTTGAACTAAAAGAAAATGAGAAGAAAAGATGGAATGTTGTAGACAAAAATGCTGCACATGTATTTAATGGATGGAAATGTTATTATACAAAAACACAATTATTATAAAAAGATGTCCAATGGTATGACTCATAATGGTTGGGTCCTACAATAACCTAAGTGACTAAAGAAGGAAAAGAGAATAACAGAAATAACTGGATGGGCTGTTTATCAAATGTACAGCAGCTAGCATGATGAGTTTATTGTTTTTTTATTTCTGAGTTTAAGATGAAAAAAAAACACCATGGTTTTTCTTCTTAGTTGTCTACAATTCTTAACTGAAATATCAGATGTGTTTTCTTGAAAGTAGGATAAATGTGTGTGTGAATGAACTTTTATATACATATATATACATACATACTGACAATCATAATAGACAAAATTATAGTGTAGCCCTTATTTCTCGGAAGCAAAATCACTAGCCAATGAAATTGTTGTCAGCTGAAATGAATCTCTTGATTGCAGATCTAGAGTGCTTTGCAATAATGATCATTTCTTTAAGTACTTACAACTGAAGAGGAAAGAAGATTGTATCAAATGGAAGAACTGTCTACTATTAAATGGGATAATGTGGGACTTTGTGAAAGTAAAAGATGGAAGGCAGTGAAGAGATTAATTGATTTAAAAACAGGCATGCATTTTATTACAAATACACAAATATTAAAAGCATAAATGAGGTGGGATTCATTATAAATAAAAGATAGAAAAACAATATTATGAAGATTGTATATCAGACAGAGTGATTAGTTTTTTATTCAAATTAATGGAAGATACCAAATGCAGATAATTCAAGTTTATATCCCATTTGTAATGAAGTAAATTTTTATATTGATCTACAAAATGCTTTTGATTAGACTAAACAATATTTTTAAATTGTCATTGAAGACTTTAATGCTGGAATCAGTAGACAATTGAATGAGGAAAATGTTGTGGGTATTTTGGTGATAGTAATAAAAATGAAAGAAGACAGATTTGAAAACAGTGCAGCCAAAAAAAACTGTATATTATGAACTCTTTCTTCCATAAAAAAAAAAAAAAAAAGCTATATAGAAATGGAGTCAAAGCATTCAATTGAAAAAACAGGAGAATTAGATTATATTTTGACTATGTACTTAATAGATTTAAAATAGGATGTGATCATCAATTTGTGAGATGCATGATAATACAAAACTAGCGAGATAAAAATTATTAAAAAAACTAATAATAACAGTTGACATTCTTATTCTTCAGAATTAATCCAATGAATTCAAATTAGAACTTGCAAATCACTTCAAAATATTAAAATTTTTTGAAGATGGTTCAGACTTGAATGAAATAAAAAAAAGATAACTGATAAACTATTAAGAACTGCAGAAAAAATAGCTAGTGCAAAAAAAAAAAAAAAAAAACAGCCATTTACCAGTAAGTTTTCTGTACGATGGAAAGAAGGGAGATAAAAATTTATAAAAACAATCCATTAAGAAAAATTGAATATCTAGAATTTTGTAAAATATAAAAAAAAAATTTAACAATATAAGAAAAAATAAATGTAAATTGGCAAGTCACAAAAGTGTAAGACAACATCTTGATGTTAGAAAGAAGTTATTTTTGCAATAGAAGAAAAGATGGAACCATTATTAAAAAAAGGTTTGACATCATGAAATGTATAGAAGAGTTCTATCACAAAGAATAAAGAATTAAAAAACAAAGTATCCCTTATAGTTGTTACATCAGTATTGTTCAGCATTTTATATGAAGTGAGTCATGGAATTAAATCTCTATGAAGAAGGGCAATTGGTAGAATACAATAGTAATATTGATATTTAAAAAAAAGTGATTAAGATATTAGAAATTGTAGATCTATCAGTTATATACAAAATTTTTGCCTAATATAATTACAACTCATCTACAATGAACTTTCGATTTTAACCAACCAAAAGAACAAACTGGATTTAAAAGTGGTTTTAGCTCAGTGGATCATACCAAAGTATTGAAAGAAGTTATAAAAAAAATATTCAAAATGAGTTGCTAGTATGCTTTGAATTTGTAAATTATGAAAATTTATTTGATTATATGCGTGTTTCTAAGGTGATTGAATTATTAAATCATCAAGATGTAGACTCAAGATGTCATATTCTGAAGAAAGTCTGTACAACAAAGTGATTCCTCATTTCCAAAACATTTTATAGCAGTTTTATAAAAAATATTTTAAGGATTAAAATGGGAAGCTAAAGGAATAAAAAAAAGGACACATTTAAGTCATCTATTTTTTGCAGATGATGTGGTAGTTTTGCAAATCAGATAATCCAGAGCTTCAGGAAATGTTGCAAGAGTTACCACATAAAAATAAAAAAATTGGATTAAAGATAAATGTTAAAATGGTTAAAGTAATGTTCAATGGATTTTCTCAAAATTAAAAAATAAAGGTGAATAATCATGAATTAAAAAAAGATAACAACAATGAAAACTTTAGTCAAATAATAAGCTTGAAACATAATGGGTCGTTGGAGTGCTTTTGATAGAAATATCTTAATATTAAAAAGGAAATATGTCTTTATGTTGAAAAGAATGATTTTAAATAGATGTGCTTTACCAATTGTTATTTATGGATATAAGATTTGGACCATTTAATAGAAGAGCAATTCAGAGATTCAGACCATTCAACAAAGTTTGGAGAGATGTATTTTAGGAGTAACAAAAAGAGATTGTAAATGAAATACATGAGTAAAAGAACTAACAGGTATTAGTGACATCATTGAAAGAATTAGACACTGAAATGGAACTGGTCTAGACATATTGCTAGAAGAGATGATATATGGACAGTTAGAGTCTTAAACTGGATTTCAAAACACTGAACGATCTAGAAGAGACCAATGTGAGATGGATGATTATTGTTACTATAATAATAGTTATTACATTCTAAGTTAATCATATTCAAATAGATATAATTGAGAGAAAATACTTATTATCATTCAAAATTATAGCCTCACCGATTTATGGAAATCTTAAAAGCTTATTTAAACTTTCTTGAACTCTTAAAGATCAATTAAAGTCGTAAAAAGTTAAATACTCATTTATAATTTTGTTAAAGTGTAATTACACACACAGGTAGATATATATAGTTTCTCTTAATTATAAATATACGTATTGTGTCTCATAACCATGAGTTTCTATAATCAACATTAATATGATTTTAGGAAGTTGTTTCCTTATCATAATTTACATACATATTCATAATTCATTTGATGATTATAAATATACTATGTTTATAATTACTTACATGTACATAATTGAACTAAAGAGTAAACATCCTGTCAATCAGAATTTACTATAAATAATCTTTAAAAGTATAAGTTGTTTATTATATTAATTCATTCTTTATATTTTTAGAGCTAATACATATTTTTAAATATGTATCGATAGGAAGAGGGGGGCAATAGGATAAGATTTACAAGGTTCTTTATTTCCTTTTATAATAATTTCATCCCTTGTTTAATCTTTTAACTTTATCACAAGAGAGTCTCTGCATTACTGGCAACACATCACATTAGCTGCACTGCCATACAGGTATAGTTTGGCTAGCACTGTATATTGCCTTGAGTAACTCATAGTTTTGGTGCTGATATTATTATTAAACTAACTTTGTGTTTTTACCAAGTAACAGCTAGATCACACCTGAAGTTCCAATGCACTACCATAATGGTAAAGTTAGGCACCCTACCAACATGACCACTTGAGATAAGTAAATTACACTATCAAGATGTACAGAAAACATTACTAAATAGATTAGTAATATACAGCTAGCAACATAGGTAAAATATAAAATTTTAAACTTTTCAATTAATATATTCTCTTGTTAGGCCATTTGTAATATAATTTGTTTAGAGATAGATGTTAGTAATAAAACATTTATTAAATATATATTCTGTACTATTTAAGGTAAAGAGATAAATCAACCACATATTTATTATCGTGGAGGCTTCCAATATAGAAGTAGGATCTGGGATCATGGGTCTAGGCCTTATGAATGTGACCCTTACTGAGCTTTAGAAACTAAATAAAAATCTTGATGAATGAAGTAAAGTAAATTATTTGAGGGACTAGATAAAAACAAAAAAACAAGTAAATGATTAAATAAGAGGATTTAGAAATAATTGTGATAAACAATAAATTTTTGATAAATTCATGGATAAAATGAACAAATGGAGTACTGAATCAAAAGCTGATAGTGAAGCTAAGCATGAGATTAAACTTAAGGAATCCAAAAGTAATCATGGTACAAAAGGTGAGTGCAGAAACTAAAATGAAATCAGATATTAAAGCCATTATTGTAAATCCTAAGAAAAATGAAGCCAATGATGGATTTAATGCATCTGATTTAAAGTTGGAAGAATTTATGTTTGATATAAATGCTAAATTGAAAACATTTGAGGAAAGATATAGTAAAGTCAGAAAGTATAACAGACTTAGTATCAGCTCTTATAAATATTACTTGTGGATTTAAAGCAAATCACCTAGCCTTATTTGCTATCATTGCCAAGAATTACATGGTAAGAACCAATGATTTAAGTGTAAATGTTGTAATGAATTATTTGAAAATTTCCCTCAAATATCAGCTCATATAAAAGTTAATGAAAAGCCAAAATTTGAATGTTCCAATTGTCATCATAGTTTCACTGACTTAGAGAGAATTAAATAACATAATGGGAAAATTAGAGAAACCAAGTGACAATTCTAAATGTTTTGAAAAATGTGATTTGCAGTTTAAGAATAAAGAAATGAGATATAAATGCAATGTGCATGATTATTCACTAACCAACATAAAAACTTTATTTAAAGATAATAGAAGTAAAATGATTACTGTTAGAATTGAGATTGAAGATTGGATGAATAATGATTTAATCATTAAGTAAAGCATTCTACAAGAAAAATTTTATAACAACATTTTAGATAGGAGGCATAAAGTGATAAGGTTGAGAGTCCATAAAAAAATTGACAGAATTGGGAATCAAAAACCCATCTCTTTTAAGAAAAAGATACTTTTTAATGATAACTGTAAATGCAAGATGAAAATAAATATAGCTCAAGTAATGGCAGAGAAAACAATTCTTTTATTGAGCATTAATTAGAACACTCTCATGGAAAATTTTCTAAATGTTCTTGTTATAGTTGTAAGACTGAATGACACATGATTGTGTGTAAACATGGAGGAAAGCTCCTTATTTCTAAAAATAGTAAAATCATTAAAAGGGCAATTAAACCATGTGACATATATTTTTGCTTACAGTGTTTTGAAGGTACCTATAAAACAAAATTTATAGAAGACATAAACCATAGCCAGAACAAAGCACTTCACAAAGTAATTAATGAGTTAAAATGTGCAAGTGACAAAGAAGATATAACTTATGTAAGAAATTTCATGGACCATCAGCTAATCCATAATATCACAGAAGTTAAGTGCCCCAAGCATACATTGGCAGCATGAGTATTGCTATGGTAAGTATGACTATAGGTCAGTTGCAAAAGCATTTAGTAACCAACACCTATGCTGGTTATCTTATGATCAGTACTATTGTAAAGCAAGATCTAAGAAATCTAAAATTTATAAGATACATGCATATAAAAAATGTATCAAAATAGATATGGTTTCTCATAAAATTGAATAATCATTTTATAAGTGCCAACATAAAAAAAATAATGGTTATAAAATAAATGGACATACATATATTATGACTCATAAATTGCCTTATAATGTTTTCTACACTGATCACAGGTATTTACTAAAAATAAACGAGTACTCTCTGTATGGGAAGAACTCTCATTCAGATGTTGTAGGTAAACAAATTAGTGGGATTTGACATATATTCTGACTCATGAAATTCCCTTTAATCCAAACATTAAAGTTCATGTTAGTGTATATTTTGTGTATTAGAGTTTTGTTATACTGGTTGTTAAATAAACTCAATATTTTTTTTGACTTGTATGCTTCACAGACATGTCGTGCATCTCAAAGAGGGATCAAATTAGTAATCATTTTGTTATTGTTGTTATTCTCATTATTATACTTATGGTGCCTGGTGTTGTAATGCTCAAATTATATAGATTGGGATGAGGTAATATCACTTTAATCAGACAGATGAATGGCATATTTTCTTTGTTGTTAAACCCAACTGTATTCAAGTATATTAGTGTAAAATTTATTCAATTGTTGTTGGATCACAAATAAAATTATTTTAATGATCAAATAGCTCTTATGAATAATGATAAGGCCATGTTAACCTCATAAGGAATGGACATTTGACATGTAGAAGTATGGTAAGAAAGTTATTGTGTGTTGGCATTGTGAATTAGCACAATTGTATAATTGAGCCTTTCTTAGAGGAGGCAGTTGATACACAAATGTGGGTTTGTGCTTCAAATTTAGATGAGTTATGAGTGAAGCATCAATTGAGGGATATCCTGATGATTATAGCAATTTATTAGACTGTGATTGGTTCAGTTATTTAGTGTTTGCAGTGACAAAGGTCAAACAAGTCACAACAGTAAATAAATTAAAGAATGATTACCCTGAAGTTTTCAAAAAAATCTAGGTATGTATTTAGGACAACCAATTCACTTAGCACTAAATAAAGAGACTAAAACATTGCTCACAAAGATGGACACACAAAGCTGGAGCACCCATACTATTAGAATGTTATCATAGCACTCTACACCAAGAACAACAATGGGAAAAACTCCAGTTGAACTACTTCTTAATAGAACTTTGTGAATTAACTTATCATCTCTAAAATCTGATCCAAATGAGGGAAAACAAGAAAAGGATAATATCACATTGAAAATAGGGACTAACATACTATGCAGAATGTATAGATCCACTAAATGGATCCCAGCAGTCATAATTCAACAGAAAGGACTCCACAACCATAGTAGTCAAAACAACAGATGGATGTCCATCAGAATCAACTTAGATTGAATTATACAGATGCAACCACAATGAATGAATCTCCAGGGATAAGGATTGCAAACAAGGAGGACCAATAAACAGAAGACGGCAGCAAAACAAAAGAAACACCAAAATGGATTAGCTGTCCTCCAGCCCACCTGCATGACTATGTTCTTTAGGGCTAATATTTGCTAGGGGAAGGAATGTTATAGTTCTCCTTTCCCTCAGAAGTGGACTTTTTCAGATTCCTTCAGTATCTGATTGGATTGAACATTGTTTGCTGCTGACCAATAGGCTGATATACAGCAAAGCCCACAGCCAATGATTGGTACAAGCCAATAAGCAATGATAATCATTGAATTTGATTGCTCCAGTGAGGTCAGGGATCTGCTATAAATGGTCAGCCTTTTGGAGGAAAGGCAGAGAACATCTGTCTAACCTACAAAGATAGTATGTGTTCTCCAGGAGAAGTCCTGCTAATCTAAACAGCCATAAGCATCCTTATGATAGAAACATGCTATTTGTCCATACAACTAGGCAAGTCCACATAAGGACTAGATGCTGCTAAGGCTACTGCTGACTCAAGGCAAGCTGTCTGGTACAGCCAGAAGAGTCATTCTCCCTACCCATGAGAAGCTATCAGGTGCATCTGGAAGTGGTAGATGGTGAAGACACAGATCTAAGAGTTCACATTATAATTATATTTTTCTGTATTGTATATATTTGTAAATATAATAAATATATTAATTATAATACTGTGTTGTTTTCTGTATGTTGGGTCTGTACACCAGACCAAATACAACAGAATGTATCTTCCATTGATAGATTAGAGGGTAGAAAGTGGAGTTTACCTAAGAGTATTCTAGTGAACATTTTAGCATACATATATTATTACAGATCTTAATTGAATCATAAGTGCTAGCAAAATTAAACTTTTTCACAATCATAATATTTGTTTACTGATAACTGGCTTGTCTACACATTTCATGGATAACGAGTTAAAGAAATTTATCAAGTTATTAGCTCTCAAATATTTCAAGGATTTACATAAGTAATATCATGATCATTGCCAGCCATTAACAATTCACTGCAGGATGAAGATATTTCCCAAGTTCAGCCCATCTCTGATCTCTAATCTCTCTTTTCCACATCAACTCTTTCTCTTTCTGGATCTTTTACAATCTCTTGAAATCCAGTTTTAATATTTCAATTGTCCATCTATTATCATCTCTCCTAGGAATATATCCATCTCAACTACATTTCAATCCTTTTATTAATGTCAGTAACTCCTGTTTGTTCTCTTACCCATGTAATGCATTTTTCAATTTCTTCTTGTTACTCCTAAAATGCATCTCTCTATACTTCTTTGAGTAGTTTTAAGTCTCTGTATTACTCTTCTATTAAATATCGAAGTCTCAGATCCATAAGTAAAAATTGATAAAATATATTTATTACAAATTTTTCTTTTCAAACACATAAGCATATTTCTTTTTAATATCAAGTTATTTCTACCAAAAACACTCAAAGCAAGTTTTAATTCTATGTTTAATTTCATTCATTATGTTTCCATGTGTAGTAAGAATCTGGCCAAGATATTTTTATTTTTACTTTTTGACAAAATCCATTGAACATTACTTTAATTTTTTAATGTTTACCTTTAGTCCTACTTTCTTACTTCCATCTGACAACTCTTGCAACATTTTCTGAAACTCTGAAGCATTATCTGCAAAAACCAACTACATCATTTGCAAAATTTAAATGACTTAAATAATCTTCATTTACTTTTATTCATTTAGCTTGCAAATTTTAATCAACAAAACACTTCTTGTAGAACTGCTGTAAAAAGTTTTTGAGATATGGAATCACCCTGTCTTACACCCTTCTCATTGTTAACGTTCCTAGTATCATTATGTAATCTAATTCTTGCTGTTGCATTTTTATAAATATTTTTCAGAATATAACATTATCTTGGGTCTATACCTTGATGACCCAATGCTTTAATAACTTAAGAAATGCTTATAGAATCAATTGCCTTTTCATAATCTACAAATTTGAAGTATAATGGCAACTCATATTCATTGGTTTTTTTATAACTTCTCTCAATACTTGGATGTGATTCATTGTACTAAAATCATTTTTCAATCCAGCTGATAATCCAAAGTTCTCTGTAGATAAGTTATGATAAAGATGTATCAGATAATTGGATGAATGCAGTAATGGTAAAAAATTTGTAGAAAACTGATGAAAGATTGATAAGTCTATAATTTCTAATATCTTCTTTATCAGCTTTTTTAAATATTGCAATTAATACTGCATTCATCCAATTATCTGATACATCTTTATCATTTATATTTTCATCATTTACATAAGTAATACATGATAATATTAAATATTACTGCAGGTTTTAAATTGTCTATTTATTTAATCCACATTTTCAAAAAAAAAAAAAAAAAAAAAAGATGGCTGTCGTAAATCGGAAGTTTTCAACCAGTTCCATGATAATGAGTTATTATCAGAATACAGATTTTTAAAATTTTTCAACGTTTTATAATTAACCTTATTTCCCATTAGAATGTTTCTATTAATTTCCTTTGATTTGTGCATTATCCTCTTATATTATGATCTTTTCTTGACATTTTATAATTATACAGATCTGTTTATCACATGTCCAATTATATTTCTGAATTTTAATGTCTGCATATTTGCTTGATCAATATTGTATAATTTATTATATTGATTTTTTTTTACTATGTTAAATTATTATTAATTGATAAAGAAATATTTTTAAATATGTTTCTGATTTAAAATATTTTGAATAGGTTGATGGAATATGACTTTATAATTTTTCATAAATAATTTGATTTGTGGAATAATTTTGTTTATTGGATGTATTTTAGCAGTCTTAAAGTCATTAATAATAACTTATGACAGATCATTAGAATTCAGTTAGATGTGATTTTTTTTTCTAACATAGGTATTAACATTTGTTTTTTTTTTTAATGATTAATATCAAACTTAATTGTGCCATATTATGGTCAGTCCAAAAACAATGATATGGTAATGTCTTTAGGGCTTAGCCAGAAATTATATGAAAAGATGTGATCAATCAATATTGAGAAACTACTGTTTGAAATTGAATATGATCTTTTAGGAAAATATTTTATTGAGATATGTATATTATGTAATAATAAATGTTTACTTAATTTTCTTGGGAAATGTTGTTCATGATAGTTAAAAACATCCATTATGATATATGGAATGTAGTATATTTGATTGGTATAATTGTATTTGGTTAATTATTTTTTCAATTTCTTCTCCCCTTCTGAGATAATATGCACAGACAAAACTTTTCCAGAGATATAATTATATAAGTTTCTGATACTTCAGATTTTGTTATTGATTCAGATATTTTTTATTTATTGATTAAGATAACAACACCTTTTGCAGAATAATTATTTAAAAAATAAATGGTATACCAATAATTGTAACATTTAAAATATATTTGCATTAGTACTATGACTAAATTTTGTTTCAATAAGTGCTAGTATATTGAAAACTAAACAAAAGCAAAACTCTCCATACAGTAGTGCCACCTTGTGCTAACCAGAGTAATCAATAGATGCCAGAAGGCTTGTGCATAAAATCCCTGTCTAGTGGCACTACTGTATGGAGAGTTTCACTTTTGTTTACAACAATTATGTGCTAGTATGAGATGGTGATCATGTGATATATTGAAAGCTGTTATACTAAACTACATAATGCATTTAAACACTTTTGAACAATCATAAAGGATTGCAAATTTTATATTATTATTAGCCAGTGTATGGGATCTTGAAAATAGTGTGCTTCTGAAGTAAT
Organism: Epiperipatus broadwayi; assembly: GCA_028023455.1. Classification (NCBI taxonomy): domain Eukaryota; kingdom Metazoa; phylum Onychophora; class Udeonychophora; order Euonychophora; family Peripatidae; genus Epiperipatus; species Epiperipatus broadwayi. Next base: position 1,515,047 of record JAQFVV010012503.1, on the reverse strand, counting down.
TTATCTTATGATCAGTGTTACTGGAATATTTCTTTTTTTACTTTTATGTTTTATCTTATCATCTGGGTTGCATATTTTTTGTATGTGTTTTGTCATTTTTTATATATATATTGTATAGAATTGATATGTCTTTTTTTTTGAGAATGATTTCTTCTCCTCCTCTGAGGATAGTTCAGATGATAATGTATTTGATCTGCTAAGAGAGTTTGTTAATTTCTTTGGCTTTAAGGGGACTATGGGAGTAGGTGATTAATATTATTTATGTCTTTAGATGTACAATTAGCAATATAATTAGCATTAGACAAATTGTTATTATTACAGCTTAAGCTCTTCTTTATTTACATTATGCCCATATTGTTCTCAATATGAGTTTCTATATTGGTAGCTCTTTTGGCCATAACTTGAGACTATGATTGGTTAAAGTAAATAACGCAATAATGCCTAATTATGTCAAGGAAATTATTAGTAAACATTTATTTACTGAATATCTCTGTACTATTTAAAACAACCAGGTGAGTTCACTGTACATGGAAATCTATCAATCATGAGTAATATGTCTTGAAAAATTTTTTTTTTTCACTTTGAATCCAAAATAAAAACTTTATGGTTTTATTATCTATTTTTATCACTACGTTTTATTTCAAGGACCTAGTTGCAATATTTTATATTACTTTGGGAAATGTTTGTTTGGTCAAAACTATGTACTATGTATTATTCATCAAGAAACTACAGTAACTGAGTATTTAGAAAATAGTAAATTTTATTTCCATTTAATGTTTAGATAAGATTTTCCATTTTTATTTTGTCTCTCATTATTACATAAATAATTTCTATAAAAATATTTTGAGGGTAAAAGCAAAACATAATTGATATTATCACTTACATTTAATTTAGATAAAACCTCAACTTAATCTGAATATGATTTATAAACAAATAAATATTCTTAGATAGTGTTTTTATAAAATGAAAAATAAAAAATATCAACTTTCCAGGTATTTTCATATTGCTGTTTTATTCTAATAATTATTTAGTTTTGCAAATGTGTTAGAATTGATTTGACAGTATTTTTTTTTTTTTTTTTGAGTTTACACTGGGAGTATCTGCTCCAGAAATCTTAATGTGTCTTCTTTATCTGTCATTCTATTATTATGAGATGCTGTGTATAACTTTGGTTCATCATTAATCTTTTGGATAATTAATTCTTTGTGTGTATTTGGTCTTCCCTTTTGATTTTTTACTGTTATATAATTATTTCTTTATTGATATAATTAATATTTTATCCATGTTTTCTATGGTATTTACCCCTCATCTATATTGTTAATAATACCATCTTTAAAATCAATACGTTTTATTTTTTTCATTTTGATATTTATAACATTTTCTGAGTTATTCTAACATATATTGATATACTTAATCAATGATTTAACAGTAAAATTTAAAAAAAGGAAGCTTATACTTACAGACCAATCTAAATGGCATTGCCTTTTAACAACTTTTTGGAAAACTTTTATAAAAAAGCTTCAATCCCTTGCTTAGTTATAGCTCTGAATTGTATCCTATCCCTAGCCATATCTCCCAATAGAAATAATCCGTAATGTAGCAGAGTAGTGCATGTCTTTACAATGAAAACCATACTTAAAAATATATATGCTCAACTTCATGCTCAATCCATTAAAGCCAGAAACTAGTCTGGGGATATTGGATGAGTAGGCACTAGATGGGGATTTTATGCACAAGCCTTCTGGCATCCATTGATTACTCTGGTTGGTACAGGGTGGCACTACTATATGAAGAGTTTTGCCTTGTTTAATTAAAAGATGTTAATGCTGAACAAACATTTGTGGGTGCAAAATATTAGACAGATTATAGATTAATATAGTCCAAGATTAAAATATAATTGCATTAAAAATAAGGCCATTTCTCAAACATATTGATAAAAAATTTGATGTTTGCTTTTTCTATGCGGTTGATATTTGATATAAATTTTCAACCGCTGTTAAATTTGAATTTTAAGCTTATATTATAGAAGCATGTAAATAAAATAAATCTCATCTTGGTTCAATAAAAATAAAAATTTCTGATTTATTTTCTTTTAATGATTGTATTATTAATGACTTAATTTAAAAAATGCGCATACACATTGCATTCTCTGTTTGGTAGATTAATAAAATTTATGGAAAATTTATAAGCAATATAATTAAAAAAAACAAACGATACCAAATTGGTGAAAGTTTAGTGTTCATTACTTATGATTATTTATGATTTCTAAATATTTGATAGTATGTTTTATTTAATTAACTAAGTACATTTAACTTTTAAATATTTAAATAATCATTTTTTAACAGTGTTATAAATAACAACTCTACTTCCCATATTAATGTCAATTTATTTACCGTAGCAAAAGATGGCTATCTATAAAGCATAAGTAGGGTAATGATAGCTAGAAGTTAATAAAGAATGTATAAATTAATTCACTGAACAGGCTTAAAACGGCATATATATACGTAATGTGTGCGGGATTCGGAACTCAGACTTTCACACAACCCTCAACTCTCCATGCCATCTCATATTGCTGACCCACCTGATCACACACATGTTGAAAAGATAACTAATCACCAATAGATATATTTTGTGCTAAACCAGCACTCATCAGTTGGTCCAGATTACGATCTCCACACATATATACAATCAGTGCTCAGCTTTTATATTAAGATAGCCAATCTTCATACTTTAATAGTCAGGCTTCAAACTATTCCAACCCACAACTCTTCAGCCTTCCATTTCATTGAAAATCTGATGATGGAACATTCAAAGCCCATGTTAGTGCCAAGGTTGTCATCTTACCCATATTGACTTTTAGTCATTCTGACTCCTTATGTACAGGAAAATAATCCATTTTTACATACATATGCGAGTGATGAGCAGACCTTTGATGCACTATGTTTGGACCAACTGATGAGTACTGGTTTAGCACGAAATATGTATATTGGTGATTAGTTATTTTTTCAACATGTGTGTGATCAGATGGGTAGCAATATGAGATGGCATGGAGAGTTAAAGAATGTATAGTAGATATAAAAATATGCTAGAGAATCAACTTATCTTTGAAAGTTAATTTTACTTAATTAATTAAATAAAATGTACTATCAAATATTTAACAATCATAAGTAATAAGGGCTAAAATTTCAATGCTGGACTAATATGTAAGTACTCACAAAGCTAATGATTAATAAGAAAATATAAAAATTGTTGGTTAAAACTGCAAAGACATTCAATGATATATAGTCATTAAATTTTTCTTTTCCCTCCCGTTAAAAATAACGAATGTAAAAAATATCCCATTAAACAATTCTTTGTATATATAAAAATTGGAAAAAATGTAGGTCTTGGTCTTATAACTGGATTTTTAGAAATATAAAAATTGATTTTAAAGATGTTTACAATGTTCTAATTTGTAAAATAAAGAGAGAAAAGGTTACAACAATTATTATAGAATAGCATTGCTATCAACTATAGATAAAACTACTTTCAAGTAGATTTTATTAAATTAGATTGATTTTAGTTACAGGTACAGAGCTACTGGAGACTCAGTTTGCTTTTAGGGAATCAGGAAGAACTATAGATAAGATTCATGCTGCCAGTAAAATGTAAGAAAAGTGTCAGGAGCAAAGATATGAATTTGAGATCATTAATTGAACATTTATGATAATGTTTAAAATTAGTTTGTTACTCACCAGAGTCTATTTGTATTATACAGCTTCTATATGATTAAAAAAAAAGGAAGTATTTTGGCTGTTAATGGATAATTCAAAACATTTAACATAAAAACTGATGCTAAATAAGATTTGCATCAATCCCAAATTATTTCCCATTTTTATGGCTGCAGTCTTTAAAATAGTTTATTGTTAATTAATGAAGCAGATAGCAAGACATAGAATGAGTTTGATGGTGAAATATTTAATTTGAGATGATTAAAAAAAATGAGATATTTATTTGGTATCTTGATTTACAGTATGCTGATTGAATTATTTTTTTGCAGCTCAAAGAAAGATAAATATAAGATTATTAGTATTGTAAATACAATCAAATAAGTATTTATATTTATTAATTAATATTAAAAAAATAAATTAAATAAGAACTTTTAACTAATAGTTATAAAAACAAATCCTTCACAATAGTTTTACTCCTGAATTAACTTAAATAATATTTTAAAGTGAGAGCTAAACTTGGATGTTGAAGTGCCAATATCACATGCATAAATGCATTAGTTTCACATTTGAATCCTAATTTTCACTGATGAAGGTGAAAGATAGAAACCACTCTGGAGAGGAAGATTTTATAGCACTATATCATTTGAATACTCAGTGATTTCTCAAACTTGCAATAGGATTCCTTACTGCCATAGTAGAAAAATATTGAAAAAAATGTTTACTTAAAGATCTATAATATTCTAATAATTTAATGGAAAGATTGGCTATTAATACATTTTCTACCTTGGTAGTTGTAATATGGCAGCTTTTATTATATTACAAGGACACATCTTCAATGAATGTGTAATGAATAAATAATAGCATGTGAAGGAAATCCAATTTATGTATACGCTGAAAAGTACAAAACTGACTGATTTCTTGGAAGAATATGGTGGCTCCGAATTATAATAGTGTCGAAATATAGCAGTGTTATACGATTTATGTTCACCACAGTAATAAGTTAATAATCATTAATCATTGAGTATAATGCGTAATAGTTATTATGAGCAATTATATTTTATAAAATTGCTTTACTAATTCCAAATGCAATAGTGAATTTATATTTTAATATATTTATATTTTTATCATTTTAGAGAATAATATTAAAGATTAAAGTTATCAAAAAATTATTAAAGATTATAGAAAATAATTGTATAGCTGTGTGTGGAAAATTATACGTTACATATTTCGTTTATATTAAAAGGAGTGTTTGTATATAAATTATTTAAATTAAATATCTTAATAAAAAATATTGACATTTCAAAGGAAAAAGTCAGAAATATTTTTTTGCGGATAAAATTGAGCTTCTTTTTTTTTTTTTTAAACAAAACAAGAGTAATAAATAGGCAGATGCAATTTCCTACTTAGCGACAAAGCTGTGAAAAACTAATTGTATTAACGTATATTCTTTAGTTTCTAAACCGGCATAACCCCACCCTTGAAGATTTATTTCAAGATAAGGTATTTAGAAAAAATTGAATTAACAAAAACATCTCCCCAGATAGATAACAAAGAACAGATTCTTTGAATTTAATGAAAATTGTTTTAAAAAAGATAGTAGGGAATGATCAAGATTGTCAGGGATAGTACAGTTTTTGTCTGCTGATTTCAAAGTCAGATTACAGAAAGTATATTCAGAATTTTTTTTTCATATGTCGAATGCAGAAAATTTTAATTTTTATATTTGAAAGTAGTCCTAAGTTTAGTTTTTTTTTTTTAAAAAAAAGTCTTATGATCTAGCATTATTGGATATAAACTAAAAGTAAACAAACTAAATGAAAGAAACAAATTATATTAAACAATGTTATAAGTTACTTGCTTGTTATAAATTAGTGTGACAATAAATCTTTCTACCATCATCATCATCATTTTAAATTATTATCAACGCATTGCAGGATTAAGAGATTAATTCAGGTTTTGTAATCCATAGATTTTCTTATCCAGTAAACTTTCTTATTCATCTTATATATGATCTCTTTTTGGGTCTTCTAATAAAATTTATATTTTATGCAGAAATGAAAATATTAATCACTTGTTAAGTAAGTGAACTTTAAATAGCTTACTGCTGCCTCTCCAATACCTACCTCTTTGTAGATGGGCAACGAAGAAGATAGTATTTTCCACAATTGCCCGCTACCAGATCATGACGGTTTGCTTACTTTCATATTTTATCCCCTAACTAACAATAGCTACATATTCATTAACCAGTCAATATTAGATGAATAGTTGGGTTAGTTTTAATAGGCTTCCTGAAAAAAATTCCAAGTATGTTGAAAACATTTCAAGTTTATTCCATTCATATTTTGAAACAAGCTATAAGCATATCCGCAAATATACTACTGTTGTGCCATGAAGTATATACATATTATGATGGGATAAATGCAGATCTCAAGTATAATACTAAATCTTAAAAAATATATCTAAAACTTGAGTTCAAACCCCATTAAGCTGAAATCTTAAAATTATGCATTAGTAAAATAAAATTTTAAGAGAAAGGGAAATGAAACAAAGACAAATTTAATAATTTTATTGATAATATATACATGATAACACAACTAATAAAATTTTGATTTAATATAGTTAAGTACAATTGACTTGCACATTATTGTTAATATCTTAATGATAATCATTTAATTACTCAGAACTTATTTAACTCAATTTTAAAATAAAAATTATGTTCTTTAAAATTAAACTGAATGTCTAGAATTATAGTGCTTGCAGGTTTTGAGCAGATCCCAATCTATTGTAATTTTAATTTCTTAGTGTAGTGATATTTCTGGAGCAGGAAAGATAATCTAAATATGTACACAAATATATTTAAAAATTGGAAATGAAGGAAATTATAAGAAAAAAAAAATTATTATTTTTTCTAGAAATTATAAAAAAATATAAGATATCTATGGAGTTTAATTTTGTATATACAATTAAATAAAAATAAATTACATAAAAACTAATTAGCCTTAATGAATATTGAAAGATTAATTAAAATTAATATATTAAGAAACAAGTAATGAATTTAAGAATATATTATCATTAGTATGTCATTGAAAAGTATCTGGGCAGAAAACAGTGTATGGGCTTTTGAGTTTGGTAAACAATTCTGATGTGCATACATATATGAACTTCAAATGTTTAAATGGAAAAAAATGGACAAAGCCCAACATTGTCAAACTGAAGAGATAAATTCTAGATCTATCCAAACAACTTCACAACAACAGACCTGAATAAGTAACACTTCTACGTCAAGTAAAAGAACTGGAAAATCTTTTTCAATAGTATCACTAAATCAGCTATAACAAATAATTCTTATTACTGGTAAATGTGTGTGTGTGTTGATTACTTAAATATATATTAAGAAATATAATCAGAGTAGGAAATATATATATACATACAAATTTTGTACTAAAACATTATGTCAACTAGGGTCTTATGATGCTTTATTTATTTAAAATTTAAAAAAAATTAAATTGATCATTCTAAAAAATGTGTATTAAATTTCATTTATAATTTAATAATAAATTATTAATATTATTTTTAATTTTATAAAATGCTAAATTTTCTCAGTTATTTTTTGTAAAAAAAGTGAAATGTTAACATTTTATTTTTTTATTACTTGAAGTCAGGCCTGCTGTGTGGGTATGAGGTGCCTTTGTGCAAGATAAATTTCTGTGTCCCTATTCTCATGAATAGAGCTGGCCTGAGTGCATTGTGATGGCACACAGCCATGCATTTTTAGAGGCCCAAGTCTGCTTGATGTTTTGTGAAAATTAAAACATTTTGTCACATGCTAAATGAAATTAGGTTTTTTTTTTTGTCTTTTAATTTATAAATCCTACAATGAATGTCATATACAAAGTAATGCAATTGTAGCAGCACTAACATGCAGTAATGCAGATTTTTCAATTATGTTGTCTGCCTAAATGTTTCAGAATGTTATGGTCACATTAATGTGAAATCAGCTCTTTATTAGCATTTTTATGTATTGATTCAGAATAAGCAATAATAATAAAATGAGGATGATGTTATTAATGATTCACAATAAAACAATAAAGAAAAGAAAATATATTTTTTGTATTATATACTATTTTGTTTTCTCAAATACTGATTCAATAAAATTGCACAAAATCATATTTATAATAAATAAGCAATTAGAAATATCAATTTGTGCCATTTTAAAATATATCTATATTTGCAAATAAGATAATTTATTTTTTGTAATATCTAAATGTTTTTTATCATGTGAAAAAGACCCATCCTCTCCAGGAAATAAAATTAGTTAATTATAAGAAAATGAATTCTATATAATTTTGTTTAATGAAAAACAATAGAATATTTAAAAAATTAAAATTATTTACACTTTTATTTTTTTATTTACATATTAACTCTTCTATCTTACTTGTCACAATGTGATAAACAATTAGTTTTAACTGGATCAATTCTAATTAACATATTAACTAGTTCAAAATAACTCTTTTTACTTTGTTTTATCAAGATCTTTTATGCATAACTTATATTTTCTTTTAACAAAGTTAGCTTCTTAGACTCAAATATTTGTTCAATAATAGAATATTTTTTTTGTATGTTTGTTATTTCTCTTAAAAATTTACCAATAGTCATGATATATAATCAGATATTTAGAGAATTTAAGGATTTACTTTACCTTTACTTAAGGGTTGAAATTTTTGCATTTACATTGTTTATTCAATAAATTTTTAGAATCGATTTGCTCAAAATATGAAAATAAAGATTGATTATGATGAATTAGAAGAAGTTAAGAGTTACAAATACCTTGGTCAGATTATTAATACAGATGGAAACATAATAGAGGAAATTAATCATAGAATTAAACTTGGTTGGAGTGCTTTTGGTAGAAATAACTTGATATTAAAAGGAAATATGCCTATGTGTTTGAAAAGAAAGGTTTTTAACAAATGTGTTTTACCAGTTCTTACTTATGGATCTGAGACTTGGACACTTAATAGAAGATCAATACAGAGACTTCAGACCACTCAAAGAAGTATGGAGAGATGTATGTTGGGAGTAACAAGAAGAGATCGAAAACGCAATGTATGGGTAAGAGAACAAACAGGTGTTACTGACCTCATTGAAAAAAATTAAAAGATTGAAGTGGAGTTGGGCTGGACATATTGCTAGAAGAGATGATAATAGATGGACAATTGAAATTTTAAACTGGATTCCAAGAGATTGTAAAAGACCCAGAAGGAGACCACATGTAAGATGGATGGATGAAATAAGAAAATGTGTAGGGGTGATATGGAGAAGAGAAGCTAAAGATCGGAGAAGATGGATTAAACTTGGAGAGACCTTCATCCTGCAGTGGATTGATAATGGTTGATAATGATGATTCCATGTCTTGGTCTTTCTTTTGTTTCATGATAGATTATAATAAATATAAAAAAAAACATCAAACAATTGGTTTCTTCAAATAGAATAGATAAAGTATTTTGTATGCACTTTTAAAACTTTCCCAATCAAGCAGTTACAAGTTGCAATCAACAGAGGGCCATTAAATAATAATATCATTTTTAGAAATAGAAAAAGCTATTTAATAAAATATGTAAAAATATAATAGGGCATAATAAAAAAAAGTTACTATTGCTATAGAGAATATTTCATACAAGACACTAGTGAAATCAATCCTAGGATTTCATAATCCAGAGTTGGACATGCAACACTCTAAACTGAATATAACAGATAAACTGTGAAAATATGATCAATATACATATTTATATTATATGCAAAATTACTGTAATTAGGAGAAAATATTTTTAAAGTAAGTTATATTTTAAAATAAATTATTAATAATAATGTTATTTTTTTACATAAATTAGAATATTTAAATAAATGTGATTGAGAAATCTAAACATTTTCATTTACATATAAATTTTATTAATTATAGCGTCAGAAAAGCACCTGCCTGTTTGCTTTTGTGTGATGGTAGAGTATATATGTAATACCTATCAAGACTTGAACAATTATCACATCATGTCTAAATAAAAAAGTATTCCACTTATATTTAAATAAAAAAGAATGTGTTTATAACAGTAAAGTGTTTCAAAAATCTAAACATTTACAAATAAATTTTATTAATTATAGTGACAAAATGGCATGGGTCTGTTTAGTTTAATGCAAAGAAAAAAGTACCTATGTAGGAAATTTTAAGCTCGAGCCTTAAAATTTAAGATTGACCAATTGTCACAGTAAGTTTAAGTAAAGAAGTATTTCATATTTAAATAAAAAATATTTAAACTTAAACATTTTAATTTCCATATAATTTTTATTAATTATCTAGGCATATTGGTGCCTCTGTGATGAACCTGCACACCTACATATGGTTTTCCTGCTTGGAGTAAATAGTAAAAAAAAGTATTTGGGGATATTTATTTTTTTTACTTTTTGGTTTCTAATTTTCTTAGTCATAAAATCTGATTACAGTATAATATAAAATTTTATAATTAAATTACTTTTAACAAAGTTTAATATATGTTTTATGCTTTTTTTACATACCTGGTGGTGCCACCAAAGCTGTATTCAAAACTTTAATTGATAAATGAACATTTTCCCATAATTTTTCAATTGTGATAGATATTTAATGAATAATATTTCTGTAGGATAATTTCACTACACCTTATTATGCAAAGTAGGAGTGGTTTCTTCCACTTTTAATACCTAATGGATGGGTATAATCGTAAACACATGGCCAAAGATGTGGAAAAGATGTATAAATTCCCAAGATGCACATTTTGTTCTGAATCATCGCTCATCAATTGGTCCAGATCATCATTTCTTAAACATATCTTTATCATTGTTCAGTAAATATAGATAACCAATTACTACAGTTTAATTGATCAGTGTCAAAGTTACCACCTCACAACTTTGATACAAACCACTTGATACAAGCCACTTGATATTTATGATTAAAATCATCCATAAGGTGTTAAAAGCAGATAGAAACCAGTTCCTACCTTGTGTGGGAGTGATGTAGTAAAAATTACACTACTAGTCTAATGAATGACTAATAAAAAATATTAATATATTTCCATCAAATAAGTGGTTTGTATCAAAGTTGTGAGTAGTAAGTTTAATACTTATCAATTAAATGGTAGTAATTGGCTATCTATATATACTGAAGCAGTAAATCTGTAGTATATATTTAGCTTCACTGCCCGATGATATTATTGATCTTTAAAGTAGGGTTTGAACGAGTTTAAATATGTTTATTTGGTCATCCAGGAATGTTAGGCACACACATACACGTATAACTTCCACCCTGTTTATTCAAAATGGTTATGTTTAACCAGTTGTGTTATTATTTTAACTTAAGTATATTTTATTTCTAAGCCTGTAAATTCCCTTCACTTAGATAATTGTGTATGTGTGTATATGTATTACAGATACAAAAATTTATATGACTAATGTAAAGTTAAAGCAATGCCAGAAAGTTCTAGAAAGTATTATTACAATTTAAAAATGTTAAAATGTCATTCTTGTTTAATTATTTCAACAGTTACAAGTTAACAAAATTATATCCTTAAAGCTATTTCCAATTTTAAAAAATACATTTAAATAATGCTTTATGGAACATATATTTACATCTTTCAATATTGCCAAATTTCAAGTATTGGAGGAGTAAAAGTTCTAGGCACGCACAAAATGAGTTCAGCTCACTCTTTCATCTTGTGTTCAATTAGAGAGTGAAAACAAAATGAATTGTGAGTAAAGGAAAATTTACCTTTCCTGATCTTATATCACCTCGTACTGCCTTTCTGCCATGCCTTTGCCACTTGAGAACTGTTCTGTTTAACTGTGAAAGAACAATTGGAAGATGCCTATCGTTATTTTGTTAATATTGTGCCTTGCTGACCGTGCTTTCACATCTAAATTTCATATACATTATTCTAAATGGCCACCATTACTTCTAAAGGTAATCCATTTTGCTGATGAACAAACTTTTTATATTCCTCATTTCATTCCTAAATTTTAATTATATTCATAATGTAATCTTTTTTTAATTGACTATAAGCTCAGTTATCATCATTGTTAAATTTATGATTTTCTCTCTAGAGTTTAAAAATCTCATTCTATAAAACACTAGCACAGAATTATGTATTTTAAATCTATCATTAGCTTTTAAGTTTCACACTCTAGTTATCTTATTTTTATGCGGCAAAACTTATTTTAAATATGTATTTTATTAAATTAATTTTAGTATGCTAAGGTTTCAATCTAGAGAACTTACATCATTTCAGCCACTATTCTGATATTTTTGGAATATTTAAATAGTTAAATGTAAAATTTCTTATTGAATGCAGTTCGCTCGATTGAATATTTTGAAATATATGCTTAACGGTGAATTATTTACAAACATCATATTATGGGATAAGATAAACTTTTTGTTGTTGACACTATTGATTTAAATGCATTTTATGTTCTCTAAAAACCTGATTATTAATCTATTTTAATAATTATTCATTGCTTTCACGCCATTGGGCATTAACTTGCTTATAATATACTATCATTTGAGAATACTTGGGTCTTGTTAAAAATTTCCCTCTTCTATATTTGATATCCTAATTTGCTAGGTTATTTTACTTTATCATATTTATTTCTCCAGAAGTCCCAGATTTTCTCATGTAACTTGTCTAAGAATGAAGTTTGGTAGCATTGACCTCAGGACAAACGTTAGATTGTTAAGGCTCTGCATTGAATAACATCGGCAAGCATACCATGGAAACCTTACCACTTGTCTCTTCGAATATTGCCTTGTTATAAATACAATGGACTCATATATAATAAAGCCTTTCAGTCCAAAGACAGACATGAATTCCATTTTTAACACTATCATTGTAGTCAGCACTGCAAGTTCTCTTTCTTATGTGTAGTTCCATATTATCTATAAGATGTGGCAGTAATGTTTGTAAACCATTCATTTAATAATTAATATAATATCTTTAGGATTGTCACAGTAAAGCTTATTTAAGCTAACCCCTTCCTTATTTTTACAAGCCCAGATGTGCTCATGAGTGATAAATTGTTTAACTGTCATATCAAAAGTAAACCTCTCTTTGGAAGTGAATTTATAGATGCCTTTTATCATTACTTTAAAGTAATGATCATAGCATTAATAATATTAATCTATTGTTATTTGTAGCTCATTAGCATACTAAATCAGTTGTCTATATGCAAAGTATTAACCACATTAAATCTGTGCTATGTTTCCGATGTAAATTAAAATTGTTTATGTTCATTAAATTATTATGTGTTGATAATTACTCATGCATTGTGTGAATCTCACTCATTGAATCTCATTTAATCCTTATAATAATATTAATATTATTTAGAAGTTATAACTGATTACTTTAAATGGACAGTTATCTCTGGGTTGTTCTATCTTTGCTCAGTCTGGATGGGTAGTATATTATAATTCTGAATGGATACTATATTATAATTTATGTTTCTTTCACAATGCTAGTTGTTTGCAATTTATTTAAATTTATAGATATTTCCTACACTTGAGGTATCTGACTGAGACAAGATTTGATATTCCTTATTTATATTAATTACCCTGTAGATCTCATGTTTCTCCGCTGTGTCTCCGGGACTGGAATGAATAAAATTTCATCTGTTATCATCAGAAGTATTGTTCATAATGTTATAGTTTTAGAGGAGAGCAAATAGGGCAGAATCCATGATTTCTCCTGACCTGTGTATCTCAGGCATGAATGGATTTAAGGTACTTTTGCTTAGATTCTAAACCTTGTTAAATAAGCATACAATTCTGACCGATATAATACTGAATAATAATAAAAATATATGTAAGAGATTATAATCTAAACCAATTGATGATTTCTAATTCAGCATGAAATATGCATTTTGAGACATCATACCTCTTTTTTACAAGTTTACTGATCCATAAAGTATTAATAGTGAATAGAAACTAGTTCCTACCTTATGTGAGAGTGATGTAGTAAAAATCACACTAACAGAAATATTATTCATTAAATGGATAATCTCTAATGCATTTTGGGGGATCATATCTCTTAGTCAGATGTCTTTGTTCATATGTTTATGATTAAAAACCTCCATAAAGTATTAAAAGTAGATAAAAACTAATCCCTATCTTGTATGAGATTAGTATAGTAAAAATTACAGTACAGAAATATTATTCATTAAATGGATAATCTCATCTAATGAATGACTCATAAAAATTACTAATATGACATATTTCTATCCATGTCAAATTTAGTATATACTTTTGCAATATCAAAAGATAGTGAATAATATTTAATTTTTATAAAATAAAATAAATAAATAGTGTAATTTTTTTGTGTGATTGTTGATGAATTATAGGGGTGAGGGGGGAAGAACTCATGATCTATAAACAGTCAACAGAAATACATCTACAGTAGAGTGCTACAGGATGATCAACCATTCATGTCACAAAATCCAATCATTCATACTGTAAAACAAAAAAATTATGGGTCTTGAGTTGAATGCTATGTGTTTGTCTTGATAAGAGGGTATGATTGCTGCTACTTTTGCATAAAGAAAGAGGCAAGTCAATGCTGATTTCCACCATAAGACAGAGTTGCACCTGGATTAGTCATAGATTCTAAAAAAGTGGCTGATCTACATTGACTTCAATGCCAGGGAATTACAACATTTCACTGTCAACTATCAATTGCATTTCATTGACATGGTGACTTACACACAAGTGGTGATTAAATGTTCTTGGGTTGAAGCCAAATGCAAAATTCTAAATAAGATTAGAGACATCCCCAAAATATTACAGTTTCAACTGGATTTTGTGCATTGGAAAATGTGGCAGAATCGCAGAAGCAATCCAGACTTCTTTCTGGCATTTCTTCAGGACATTCACACTACTTATCACAATTTTAAAAAAATAAAGCTTTGTTTTAGTTTTTTTTTTTTTGCTTTACACTTGTGTTATATTAGGGTCATTATTATTGTTATTATTTATTTAAATTCTTAAAAAAGATGGAAGCATTTTAGCATTATTTTGGAAAAGTATACATAAAATTTTATATTCATATAATTTTTTTTTGGTTTTGTAAGACATACATAAAAAACAAAATCACATTATCCTATTAATTTTTTTGTAAAGCATTTGTAACTTTCAAAAACTGTTTTAATTACTCATTACTGTTTTCAGTACGACTTCAGTGGCTCCACCACAAATATAAAAAAAACATAGAGCAAGTACTATATTTATACTATTTAAATCACACCAGCCACTAAATTCCCACATAATAACCTCTTACCAATTTTGATATCACAATAAAATAACTAAACAATCAGTTATCAGGACTATCATTTCAAGAACTTATAAGAGCAATTATCAAACAATTGCAAATAAATTTGCTTGTGTACCTATGAGTTTGGAATTAGCTCATTTGGTTTATTATATAGATGACTATTAATTAATGTTTAAAGTGACAATTTGTAATTGTTTACAACTTTGTCTTAAGCATTAATTTATTTTAATGTTTAAATGCTTAATAAGTAAAAAGACCACATGATTATTACATGCAGTAGAATTTAGTCAGTCTTAAGTTTGGTATACATTACATTGGGATACAACTAGGGTGCTGCTATGTATCAATTATTAATCTAGCACAATTAAAAATGAGGCACAGGAGCACATTTAGTTTTTTATTTAATAGTGTTAACATTAATTTATACAATTAGAATTGATAGAATATTTATACACTTACATACATATGGCAGTTTGATACACATAATTGTAATACATTATATTACAAGTGAAAGCATTTAGTATAATATTAAATAGTTACAAATAAAGCCCTAAGGCATACAAAAAAATAATAATGTAGACCAGGATTATTCCCTTTCTTCACCTTCAATGGGGATTTTACTATAATGATTACATAGTTAAAAATCACTAAACTTCCAGATGCATGTTGTCATCAAAAGAAAACAGACTAATTAGCTAAAAGGTTTTTATACTCCTCACATTACCCTTGGAGAAATCTTGTATTATGCCATTATTGATCAGCTCATAAATTGACTACACAATCCATTTATATTTATTCTTTGCTTGTATTCTTTAACACTTCCTATTTTTGATATGCACACACACACACACAGCAGGTGCTCTGCAGCCATTTAGTATTGTAAGCAATGGAATGATCATATTTTGGAGTAACAAAGTTGATAAGAGTTTGTTACATCTGAATTCAATGGCTGATGTGAAGAGTAATTTGTTATACATTATTATCAATTTAGTGTTAGCAAATTTGGTTATTCAATCAATAGAATTCTATAGCCAAGTAACACTCTTAATTATCATTACTGATATTTTACCATAGCTTGCTAGTTTTTTCAAAATAATTTATTTTAATTACTCAAATTTAGTGGTACTCATAAAATAGTAGTGTTTCTTATAATAACTATTATTAATTTCATGAAATGTACATAATTAATGCCTTTTCTAATTTTTTATTATTTAATTTTCAAGTAAACAATTTAATACTATGACAGACTTGAATTTAAGAGTTCCTAGATTGGAGTTCAATCAGTCATTATTTATGATTAAATATGACATGACATCCCAAGCAACTAAATTTTAGATTATTATTTTTTTATCTTAATAAAAATAACTATTATTAAAGAATATCAGTACTAAATTGACTCATTTGTCATTTTTATTAATTTAAATGTATTATTCCATAAATCATAATAATAAAAATGTTTTAAAGTTTGCTTAATTATAAGTTTGGTAAATTAGCAAGAAAATAAATTAATTACCTTTTATATTTTCATAGTTTTAGAACTAGCATACAATTTTATGAAAAAAAAATTGAATTTTTATTCATCTTTATGTAGATTAAACATTCTTCCCCCTCCTTTTTTTTTTTTTTAGAATAATGACCTACTTTCAAAAACAAATTTTATTCATATTAAAAGCAAAACATGGGGAAAATGTAACAGGAATATATAACGATTAAATAATATAGGGTTACATAAGTAATATAATGATTAATTGAGATATATAAGGGTTAAATTTTAGAGCCAGGTGACAAGGCATTAGAATCAACAAAAGAGAATAATTATATTTGTGTGGCTCAGAAGGGTCAAGCTAAAATCAGATCTGGCTCCAAGTCTGTTTGGTCTGGATTACAAATAAGAAAAGTTAACAGATAAATACAAAGATATATAACTATATATGGGTTATAATTCAGCACTAGATGATGGAGCAGCAGGGACATTGAGATGGCATTGCTTGATATTTCATGGTAAGGGTGAATCAAACTAAAACCTGGTCTGGCCCCAAGTCTGCTCAGCCAGTCAGGTTTGACAAGTCCACTTATCATCTTCATTGATGTTATGTAGAGTTTTATTAAAAAGTTCTTCAATGGAACAATTGTTTCCTTTTCAAATATAATCTTGCATTGGACAGACCAGATGGCAAAGTTTACAAAGATAGCTAGACAGATCTGTCTGAAGTGTCCCTTCTAAATGGTTGATTTGAGCAGTATGTTGCCAGGGTCCATATTATTGGTTTTGTGAAGAGCTAGGATTTGAAGGTGCTTCCATAATTCACACTCCTTCAGAATTATGTGCAATAGTTTCTTCCTGTTTGAGGCAAAGCAGACAAATTGGGTTGATGTTATATCCTCTTTTGTAACATAAGGAAGCCCCTGTTGGGAGAGCACCAAGGATGACTTTTATCAGAAAGTCAACAAATTTAGGTCTGAGTTTGAGAAACTTGGTCAATTTTAAAATAATTCTGAAAATTCCAATAGGGAGCCAGCAGATTATCTTAGTCTTAACAGGGAAAATGAGATAGTAGACTTCACAGTAGGTAAGTTTATAATGAAAAAGAGATCCAGTTGTTTTGATGTTCTGAATAATGACTGCAACCTGCTGTTGCAACCATATTTTTTGGCATCTGGGAGGTGATAACTCAGTGGGTTCAACCTTTTCCATCGGGAAAGGACATTCCACATCAGGGTTGTCCCTGAAAAGCTTGAATAAGACAATGTGAGTTCATTGAATGTTGAAGATTTTAAGAGAATGAAGGGAGAGACTGTTGAGGAATCTAGGACTTTGTAGAATTTCTAAGCTTATGACAGGAGCTCTGCCCTCCCGAGCAAAGTCTTCTGCAAATCGTCTCAATCTTTTTGATGAAAACCTCCATAGGGGAAAATCTAGCTAGGTGGTAGAGGATCTTGGGCAAAACTACTAAATTCAAAAGAGTAACTTTTCCAAAAAGATAAAGATATACTTTGGAAAGCAATGTTATTGTAATGTTAACCTTGGTGAAAAGAGAGTTTTATAACTCCTTTCTCATAATAATGGGGAGGGGATGCCAGATAGAAACCAAGAAATTTTAGAGAGGGTATCAAAGTCACCCAGGATCTTCTGACCTGTCAAGATGGACCACAACGCTGACTTCCCCTTATTGACTTATTAGCAATAAAACCAGTTCAAAAGTTCTTCCAGCCCAGTCAATTTATCCTGAGATGAGAAAAACACCACCACATCGTCCATGTAGGAAATGTGTCAAATGTTCTCATTCAGCACAGGGATGACTATCCCAGGGAAGATAGCCTCAATGCTCAACAACAATGGATTGACATAGGCCATGAAGAGAAGTGCACTCAATGGCAAGCCCTGCAGGATGAAAACACAGGGCCAAAATCCTGGGGCAACTTGACCATCCAAAGAAACACCACGAGTTTGGATAAGATTCTTGATCATTTGAAGGTATGTCAAAGGCACTTGGAGTTCTTCCAGTACATTGAGTAACATGATCCAAATTCAATCAAAGGCATCGACAAAATCAAGTTGAACTATGACTGGCCGAGACATTCTTTTCCTTTGGATGTGATCGACAAGAAGATGAAATCAGCAGAGTGTTAGCCATGGAACTTCCTCTCTTGGTAAACTGGAAAAAAGACCATTGATGGGTGTTGTTCTGTTTGTCTCCCTTGATCAAGCCTTTTATTGTTTTCATGAGTAACAGGACCATGAATATTGGCAATAAATTGTCCAACTCATATGAGGATTCAAACTTTTTAATAAAGGGAACCATGGCAATTGGACAGATCTCATTTAATTCATGATTGTCATCAACAAGTAGTTCTACTATTCTTTTGACAATTGGGTGGTAAATGATCTTAGATGGCCAAGCAGAGGTTTAGGGATTCCATGCAGGTGACTTCTGTCAGGAACGGATTTCAATTTTAATAATATTCTGTCCTCAGTAATAAGATGCAGTGGAGTGTTTTCTTGACAAATTTTTTGCATGTATTAATGATACCAAGAGGCTGAAATTTTGTCAAATAGTGTTTATGAATCCTGACCAGCATGGAGAAAACAAAGTAGCTGTTACCTTGTACTTTAATCGATTTGGAAGCCCTACATCTTTTGCCAGATCCAAGGATCCAGCTGAGGTTGCCCCTGGTCCAGCAAAGTTGATGTGCAAGGTATTGCTAGGCTCTTTTGATCAAGAGGTATTTAGCTACAGCCTTCTGATTGTGTTTGTATCTTGTTTTTAAGGTGAGAATTTTTGGGATGTTCTGCATCCCATGTGGAAGGTGCTTAAGCTCACAAGCAATCAAGTCCAGTTTCCAGAGCATTCAGATTGGACCTTAGTCACACAAGTGCATCTGGTAATCAGATTTCCAAAGATTTGAGTAAATGATTTCTAAGCAATCTGTTCAGGAAGGGATAGAAGTGAAATTTGATTAAAGGTGATGTAAGTCTCAGATAACAATTGGGTTGTGATGTTATATCTGGTTAACATTCATCTTAAAAATCTGGATCTTCTATCATTAATTTAAAATGCGCTAGTGTTTTTTGTTCTCTCTATTGCTAGGAATAAAGCCTTTATGTGTCATGTCTTCTTGCAGCTCATAATTGAACTATTATATAAAATTACTATTGGAATAATCACAGGCCCAATTGCAAAATAAAATCCATTTCCCTGCATAGTATGAGGTGCAGTGGTAGTGTGTCAGACACTGAAATTCAAGATTCCTGATTTAATTTCAGTTCTGGCATTTCCACACATATAATGTCTTTCCTGAATGATAAAAACCATTCAATTATTATTATTTTCTATTCCCTTCATCATCAATGCCAAACATTAAATCATTAACCACAAATCAGAATTTTCATTTACTTAATATGCTTAATGTATATAGTGAAATTAAATTATTTCATGGTAATAATTATTTCTTAAGACTAAGTGCTTTCATCTCCATATTCATAGCCTTCAACTATAATAATTTATGCAAATCTATGCAAGCTCATTTATATTGTCTATTTCTTTGAAATAGAAAAGCATGGTTTAAATACGCTTAACATATATAATGAAATTAAATTCTTCATGGTAATAATTATTTCTTAAGGCTAAGTGCTTTCAGAGCTTTCATCTCCATATTCATAGCCTTCAACTATAATAATTTATGCAAATCTATGCAAGCTCATTTGTATTGTCTATCTCTTTGAAATAGTGTACCAGTCGAAAAACCCACTAAAAGAACTGCAAGTCGGATCCAAACTCAGGCGGTTCAAACTGAATTTAAACCCACCAGCTCAGATTAGCATAAATCGACGGCACCTTGCTATGCACCAAGAAACTAGCTCAACAGTTGGTGAGGATCAGAAACCCCTGAACTGACACTAATATTGGATAATCAATTAACTAAGATAATTTTAAATCGAATCATATGTACATGTTCGGGTTGCCAACACAGACAGCGAGTATTAACATTAAAATAATTATGAAAGAATTAAGAACTAAAAAACCAAGTGTGTTTAGAAAATATTTAATAATAATAATTTGTTTTGTTTGAATTTTAAATAAAGATTAAATTAATTAATTCTAGTCCTTAAACAAAGTTTATAATTATAATACCAGTGGCGGTCCTTATTATATGCCAATGAATATTAAGCAATATTTGAAAGTCTATGTCTATGCCCCCAACAAGAAATAAAAGGCAGATAAAGGTATTCATTAGTAAAGGAAATTATTACTCTAATTTTATACGAAAGAATGTGATATTTATTTTCACATTTGCAAATCCATTCATGAAGAGCAAGATACGTATTTTAGGGCATAACTTTAATCTTTATTAGAAAACTTATTTTGAGATATAACAGAGAATTTGTTGGACTTTAATTTAAATTACTTCATCATGAATTACAAGCATCAGAGTGGGCTTTACCGGAAAAGAGAGGTAACGGTGCTGATGAATTATGAGCTATAAAATGAAATTGAAAGACGATAGCTAGTCGATAATCGAAGTCCTATGGTGGCTTGCATCTGACAAGTCTTATGCCCTTTGACTAATATGAACAGGAGAGGAAGTGCTTTCTTCCTCAATAATTTAAAATAACAAAAATATGATCACCGACCAGCCTAACGGAGCGGAAGATTGCCCTACGTCAGCAACATTCAAAGATGACTTGATAGTCATCATTTGAAAAATAAAACCCAATTATAGAATGCTCTACATGATGACTTGATCAATTTAATCAAAGTCAAATGAGCTTTTAACTAAAATTATTTAAAGTATTTGTAAATCATATTAATTATGCCCCAATCATCATGCCCTTCCTGAATCTAAATAGCAAGTAATTGAAATTTGAATTAGAATATATTTGATTCTTTTATCGGCCCTTTTGCAAAAATATTTTAACATTATATATATGAATAAATACATATTGGTAAACATGAGAAAATAACTGGGGCATAGATTAGAAACAGAGCTAATAATTTGTTATTAGCCAATTATAAAAATAACACACATTTAATAATTTCTTTTGACTCGATGATTGATAGAACTGTATAAATTTAGTTCTAATGGGCGAGAATTAAGTTTATATTATTTGTGTGAGGCAAATAGAACAAAGGAGCTCATCGAGTCGAAAGATTATTGGCATATAATTAAAAATAAACGACATTAATAAAGCACACAAATATATATATAATATAATAAATGAACCGCCACATAAGAAAGGAAAGTTAAAGATTAGAAGTTGAGAGAATTACGATATAATAGCATAAATTAAAGTAAGTTTACACAGAGATTATTACACAGAGATTATCACATTTATAGAATGAAAAGAGCTCTTAAAGGGAGTGTAAAGTAAAGTTTGGAACTGGCCAGAAAGTTTAAGGTTCATTATGGAAATATATTACCCATTTCTTCCGGGCTGGATCCTTAGGTTACACATCCGAGTTGGTAGGCACGCATTTAGTTGATTACTTGAACAGCATTTTATTTGATTTTGGCAGCATGATTTGTCTGGAAAAGATTCAGCAGCTCCATTGAAGATTTTCAGGGAACTTCAGGA
Organism: Epiperipatus broadwayi; assembly: GCA_028023455.1. Lineage (NCBI taxonomy): Eukaryota > Metazoa > Onychophora > Udeonychophora > Euonychophora > Peripatidae > Epiperipatus > Epiperipatus broadwayi. The sequence continues at coordinate 1,492,926 of JAQFVV010012503.1, read as the reverse complement.
ACCATAGCCAGATTCCTGATGTTTAGCCCCTCCATGATCGAAACACTATTTAAAATGCACAGAGTTTGCTGCACTTCTCTACAACAAAAATGGCTTTTTCCTTTTCCAAACTTTTCAGAGCTATATATACTGTCCTCTGATGCCTTCAGGCTAGCGCTTCTTTCATTATCAATGTTTTTAGATTTACTGGTTGTTTTTAAATACATTCCTTCGATAAGGCTTTCAAACTCATTAACTTGAATTCATTTTCTAATTAGAAAATGAATTCTTAAAATCAGAAAATGATTTTAATTAGGAAATCCTTATCTTTTTTTCTTATTAATAAAACTTTAACTGTTGTTTTTGGAAAGGGAAAATCTGAAAGCTTATCGAAAGAATGTAGCTTTTAATCAATAAAACTTTAGCTATTATTATTTTAAAATAAAATCAAACATTCCCGACCCAATGAAACTTTCGAACAATTATATATATTTAAAATTTACAAATATATATGCACAATCCACGCAGTTATAATATATAAATTCATGAATAATTCTATCATGAATTTTAATAGAATTGATCAATTTAAATTTGAAACTAATTAATTTTAATACGCATTTATGAAATAAGTTATTCTTTATGGAAATTAGCATGGATTGAACATATAAAGCTCCATTGCATCGGAAATTTAAGGTTAGTACTAGGGTTTGAAGTGGGCTTATGGCTAGATGTCATGAAGCTAGGACCGAACTCAGATCCGACTGCTTCAGTAGAAAAGCATGGTTTAATACGCTTAATATATATAGTGAAATTAAATTCTTCATGGTAATAATTATTTCTTAAGGCTAAGTGCTTTCAGAGCTTTCATATCCATATTCATAGCCTTCAACTATAATAATTTATGCAAATCTATGCAAGCTCATTTATATTGTCTATCTCTTTGAAATAGAAAAGCATGGTCCTTTCTGTTTATTGCATTCATATCTCTTGCTATATACCATGCCTCCTTAATTTTCCTCTTGATTTCACTCTTTTCAGTGGAAATTATTGTAACACTTGCAGATTCAAATTCATGATTAGCCACTTTTTGGTGTCCACATATACTGAGCTATCTTAATTTCTGCTCAATACCCTTTCGTATAAATATTTGTGTTGAGCCACTTTATTCTTAATAGTGGCCCGAGTTTCACCATAGTATACTGCTCCACAGTTTGCTTGAGGGCATGTCATCCTGTATACCACATGTAGTGTTGTTTGTAGGTCAATTTTGTCCTTGGAATTATTAATCATTCTATTGGAGTTGGGAGGAGTTTGAAAACCTACTGTGAATTCACTCTGTAATTTATTGATTAGTTCTCTTGCAACATTAGGTATGTATGGCAGACATATATGTTGTTTTTTGTCCTTGCTTGGTTTGTTTACATTTTCATTGAATGTTTTGTTTCTTTTATTGATGGTTATTAAGTCATAACCAACCTTTATCAGATCATTAACATACTGATTGATGTTTATTCTCCTCTCCTCTTCATATTTACATAAATGATAATTCCTGAACAAAAAGGTAGACAGCTCTGCCAATTTGTGTGCTTTTGGAGTTTTAGATTTAGTATGGATGTATTCTCTGATGTGTAATGGTTTGACTTTCATACTGTAATTAAAGCCTCTGTGCATTCTCTGTATTATTAAGTCCAAGTAATTGCTTTATTTTAAATGTGAAAGATGAAATAACACAACTTTCTTTATATTTAGCACACATATAATTATATCAGTAGCAATTTTTTCCATACTGTAGTGCTACCAAGCACAAGCCATAATAATCAATGGATGCTGGAAGGTACTCTCATTCAGTTTTACCAGATTAATTTCTAGCTTGTGGCCTTCATCAGTGAGCAGCTTTGAATATGAGAGCACTGCATCTAGAACTGTGGATTTAATTCCACTCTTTAATAACTGCCTTTTATCTTATTAGTTAATTACAAAGCTATGAGTCAAATGAAAACACAGCAATGTTTAAATTCAAACTCATTTGGTTGTATAGTCTTGCAGATCTGAATCCAGTTCAATATCTATACATTTGGTGTCTGTTTTTAATAGCTGCATTCACCATCATCTCATCTATTAGCCCAGGATTGGTATTAATCACTGAATCATCATATAATCACAATGTCTTATATGTACATAAGCCATTAAAACAATAACAACTCTCTCCATAGAGTAATGCCATCTAGTACAAACTATAGTAATCGATAAATGCTAGAAGATTTGTGCATCAAAATCCCTATCTAGTGCCACTCATCCAAATCCCCAGACTAGTTTCTAGCTTGTGGCTTTAATCAGTGAGGAGTCTTGGTTCAGAGAACACTGCACTTAGATCTTTGGATTTAATACAATACTCTAGAATTAATCTTTTATCTTTTTGGTTAACTCTAAAGTTATGGAGAGAGTTGCAATTGTTTTATCAACCTGTGTCAACATAAGAAATAGTGACCATATGATGTTTTAGTGTTTTATTACCAATCCTGGCTAAAGAATGATGGTGATTATTGTTATTAAAAAATCCAAACTTATCAAAATGTATAGATACTGAACTGGACTCAGATTTGTATGCTATACAAGCAATAAGTTTGGATAATTGAAAACATTGTGCTTTCATTTTGGATTCATATTTTATAGTTAACTGGCTACTGTAGGGTTGCATTAGATCCAAACATCTTGTTACTGTGCTTTTAGATCCAAGGTTTTTACTGATAAAGGCCACAAACTAAAAATTGTTATGGGAATATTGGATGAATAGGCAATAGATAGGGATTTTGATGCACAAATATTACACCATCCATTGATTACTATGGCTTGCACTAGTTGGCCCTAATGTATGGAGAGAGTTGCTATTGTTTTAATAACTTGTGTAAGCATAGAAAATGATGATCATGTGAAGTTTCAGTGATCATATATAATTATAGTTTGGGTTGTCAGAAATTATAATCAATTTTTTTAATATTATAAAATAATAATAATCAAAAAAGTAAGTCATATATAATGTGACATTACTTTTATAAGCTTGTATTTACAAAAATGTAATACAGACAGCATACCAATAGCTCAAACAAGCTCTTAATTGATAAGTCCACTATGAGAAAATAATTAAAATCCCTATCCTGAACCTTCCCATCTCCAGACCAATATGAGAAAATATTTAAAATCTCTAATCAGAACCTTCCCATCTCCAGACCAACTGGTCTTCTGGAGATGGGAAGGTTCTGGAGAAAGATTTTAAATATTTTCTTATACCACACTTATCAATTAAAAGCTAGTGTAAGCTATTGGTATGCTCTGTATTATATTATAAAATCTATGATTATTAATATAATTTAAAATGAATAGATATTGTTCTGCTCTGTAAATTTAAATATCAGTCAATTCAAGTCAATTTGTATTAAATATATCATCTGATTAAATATTTCCTTCTCTAACCTTTGAAGTTCGAGTAAGAAATGACTGTTTTCTTATTGTGAAAATATATTGAACATAGCAGCTAAAAAGCATTTTGATTATTTATTGATAGTATTTGGAAATCAGCATATGTCTTTTACATATATTTAAAATATTTTAAATTACATATATATTTATAGGTCTAAGCTGTTATTTACTTTTAAGAAATTCACAATTAACAATATTCCCATAATAATATATAAATATATTCTAATAGTACACAAATTATATATGTATTTTAATTTCTCTTTATCACCCCCCCCCCCCCATTTTAAAATTAATGTTTTGGTATCATTACTTTTCTAACATTATAATAATTAATAAATAACTAAAATACAGGCTTATACTTGTATCAATATATGTAATATATAGGGTATATGAGCACAGACTTTCACATGACCCACCACTCTCCACTCCATCTCATAACACTGATACACCTGAACACATATATGTTGAAAAGATAAATAATCACCAATATATGTATTTCATGCTAAACCAGCAATCATCAGTTGGTCCAGATTATCATCTCTACACATATATGCAATAGGCGCTCAGATATATATTAATATAGTCAATTTTCATACTTTAATGGACAGGCTTCAATCCAATTCACACTCCAACTCTTCAACCTTCCATCCAATTGAAAATCTGATGATAGAACGCTCAAAGGCCATCCTGAGACTGAGATTCTTGTCACACCCATGTTGACCTAAAGTCAATCAATCTGACCCCTCATGTACAGGACATAATCCATTTAATACATATATGAAAAATGTGCAGACATCTCTACTATGTGATAACTGAAATACAGGCTTATTATATACCTGTATCAATATATGTAATATATAGGATATATGAGCACAAACTTTATGATTGTTGGTTTAGCATGAAATACGTATATTGGTGATTATTTATCTTTTCAACATATATGTGTTCAGGTGTATCAGTACTATGAGATGGAGTGAAGAATAATTAATAAAGCAAGTCATATATAACATGACATTGCTTTTATAAGCTTGTATTTACAAAAATGTAATACAGAGAGCGTACCAATAGCTCAAACATAAGTGCGGTAAGAGAAAATATTTAAAATCTCTACACGGAACATTTATCTCCTAACATGCATTTTGATATAACCACTTCTTTTTAATTACTGTATATCAAAATATATAAAGCTCTTGAAATATTATGTATACATTTGTTTTGTATTTATTGATGTAATATAGTATATAAATTTATTTTACAAGTGGTGTATTTTTTAGCAAGGATTTATTCATAACAATTACCTTTTAATAAATACATAAGTGATTATTAATTAATTTTTATTAGGCTAAAATTATTAGTGTAGAAATTTTATCATTAGAGATTATCATATCCTAGTGTAAAAAATATAGATATATTTGAACTTAATTAAATTTAAAGTCTATATTTAAGATTAAAAGAAAAACCATTTTTAATATAATAATAAATAATTAATTACGTATTAGCACACGGTGAAATTTTAATCTTTATTACTTATGATTGTTAAATATTTGATAGTACATTTTATTTAATGAATTAAGTAAATTTAACTTTCAAAGATTTAAAGAATCATTTTTAACAAAGATGTAAATGATATATCCATTTTCTATATTGATGTCAATTTATTTACTTGGCAAAAGATGGCTATCTTTAAAGAATAAGTAGGTCAGTAGTAGCTAGAAGTTAAAAAAGAATGTATAATAGATATAAAAATACTCTAGAGCTCTTCAGCAACTTATCTTTGAAAGTTAAATTTACTTAAGTGATTAAATGTCTGCCCATCCTTGTATATGTATTTAATGGATTATGTCCTGTACATGAGGGGTCAGATCGACCTTAGGTCAACATGGGTGTGACAATAATATCGGCCTCAGGGTGGCCTTTGAGCGTTCCATCATCAGATTTTCAATTGGATGGACGGTTGAGGAGTTGGAGTGTGGAGTAGATTGAAGCCTCTCCATTAAAGTAGGAGGAGTTGCTATCTTAATATATATCTGAGCAGTTGTAGCATATATGTGTAGAGATGGTAATCTGGACCAACTGATGATTGCTGGTTCAGCATGAAATACGAATATTGGTGATTATTTATCTTTTCGACATATATGTGTTCAGATATGTCAGTGTTATGAGATAGTGTGGAGAGTGGTGGGTCATGTGAAAGTCTGTGCTTATACCCTGTCTATTACATATATAGACACAGGTATATATAAGCCCGTGTATTTCAGCTATTAAGTGATTAAATAAAATGTATTATGAAATATTTAGCAATCAAAAGTAAAGAAAACTAAAATTTCACCGCTGACTTAATATATAAGTGCTTCCTTAAAAAAAGTAATACCTTTTTGTATTTATTTATTATTACAATATTAAAAAAAAAGATTTTCTACAAAAGTTTAAATGGAATACAAGGTAATCTTTTTCTAATTAATGTTTGCGTTATCATGATTTTTGATCAAATTAAATATACTGTACTTCATTAATATTGTTAAAATAATTTTCTGCCTTTAAATTATTTATCCAATTTATTACACAATGTTTTAAGACATTTTAATCTATTATTAAAGAGATTAATATTACTAAATCTATATTAAAAGCAATATTTTCCTGATATTCAGCACAACATAACAAGATATTATTCTAGAATCCATCCAAAACTTTTGTAAAATTCAGTTATTAAAAAATGTATACATTCAAATTATATATTTTCCGTCGTAATTGCTTTCATGCTAATATTAGTATTAATATTTTTTATTTTTTTTAGTTGTAAAATAAAAAGATGCTATATAAAAATAATAGCGGCATATTTTCTTTTGATTTAAATTTAGTAATAATTCAAAAACTTGATGTAAATATTTCACAGTTTTAGTATACTGCATATTCCAAATGATAAAACAAGATTTATGAATAATTGTAACATACCGATAATTAAATCATTAAAATCAAAATCATATATCAATCTAACAAGTTGGTTATTTTTAAGATTTTATATTAATTATTGTTACCAAGTACTGTTTAGTGAGGATATTATTTTTGTTTTGAGTGGGCTTTTATGGAAATATAAAAGCAATCCAGCCTTTTGATGCTTTAAATCCTATACTTATTTTATTTGGTGTAAATTATTTATTCTTGCTTACATATAAACTTGTAATATGTAAAGAAACTCCGATTTTCTATTCAGTATTAAAAGAACGTTATTGAATATTATTAAAAACGATTTTGTGATTTACTCGATTTTTTAAATTATATTTAAAATAGTAAATTTAAAAAAAATATTCAAGAGGGAAATAATAGATGAAGAGAGATGAATAAATTAAAGAAAAACGTTTAAAAGGAATTTGTATCTGAAGAGAGACAAATCAAAATAAAAAACAGGATTAAAAAATTATGCAATGAATTTTTGTATTTCTTTTTTTTTTTTAATATAAAATAAAAATTATAAAGGATTGAATATTTATATCTCTCCCCCCTCCCCGAAAAACGTTTTTCTTGAATCTCTTATTAGGACAATTCCTCTTTAGCAAAATTTCAAATATGGTTCACATGAATATAATTTCTTTTACTATTTCAGATAGAATAGTAATAATTCAGATTTATCATTACTTAAGTGAACATTCTCTGTTCAAAAGTATGTTTGATTCTCTGCCTAAAATAGGTTAATCTATTTAAATATTATCAAGGCCAAAAAGTGAAACTTGATTACTGTTGGGAATAGATTATCACTACTAATTTTTTTTTTTTTTTATCGATAATTTTAAAAAGAGATTGAAGGCCAATGATGTAGTCCTATTGAAAGAAGCATTGGTGAAAAATAGTGATTTCAATGATAAAGTTTCTTTACAGTTAAATAATAGAAAATATTCTACTTTAAATTGTAATCCTGGTAAAAAAAAAAAAAAACTAAGTTGATTAATATTATGAAAATACTTATTTTCTTTTGATAGATCTACTTTTTTAAGTTATTATGTTAGTGATTATCTGGTTTCTAAAGATTTCTTTAATTTTAAGTCTCATAAAAATACTTTTCTTTTAAGGGGGAAATTATTGATAAAAATTTAAAATTTCTTAAGTTTTTTCATCTTTTTAGGCATTTAATAAAATAAGTGGTTTTGTTTCAGAGAAATCCTGTATATTTGATAGTTTAGATATTGAAAATGTGTATTAAGCAATTGATACATTAAAAGTACTAATGTATTTCTTTCCATTTTAGAGAAATATTAATAATTTTCTGCTGATAGTAAGGTTATTCATGATTTGCTATTGTTATTAGAGGATTTGATGTATTTTGTGTAATAATGAATTTTACAAGATTAAAGAGGGATGGGATGTTGCTTTTGTTACTTCTCCTTTAATGTACTCTGTCTATATATATATATATTTAATGCTATTAATCATTTTTATATTTCTTTAAAATTATTTATTATATATGTTAATGATTGTTTGTTTGTTATTCAGAAAGAAAAATTGAAAGTATTTTTTGATAAATTGAATGTTTTTGATTCTAATATTAATTTTACTATTGAAGAGGGGTGTTTTTGATTTTGTTGAACTAAATTTTTTAGATTTAAGTGTTGATAAGATAGATATTTTATTTTGTAATTATTTATTAAACATAAAATTTTTAGAAATGTGATAAAATCTGAGAGTTATCAACCTTTTACCCATAAGATTTATCTTTATTGACTTTTTGTTATAGAAATAAAAGGCTTAATCATTTTAAAGTAATACTTATATTTAAAAAAAAAATCAATTTAATTTTATGTATGTATAAAAATTTAAGAATAGTCATATACTGGTTGGTATGAAAGTTGCTTGGAAGAAAGACCTTGATTTAAATTTGTTATTAAACAATTCAAAACAGTCAATTGATGGTAAATATATTCCTGGAATAATGTTATAAGATTTCTTGCAGTTGTTATAAAATTTATATAATTCAAAATAAACTAAGTCTTAATGAAAGAGTTAATGTTCATAAGGGTAGGGTTAAAAATAGATATCATATTCAGCTATATTTATGAACTGAATACAGATCATAAAATATTTATTTGACAATGCAGAAATCATCTTTTATGGGGAAAATGAATTAAAATGAAGAGTCAAAGAAAATCTGATGACAAATCTTGAATTTGAGGCCATCAATCTCACAAAAACATTCTTAGACATTAAAGGTGGGTGATTTTTGAAGTGATTTATAAGATACGTGTTTGTATCTATTTTGAATTTCACTTGAGAAAGTTTGTTTGTTAATATATGAAACATGGTCATGAAAAAATTTTAGTATAAATTTTGGTTTTAGTTAGTATTTTAATGTTATATAATTTTCTATTTTATAGGTATAAGTGTATTATTTATCTTAAATTTATTTTCAAACTACTATATTTTCTTTTAGCTAATTATATTTTTCTTTTTTTAATCAACAAAAAAAATTAATTAATTAAAGATTATTCTGAATAATTTAATAATAAGAGTGAAAGTTTTTTTAAAAAATAAAAATCTGTTTTGGTTAAATATAATAAAATTGTTGTATTTGACGGATGCCTTAGTTCTCTATAACATGATTTCAGCTTACTCATTGCTGTTTTAGCAACATTCTTTTTCCACATCTCTCTATCACTTACAGTAAACTTTAGTAATTAATAGATAAGAATAGGACTAGATAGGATTTATTAAGCACTATGATTAGCATATTTTAATTATTAAAATTTACAGAAAGTGGCATATAGGTGTTAAGAAAAAAATATGCTGCTGACACTAGTTCTCATTTACTACATGATCTCTAGAGTAACTGACCATATAAAAATTAAGTAATTAAAGAATATGAAACTTTGTATTTGACTTATAACATATATAGTCATAAACAGATATTATAGTCTTTATCAAGTGACTAACTAGTAGAAATTGAATACTCTTATAATTTTTTTAGCAAGGATAATTTTTTTTAATATTTATTTTTGTTAAACGATGCACCCCACCCCCCGTCTCCCTTTCTGTCATATCTGTTAACCTACTTTTAGTTGTTCCATTGTTGCGTTTTTAAAATAATAATTGTGAATATTATTTATAACTTTTATTCTTATATAATCTATGGAATTAATTAATCTTTATTAAAATAAATATTTTATCACATGATTTATTAGAATTTGAATGCATACATAATCTATTTATGATCATTTAATCTTTGCTAAAGAAGATTAAATGCTAACAGATAGCGTTTTAAAAAAATATTAATTAGAGGTCTCAAATATTCAAGCTTTTTATATTTTTAATATTAATATTATATTTAGTAAGGTACAACATCCTCTCTCCTATTTTCTAAATCAAACATTTTGCCCCACCTCCATATACTGTTAATATGTAACGTAAATGTTTAATATATATATAAAATGATTAAATGTATTTCTTAATTAAAGAGTTTATTAGTTTTTGATGTAGTTTTAAATACTGAGATGCTAAAATAAAATATATCAATAGCATGACAGACAATGGCAAACTAATCACTGATGATGAGCAAATAATTATTTCCACCTGACATTGGGTGAAGAATTGATATATACACATATAAAATTATTAATTAATCAATAATCATTAACTGATGCTTCACTAAACATTATGTTGGATATGATAATTTTCCTATAAATATGCACTCATTTATTTATTCACCAATAAATTACTTTTAAACATGTAATATTAAATTGAAAACTCCACAATTACTCAATTTTTTAAAATTAAAAACCTGTTTGTTGTTTATTTCTTACTTTCTTTTTCAATTATCACTTATTAACAAGGTTTCATAATAATTCTTTTTATTTTCAATACTGCAATCTATTTTACAAAGTTTCAATTTTACTCTTATTTCTTTCCATCCAAATTTGTTACAGATATTCATTTAATTAAAATCAATTCTTTGAAACTGAATTCTTTTTTTCTCTTTTTTAAATATATTTTTATGTAAACAAAATGGTCACATGGTATAATGAACAAAACATAGTTTATCATCTTATGGTTTGAGGTTTAAACCTAGGAGAAATTGTTTTAAACAGCTCAGAATTTCTAAACAAGCCTATCAACTTTCTTCCAAATAGCAAACCCACAGTAACCCCATCTAATTATGTGATTATTGATTGGTAAATGAGTATTTATTTATTATTAGTTAGAAGATAAAACAAAGAAAAAAAAGCTCCATTTTTTTATTACTTGGTAATTAACTAGCTTGGTACTAATATTTTATTTCACTATTCTGCAGAAAAATTTAGAGATTTTTAAATAGCAGTGGATTATTATATATATTGTAATCTTTTGATTGGTTAACTGTATCCAAAAAGAATGTAAAACAGATATCATAATCAAAATTTTAAATTTGGGAGACATATAATTATATTAATATTAATTTCTAATGTACAGTAGGTATAAATAGCTTAATTTATAAGATGTAAATATGGAATTTTGTGGAGATAGTTAATAAACACATTTTATTTGTAGTTATTTATATTATAAACAGACACATATAATGTAATTATAATAGTCTTTAAAAACTATAAACGTATTTACATTCTACCTATATAAATTTATAATATTTATTAAAAATTACAATAGTAGTAAATAAAATCTCAAATTAATTCAATGACAGTGATTCTTAAAAAAAAGTGTAGCACAAGTATGTGTGCAGAGTTTTAATAAATAAGAATAAAAACTATTTTAACTATTTATTGTAAGAATTTTTTTTTATTTAAAATAATATTATATTTTAGATGTAAATATTAATTAAATATCTTATTTAAAATAAATTAATATTACAATCTATTAAAATTATAATTATATTTTAAATTTAAGTTTAGAAGTTATTTTAATTTAATAAGTCTTTAAATATTATTTGATATTAATTATTTTTAAAAATGTAGACATAAACATAATTTATGCAATACATTTCTGGTTAATTTTTAATCACTGACCAATGAAATTAATGTAATTAGTGGTCTGACATCATACTGCCTACAGGGTAATAGCAAACAAACTTTTAAAAAATTAATTAAAAGAGTGAACACCTGTTTCACTAAATTCTTTAAAAGTTACAAAAATTTTTACCATATATTTTTTTTAAAGTAAGGCAAACAATAATAAGCTGAATAGTGATATAATATTTTAAGAGTAATATATAAAAGACCATGGAGTAAATAAATCTAAGTTTCTTCATTGATGACCTAATAATAGTGTTGCATATCAACTTATAATTATAATGACAACTATTGGAATTAAAAAGAAACAGTGAAGTTTATTAACATTTGTGAAAAACATGGAAAAGCAGTATAAACTACAATTACCTGGGGAATTGCAGCTATCTCTGCAAAATTAATTAATTTCATTAATAAGTTATCTGTTAAGAGGAACTTTTATTTAATACAGAGATATAGTTATCATCTTATAAAATTAAGTTGTAGAACTTTAAATTAGTAACTTCGTGATAAGTATAAATCTATTTAAAAAGAATTCTTTCTTAAACTAACATGGTGTATATATTATGATTAAATTTGTAACTTAGAAAGGAGCATATTTACTATATATTGAATTAGTTATACAAACATTTTATTAGAATAATGGATATTTATTATGTTTTCATATGCGATGAAGAACATATAAAGATGAAGTATATTTTTGTACTAGTAAATAGAATTATCTTTTACTAAGAAAAATGCCAAAAGAATAAAGAGTTAACAAGAGAATCTTTTTATCTTTTGTAATGAGAATTATAGAAATAAATTCTGTAATATTATTATAGACTTGAATGAATTCATCTTTATGTATTTCAAAGATATAAAACTGTTAAGTAAAAATAAATAAGAAGTTGAAGTTATAACTGCTTCTAGTCTGACTTTGTATATGCAAAATTTTGATATTGGAGAATAATGATAAAATAATATTTAATGTTCCATTAACTCCAGAATTTTATGCACATTTCATTTTTAACATGTCAAGATTATAGGATTAAAAAATATAACATCAAGCTTAAAAACTTTGAAAGATTTATTGTTTGTGAACATTTTTTTAATATTAAAATGTTTTACTTGAAATTATGTGTGTTTTCATGCAGGGGGAGAAGAGAATCACCAACTCAAAAGAAAATTTTAGACATTAGCCATTGCCATAGTAATATAGGATAAGAAGTTTGAAGAAGCTCTCTTTTTTAAAAAAAAAAAAAAATTAAAAAAAAAAACATTTTAATTTCTGAATTTATTGTTAATAATTTTTAATACAAATATGTAGTACTTTACGATAAGATCAAAATAATTTAAATCATTTTATGTATTAGTAATATTTAGAATTAAGATGATTTGTTATCATATTATCAGATGTTCAAATTAGAAGAATGTATAATATGCTTATGAACATATGGTATAGATGAATTACAGAACAAAAGTTGTATGGATAATATGATAATTTAAATTTGTTTTTTTTTTTCAGTATGTATAAAGATTAATAATTGATAGTAGTAAAACTGATCTGAATGCATTCATTAATTCGTTATAGTAATGTCTATTTAGTGAGCATATTAAATGAGGATGATGAATCAAGAAATGGTATTCTATTAAACAAAATATAAATATACCATGAGAATATAATGTGATGAATGAAAATATAAGATGAAATAAATGCTATAGTTGAAAAAGTAATTTATGATTTCAAATTTTGTAATGAATGAAGTATAATATGATGTTTGTCATAATAAAATTATTTATTTTGTAATGCAATTGATAATGATTATAGATGTATAAATGAATGGAAGATAAGATTATATTATTAGAAAAGAGAAAGTTAATATTTGTGGATGCTGAGCATATATAGTGTGGAAAGGATAAATTAAAATTCCATGATAGAATAACATAACATCCTGAAAACTAATAGTAGATTTTAGTGGGCATAATCAAAAGTGATACCCATATTATCATTGTAAAGAAATGAGAGGATTTTCCTATGGAACATGAATGTTATATTCTGTACGAGCTTGAGGTAGAATCATTAAGGCAAAGTGACTATCTTCCAAAATATAATATTTCATAAAGAGTGGATACCTACATTTCCACTTTATAGCTATAAAATACTTTTACATATGTTAATAAAAGAAATATCTTGCTTTAAATTATTTTTAAAATAAACTTCTAATTAATCATACCATATACATTTATCTGTGCATATATATATTTTTGGGTCATCTGGGAATGTTAGGCACACACATATACATGCATGACTTTCACCCTGTTTTATTGAAACGGTTATATTTAATCAATTTTATTATTCTTAAATTTAATTAGATTTTATTTCTAAAACCTTAAATTCCTGTTATTACAGATATGCGTATATGTATTACAGATAAGGAAATTAATATTACTTATATAATAAAATATGTGGGAAATTCTATATATTATTTACTTATAATGTAAAGCTAAAGCAATATTAGAGAAAGTTCTGAAAAGTAATTGTTTTAATTTAAAATGTTACAAGACAGAAGAATAACTGAAACACAGGCTTATAATATACCCATGTCTATATATGTAATATAGGGTATATGATGATTGCTGGTTTAGCATGAAATACGTATATTGGTGATTATTTATCTTTTCAGTTATATATGTGCTTGAGTGTATCAGTGTTGTTAGATAGAGTGGAGAGTGATGGGTCATCTGAAAGTCTGTGCTCATATACCCTACATTACATATATAGACACAGGTGCATAATAAGCCTGTGTTTCAGTTATTACATTGTAGAGATGTCTGCCCATCCTTGCATATGTATTAAATGGATTATATTCTGTACATGCAGGGTTCAGATTAACCTTAGGTCAACATGGGTGTGACAAGAATCTCAGCCTCAGGGTGGCCTTTGAGCATTCCATCATCAGATTTTCAACTGGATGGACGGTTGAAAAGTTGGAGTGTATAGTAGATTGGAGCCTGTCCATTAAAGTATGAAGATAGTCTATCTTAATATATATCTGAACACTTATAGTATATATGTGTGGGAGATGATAATCTGGACCAACTGATGATTGCTGGTTTAGCATGAAATACATATATTGGTGATTATTTATCTTTTCAGCATATATGTGCTTGAGTGTATCAATGTTGTTAGAGTGGAGAGTGATGGGTCATCTGAAAGTCTGTGCTCATATACCCTATATTAAGACAGAAAAAAGTACATTAATTAATGTTAAAATGTTCTCATTTAATTATTTAAACAATTGTCAAATTAATGAAATCATATCTTTAAACCTATTTCCAACTCAAAAATAGATTTAAATAATATTTTCTGGAACTTATCTGTTTATGTCTTTCAACAGTGAAAAAATTGAACCATAACAGCTAAAATCAAGCAAGGAGTTCAAGCATATCCGGTCGCCATAGGTAAAGAACTTTCTGGAAGGTTGGATATTTTCTAAATATTTCCAAATTTCGAGCATAGGGGAAGAAAGGGTCTAGTCACATGCCCAATGTACCCAGAACATTTTCTACCTGTCTTTTGACTTGACTGGAACTAAAAATGCCCACTGAGTAGAGGGAAAAGATTCGCCTCTCCTGATCTTTGGATCATCCTCATGCTGCCTTTCTGCCATGCCATCGCCATTTGAAAACTGCCTTATCTAAACTGTGGAAAAACATCTGAAAGATGCTTACCATTATTTTATTCATACTTCACATTGCTGACCATGCTTTCCATGTCTAAATTTCGTACATGTGTAATTCACATGGCCACCATGTCATCTAGAAGATAATTATTCATGTTGTCGCTAAATGGACTCTTAATATTTCTCACTTTACTGTAAATGCTATTTGTAATCCCAATGTAAGGTTCTATCCATTTGATAACCAACTATAAATTCAGTTATTATAATATAGTAATTTCGAATGATTCTCTCATTGCAAAATTTATAGATTTCTTTTGTAAATTACTAGCACAGAATTATGAATCTTTAATCTATTATTACCTTGTAAATTTCATGCTCTAATTATATTTTCCATTTTCATGTGGAAACTTATTTTAATCTTATTTTAAACTATATATTTCTTTTGAGTTGATTTTGATATTCTAATGACCCAATCTAGCAAACTTATAACATTTCAGCCCCCATCCCGATATTATGGGATACTTAAATGTAAGATTTCTTACTGAACCAAAAGTTCACTCGATTGACTATTAAACCATCATAATATGGAATATGATAAAACATTTTCTCTCTGTTTAACGCTATTGATTTTAAATGTTTATGTTCTTTAAATAAATTTTGATGATCAATTCATTTACTTATTGCGCCATTGAGCATTATAAATTATCTTATATATTTGTCGTTAGAGTAGACTTGGGCTTGTTAAATAGAGGGAATAATATTGTCTCGCCAATTTGTTTGACATTCTAATTTGCCAAGGTCGTACATGTACCTTTCTGAATGGGTTATTATTTTGTCATGGCATTACACATATTATTGTTACTTTAGCTGAGGTTTTAACTAATAGATCAGTCATTAAAGACTTAAGCCGTATTTAGTGTTGCTTTCTCATGATAGCATTAAAAGCCTCTTATTTTGCTTTGTCATGTTTATTCTCCGGAAGTCCCGGATGTTCTTCATATAGCTTGTCCCAGAATGAGGTTTGGTAACACCAATATCATTGAGGCTCGGCATGGGATAATGTCAGCAAGCCCAGACCATGGTATCCTTACCAATCATCTCTCCAAACACCGCTCTGTCATAAATAGACACTTTATATTTAAATGAATGAACTTTAATTTCAATATTATTGTTATATTAGATATGTGTGTTTAATTAAATATTAATGCTTGCCTTATCATTTTGTCTATATTCTTTTTCTCTCTTGTCACTGCATCACTAGTCAATTATTGTATAAGTTACTTTATGGGTTAAGTAAATATGCTGGACCCTGAGACAGAGTTTGAGCTAGTCATGGGATATTTCAAGCATTAGATTATAGGCCTACATCCAAGTATGTTAGTTACTTCATGTAATTAGCTAGTGCCTGAGATTTATCTCAACAAATAAAATGTTTTGGATGGTAGGGGTTTGAATCTAGCAGTCGAGGTGGGCCACGGTCTGGAAATGTGATCATGTTATGCTTTGCATAGCTCAGTCTGACCATGGGTATCATTGATAGCTCTGCTATCAATGGTATTCTCTCCTCTGCTTGAAGGGTGGTCCTTTCACGTAATGTTGAAAACATAAAATTTAAAATTATGTTAAAAGGGATTAAAACCCAATGAAACAGTTTCTATCCAAAACAGACCCGGTTCATTATATACATGTATAATAAATCATTAAGTGATTTAAAATATGAAAATATGCTTTTAATTTTTTTGTTATTATGCACACTTAAAGCATGCAAGAAATTTCAAATTATAAACATCTGGTTTTCGCTTAAGATTAACAGAAATCTATGCATGTGCTTTTTACACCATCGTTCTTTCTACTTTCCATAAAGGTAAGTTTTATTTTTCTATGATGAAAAATAAAACTTTATAATTTTTGTGATCAACTAAATTGATTTTTTTTGTTTTTTTCTTAGTTTCTTTAATATCAAGAAAGTAACAAGCATCGTAAAAAGTACATCAGAAAAAATACAACTTTTTTACTGATGTACTTTGAAGACATTATTGGGGGCTGATGGTCTTTATTTTTATATATTTTATAATTAATATATATATATATTTTAATTATTTGAATTTACATTTGATAAAAAATATAGGAAAAAATTATTATTGAAATTAACATATACCCTAATCAAAAAATAGATTATGATTATATAAATGTATATCATGAATTATCTGCATTTTTTCTATAATGTGAGCTTGTGTCCAATATTTGAATTAGGTTATATGAGACAAAGATAAAAATATTTTGCAAATATTATGACCCAATTTAGATTTTTCTATAATGTCTTCTCTGTATTTTAATAATAAAAATAAGCAAATGTTAAAAGTAAAGATTTTGACAGTATATATAAACTTAGACCGATTATAGACTACTGCAATGTAAATTTCAAAGCTGCATATCAAATGCAGATAGGTAACAGTTGATGAAGCTATTGCTGAATTTATGGTCATAGTAGCATGAAGCAATATGAACCCTCAAAACATATATAGATATAATAAATAATACTGCTGCACTGACTCTAAACTACTAACTAATGTACTTCAAGCTTAACTCTATAATGAATTTAGTATTTCGTTCACTTTTTATTTTATTTTGTATTGTAACGAGCACAGACGACGTTACATTATTTTTCTTTATTATTAAACATTAATATAAAAAGTTCGCATTTAAAATTTTTTTTTAAGACAGAAAAATTGAAAATAAATTCTACCTTAAACTCGTATATATATAAATCGCACAGATGAGAAAAATTATTAAAATAAAACTTTATTAAAGAAAAAGTATTTTAAAACTAAATTTTAAAAAGATTTGGAGATAAAATTATATCTTTAAATATATCTTTGGATTTGGAAAACAGGTTAATTAATGTTATGGAAATGATTATTTTAATTAGTCCAAGTGAACAAGCCCTTGGGCATTTAAATGTATAAACAACGGTCAGATAGGAAAACAATAGAAACTTTTAGCAAATAGAAAGAAATCCCTATGGAATTGGACCTCAGCGAAAAGACCACCATCATCGATGATGTAATGTTGAGTCAATCCTTAAGATTAATATAAAAGGAAAAGTTGGAAATTATTATGGATTATTAAGAGAGGACTGAGATTTGTTAAGTTGGAGGTGAAGGGATTGAAAGACGCACTTTCAATTCCTTCAGTTGTTATAAAAATGGAAAAATGAAACATCGCTTTTCTTATACTGAGGACAACAGCATCGTCGGGGGATTTAATGTGGATTCCAAACGGCATGCAATGAATAAAGAGGAATGTTGAAAAAAAAATCGTAAGAACTTTAAAAACATTTTGAAACACTAAGAACTTTAAAATATAAACTTTCTCAGTCTTTAATTTATAAGAAATAGAATCCTATCTGACCAACGTTATTTATTAATTAGTTATAATTTTATTTAATGTATTTCTTTTGTAAAATCATTTCCCTTTATTTATTTATTTGTTCTTTAAGTTTTATTATGATTTCTGTTTTTCATTAACCTAGTTATATAAATATTAAACTTAAGTTGGGCGTGAATAGCTATATAGATTTGTAAAGTTATACTAGGGGAGGGTAATCTTAGGTTATTCGTTTCGTAGTTGAATTAGGTCAATGGATTGGATATATTGGTGTAATTAGATGTAGTACACGATTCGCTATGTGCAGAATCGCTTTTATAAGCCGCGCACTTCTGTTTTGCCTATGGAAGGGATTATAAGACGTAGAACGCTGTTCCTTCCTATGGAGTTTTTTTTTTATTGCTCTCGTCAAATAGATGTAATATTCCTATCTGATGAGAAAGTTTCTTCTCTTAACCTAATTGTGCTGCCGTATTCATATTACATTGAACACATCGATATATCAGATGGATTGAAATTAGGTTTGACTGCGAACCTTTGGCCTAAGGTTAAACAAGGATTGAATATTTTCTTTTCAAATGCAAATCTATGTAGTCTATTCATACTCGACACTCTAAATAAAGATGCATTAAATTTAAGTTGGGTATAGACGCTTGCATGGGTTCGTTACCGGTTGATTATGTTTTTGGTTTTCATATTCGATCAAAATATATATAGACATTCGGTAAATACTGATACCTTACGGTGAGTATCCAAATGTATTTATTTGTATATCTTTTAAATTATTGGTGTTAATGCAAGCATCTTATGGTGAATGCTATTGGGTTACTTATAAATTTCCCTCTGCAATTGACGGTATCAATGATTTTGTATTTTGATCGTTTATGTTTATTTTGAAATGTTTTTGACCGTGGAATCTATGTAACCAATCTATACTCAACATTTTTAAACAAATCTGTGTGAACTAATAATAGTATAAAATTTAAAATGTAAATTAAAAATCTAAAATAAAAGTAAAAATAATGTTAAATGTTAAAGTAAACATATTAAAATAATAATGTTAAAACTTATATATATATATGTGCGTAAATAAATTTTTGTATGTTAATTACTGGCAGTGGCTTATTTTATTTATTTTTTAATATTGAAATATAATTAGATAAGATATTATATTATTAAATCTCTGCTACTCCCTGAGCTAGTGACTTGGGCTAACGACCGGAATCAAAATTTAAAAAAAAAAAAATTTTTTTTCTTGACTTACGTATCTGCCTACTTTATAAATTTTTCTAGGTTCAAATGCCTAGATGGCGCCCTGTAGTGCAGATTACGTTAAGCTCCTCCGGATCGTTACAACTGGCCACCCAACTTGGGCTGATCTATTAATAAAAACCACGTATACCCCGAGTAAATTTCTTTTTTCAAAATGAAATATTTTTATCTGTTACATAAAGTCGTATATTTTAAAGTTTATAAAAGCGCTGCCAGAAAGAAATTGCACATATATTAAACACAAGAAAGTATAAATAATTTTAAATTGTACTTTGTTAAAAAAAAAAAGCCAAAAGATTGAAATTGATATTTTTTTTTGTTGATATATATTATGCTTTTATGTGTATAGGCGCACACAGCCACGTATGTTTATGATGGTAAATGTGGTACCTCATGATGAGTACCATTGGGAATTTCCTTCAGTGTAATCCTATTTAAGCATTTTAATCAGTCATAAATAAGTTGGTGGTATTTATAATTGTGCTGTAAATATACACGTATAAATCCATTATCTTCCTTAAAACATATTTACCTCAGTGCAACCTTTCTTAAATAAATAATTTAAATAATTCGTTTGTCATGCCGTGTGTAAAAATAAAATGTATAAAAAATAGAACGCTTGGGGGGGAGTAGGCGTAGATGTAAATGGTCCTTAGGAAAGCGATAGTAAACATTTTTATATATATATAGTCTTTATACTAACCGAATGTTTGTAAATTTTGTTAATCATGTACCGTAATTACTAACCCTAAGTAAAATATTTTTTTTGTTCATTTTTTTAAAGCAAGTTTACTGATATGTAACGAGCACAGACTACGTTACATTATTTTTTTTTATTATTAAACATTAAAATAAAAAGTTCGCATTTAAAATTTTTTTTAAGACAGAAAAATTGAAAATAAATTCTACCTTAAACTCGTATATATATAAATTGCACAGATGAGAAAAATTATTAAAATAAAACTTTATTAAACAAAAAGTATTTTAAAACTAAATTTTAAAAAGATTTGGAGATAAAATTATATCTTTAAATTTATCTTTAAATATATCTTTGGATTTGGAAAACAGGTTAATTAATGTTATGGAAATGATTATTTTAATTAGTCCAAGTGAACAAGCCCTTGGGCATTTAAATGTATAAACAATGGTCAGATAGGAAAACAATAGAAACTTTTAGCAAATAGAAAGAAATCCCTATGGAAATGGACCTCAGCGAAAAGACCACCATCATCGATGACGTAATGTTGAGTCAATCCTTAAGATTAATATAAAAGGAAAAGTTGGAAATTATTATGGATTATTAAGAGAGGACTGAGATGTGTTAAGTCGGAGAGTTGGAGGTGAAGGGATTGAAAGACGCACTTTCAATTCCTTCAGTTGTTATAAAAATGGAAAAATGAAACATCGCTTTTCTTATACTGAGGACAACAGGATCGTCGGAGGATTTAATGTGGATTCCAAACAGCATGCAATGAATAAAGAGGTACGTTGAAAAAAAAAATCGTAAGAACTTTAAAAACATTTTGAAACACTAAGAACTTTAAAATATAAACTTTCTCAGTCTTTAATTTATAAAAAATAGAATCCTATCTGACCAACGTTATTTATTAATTAGTTATAATTTTATTTAATGTATTTCTTTTGTAAAATCATTTCCATTTATTTATTTATTTGTTCTTTAAGTTTTATTATGATTTCTGTTTTTCATTAACCTAGTTATATAAATATTAAACTTAAGTCGGGCATGAATGGCTATATAGATTTGTAAAGTTATATTAGGGGAGGGTAATCTTAGGTTATTCATTTCGTAGTTGAATTAGGTCAATGGATTGAATATATTGGTGTAATTAGTAGATGTAGTACGAGATTCACTATGGGCAGAATTGCTTTTATACGCCGCACACTTCCGTTTTGCCTATGGAAGGGATTATAAGACGTAGAATGCTGTTCCTTCCTATGGAGTTTTTTTTTTATTGCTCTCATCATCAGATAGATGTAATATTCCTATCTGATGAGAAGCAGTTTCTTCTCTTAACCTAATTGTGCTGCCGTATTCGTATTACATTGAACACATCGATATATCAGATGGATTGAAGTTTGGTTTGACTGCGAACCTTTGGCCTAAGGTTAAACAAGGATTGAATATTTTCTTTTCAAATGCAAATCTATGTAGTCTATTCATACTCGACACTCTAAATAAAGATGCATTAAATTTAAGTTGGGTATAGACGCTTGCATGGGTTCGTTACCGGTTGATTATGTTTTTGGTTTTCATATTCGATCAAAATATATATAGACATTCGGTAAATACTGATACCTTACGGTGAGTATCCAAATGTCTTTATTCGGATATCTTTTAAGTTATTGGTGTTAATGCAAGCATCTTATGGTGAATGCTATTGGGTTATTTATAAATTTCCCTCTGCAATTGACGGTATCAATGATTTTGTATTTTGATCGTTTATGTTTATTTTGAAATGTTTTTGACCGTGGAATCTATGTAACCGATCTATACTCAACATTTTTAAACAAATCTGTGCGAACTAATAATAGTATAAAATTTAAAATGTAAATTAAAAATCTAAAATAAAAGTAAAAATAATGTTAAAGTAAACATATTAAAATAATAATGTTAAAACTTATATATATATATATGTGCGTAAATAAATTTTTGTATGTTAATTACTGGCAGTGGCTTATTTTATTTATTTTTTAATATTGAAATATAATTAGATAAGATATTATTAAATCTCTGCTACTCCCTGAGCTAGTGACTTGGGCTAATGACCGGAATCAAAATTTAAAAAAAAAAAAAAATTTTTTTTTTGACTTACATATCTACCTACTTTATAAATTTTTCTAGGTTCAAATGCCTAGATGGTGCCCTGTAGTGCAGATTACGTTAAGCTCCTTCTTTGGATCGTTACAGTATATAGTCACTATTTTAGTAATACTTTTTAATAAATTACAAACTGTGTTAAAGTTCTTTATTATAATATTCAAATTATACCAATTATTGATAAATATTAACTACTTGTTGTTAGGGATGACATATTCATTGCAAACCCCTGTATGGAAATACATTTTGAAGGGCTACTAGGAAAAATGAAAGATACTAATGTCTTTATGCTACCAAGTTTTCAAGTGATGTTATATATCAATTTTTTTAGAAATTTTATTATGAATCCAACTAACCTACTAACAGAAATATAATTTTAAGTTGTATGTATGATAATTTTGAATTTATGAAATATTAAAATAATTATTAAATGTATTAACCTTTATTCTTTTTTTTATTACTTTGAATATTGACGACTTTTTTTTTCAGCTTCATTACATTCTTTGATGTTTCATATTTCAAATAATATATATTGTCATTTAAAAAAAACCAGTATATTAAAAGCCAAAAAAAAAAAAAAAAAGAAAGTCATATGTAAAAATTGTATATATTTGAGATATTCAAAAAAAAAAGTTAAAACTATCCCTTAGACTCTGAAATGTATCGAATCCAAACAAAAAAAAGATGTCTGTAAAAAAACAGTAGATTTAGAATGGAAATCCCAAAAAAATTGTGTACTTTTGAGATCCAAAAAAAATTAAAAGTGTCCATTATAGTTTTAAATTTATCAAAAAAACAACAACAATATATTAAAAAGAAAAAACTACAGCCGTATGTCAAAATATGATATATTAGAGGCCCGGTAATGTTATACTTTACAAGAACCATTTATTGTAATATTTAAACAGCATTAAACTGTTGCACATGCACTTTGGATTTTAACTATAAAATGAATGAATACTAACACTTCAAACACATGATAAAGTCTTTGGAAAAGATAGAATGGCATCTATCTTTTCAAACCCAAACGCTTTTGTATGGGTGAATCTTAAGTGTTTGAAAGTGAAAGCGTGAAGATATTAACTAATCACTTTAAATTACTTTTACATGCTTGAATGAATGACGAGATTCGCCCATACAAAAGCGTTTGGGTTCGAAAAGATAGATGCCATTCTATCTTTTCCAAAGACTTTATCATGTGTTTGAAGTGTTAGTATTCATTCATTTTATAGTTAAAATCCAAAGCGCATGTGCAACAATTTAATGCTGTTTAAATATTACAGTTTATAAACATCGCGCTATATAAAATAATTGATTTAAGAACCATTTATTGTATAGAAGTGGACCAAAAATTTAATATGCTGTAAACTCAGTCAATCAATACATTCTTCAACACAGTAGATATGATATTAAAACTACAAAAATAACTAATCATCGGATTGATATGTGAAGAGAATGAATAATATTCCTAAAAATATTTTACATTGAACTTGTCATAAAAAGATAGACCCACATTTACATTATAAATATTATTTTAAAGTACTGTAAAGAGATGCAACACTGAATGTTTTAATGGTAAAGAGATGCCCAGTCCTATATAGCACAGCAACAGACTCGACAGCTAAAGATTCCTGGATAGTCGCTCAATTTCTCTTCTGATGTTTAAATGCTATGTGATAACCATAGTGACAAATCATTCAATTATTTTTATTATTGAGAGGATAAAGCAGAGAATAAAATAGACAGCCATAATTAGGTAAAATTTGGTGCTTTTAAAAAAAAAAAAAGGTACTAGTCTGATAGCCGGGCATGACCACTTGCAAAAACAATCAAATGTTACATTCCCGGGCCACAATTTTTTCTATTACGTCTTTAAATTTTTTTATCCTTTTACTTTTTCTATTATGTCTTTAAATTTTTTCTTCTTATACAAACACATATTTACCGCTGATATAGTAAAACTTTTATTTTTAAAACAAATTTTTATTACATTTTATTTGTATTACCTTTTTTTTAAAATATTGTTCTAACTTTTTTTTTTTTTAATAAAAACAAACCAAAAAAACTTTTGTCTCAGTGACAACAAACTATTTCTCAAGCCCCCTCCCCCCAAAAAAATAAAATTAAAACTTTTGACTTTTTCAACTTTCATTTTCTTTTTATTGATTTATGTCACGTAATCACAACCTTTTGTTTTGAAAATGTGTGCAAATCGAATACCTTCGCTTGCAGGAGCATGACTGATATCAGAATTGTGAGGTTGTTTTGCAAATGTAGAGTTTTATGGACTCACCGCACTACAGTGTACCGACAATTCTTAGGGAGTCAGTCAGATTGTGTGATTTAAGTAGAAATGAAATTACTCTGGTATGGAGATTTTAAAACTTGTGGCCACTTGAAATCCAGCCACCGTCAGAAATGATATGGCAGCCAACTGTGAATTGTGCAAATTTGCATAACCAGTATCGCGAAGCACAAAACAGGCCATAATATTTTTCTGTGCAACACCATCAAGCGGCTTGCAATAGCTAATACAACAGAACCTGTTGTATTAGCCGTATGTCTGGTTGCATAAATGCCACTGTGTATCCTGCTTCTGTTGTTGCAACTGGCACAATTTGAAAATCTGCTTGCCACACTACATCATTTTAATTGTCTCATATTTTCTAGTGAAAAATGTGAGCTCAGCTGAATTATGTTCGGCCCTACCCTTTGCCAGTATTTTTCACATTTCAAATTGTGTAGGGAAGGGTGGTGACAGTGTGACAATTCTTAGTGAGTCAGACTGCATGATTTAAGGAGAAATGAAATTACTCTGCTATGGAGAATTCAAAAGTTGTGGCCACTTAAAATCCAGCCACCCTCAGATGATATGATAGCGAAAAACAAAACAGGCTGTAATATTTCTGTGCAATGCCATCAAATAGCCTGCAATGGCTAATACAACAGAACTGTTGTATTAGCTATATGTCCGGCAGTGTAAGTGGCATTTTGTATTTTTGCACATAAACAACACCACCAAGCGCCTGTGCCCAGCTATTAGACTAGTACCAAAAAGAATTGCTAGAGAAATGAAATGATTGCATCACAAAATACTAAATAAATATACCATTCACTAACTAACTACTCTCGTTCTTAAAAAACTCTATTGGCAATTTTGGTTATATTTGCAATATTTTATTTTTGTAATTAAATCATTATTCTATACTATATTTTGATAATTATGACCTTATTTATTCCAAACATAAGTTTATAAACAATAAAATATTTAAAAAATATATTTCAACTGTGCAAATATAGAAAATAAATACTAAACTGAAATACTTATACAAGAATAATAAATTATTTCTTATTGGCTGACTGCACATTGCCAATTTAAAAAAAAAAAGAATTATTACTTATTTGAACTTTATTTCTAAAATCACAAATTATTGTTAAAACATTGTAAAGCAATAAAATTCTGTTTTAAAATTGCACTTATACTTAATAAAATATTACAAAAAATTTATGCTCTGACATTTTTCTTAATGTTTGCTTTACCATAATTATATTTTCACCTGTTTTCTTAAAATAAATTTTTTCAAATAAAATCTAATTAAATAGTTGTGATTATTTTTGATTTAAAATAAATATTTTCTAAATATTTTGTAAAAAATAATCATAAATATATAAAATACAGAAAATATATTATTTTTCTTTATGAAGTAGGAAGACTTTTAAATAATCCTTACAAATGCTTTCAAAGTCTGAGAACAAAAAATCTTTCAATCTGTGGCATTGTTGGATTTTTTTGTATTAATTAATAAATGAATATAAATTTTATTTAGCTTTATAGCCCACAAAAGAGTGAAGAAAAACTAAAAGTCACAGAATTGCATTCAAAATATGCTAAAGAAATGTAATTGATCTTGAAATCATTTATAAACAAACTAAAGAAGTAATATGTAATATATGTATTATATTTGTAGATTATGTATTGTTTTGCATAATTATTATAAACCTCATCCTTAATTTCTCTGAGTCAGAATGGATATTCCTAATTCATAAGTGAATGCTGTCAATGGTGATCATTATAAACTTATGGTAACATTTACAAAAATAAAACTGATTATAATTCCTAATTAGATAAAACTAATTATATACATTGTGACTGATTACAAAAAGCATCATGTTAATAATTTTATGTATTACATTCCTTTCAAAGAAAAAAATAAAATCTGCTTTATATAGCAATATTTTAGGTAACTTTGATCTATGGCAAGTGTATGTTTAAAGTTTGTAACTCAGAGATTGGATAATATATAATACCTAATATCTTATTTCACAATAACTCTTACATCATATTAGATATATACACATAACAATTGTCTCCACTGTAGATTTAAAATGTTATTAGAGATATGGTACACATTTCCCAACGACTTTTTCATTTTTTAAATGAAAACAATCTTCATTACTATATAAAAATGAAGCATAAGAATTTAAAAATCCAAAGCTAAAACATTATTCATTAATGATTATAATTACTGTATATGTTTTAGAGAGTTTAGCAGTCATTTTTGTATCTTTATATAATCTATTAACTTTTATTTCATTCTTTTTCACTCATTTCCAGTTATCTCTATTAAGTCGTTCATAAATTTTCAAACCCAAAAAATATGCACAATTCGACTCCCCTTCAATTTTCTCATTTTATTATTTTTATTTCTTCAATATTATAACTTATCCATCTAATTTATCTTTCTCATTTTTTCTCATATTCACAGTGTCACTTTTAAAAGATTAAAAATTGTATTTATTTAAATTATAATGTAAATAGTTACCTTTGATTGTGACTTTGTTCTATTTTCATATTGGTATTTACACAACATTAATATTATTTTTTAAATCAATGAAAAGAGTGATATGTCAGGAGCCCTAGAAATAGAATAAGCAAGTAGGCAAATATTTAGAGTTCCAATTGATTGGAGGAGGGGGGAGGGGCGAATGTACATTTGTTGATACATACTTATTTCAGTCAGGTTAGTAATGACACAATGTTTCAAGTATTAGTATTCTCTACTCTTCTTCA
Source organism: Epiperipatus broadwayi (assembly GCA_028023455.1). Classification (NCBI taxonomy): domain Eukaryota; kingdom Metazoa; phylum Onychophora; class Udeonychophora; order Euonychophora; family Peripatidae; genus Epiperipatus; species Epiperipatus broadwayi. The sequence continues at coordinate 1,465,257 of JAQFVV010012503.1, read as the reverse complement.
CTCATTTGCACTCAACTATTCTCTGTATTTCAGAGTAAATCAGATAAACTACAGCTTGATTGATGATAAGATGAAGAAAATGATGTCAAAATAAATCTCTAATACTTTTGATATATAGGAAAGTATTTGAATATGTAAAATGATTATCAATATGTTTTTAATTAAAGTTATTAATCTATGAAAAAAGATAAATTTTTAAAATCATTTTTTTTTTAAAATGTAAAACTTTCTATTGTTGAAAAATGCTTGATAATAAATATCAACTAAAAAACAAACATAATAATATAACAAATATATAGAAATACTTCCTTAAATTATTAAAACATAATAGTTATTTTTTTTTCTAAAAATAAGAACACAGTGATAATTCATACATTTCATACAATAGTCACAATATTAAATAAGTCACCTCCAATACACATAAGTAAACAAATGTGTTTCAAATAATAATTTCTTTCAGAAAAAAAAATCACACTATGTTTTTTAACAAGATTTATTTAAAAAAAAATTCACATTTGAATAAGTTTGTTAATCATTTTTTTATTTTAAAATAAAATCTGTACATAATAAATACAAAACATTCTCAACAATTGGCAATGAATTTTAAATTTACTGCTAATCTATGATTTTTGCATAAAATTTCACATTCAGCCATGAGAGTCATTATATAATATTGAATCAAAACCAATCTAATAGTAAAAATAATTTTTTATGGAATTTTGACCAATTTTTTTTTAGAGATAGACTTCCATATATATAAAATATTGATATGAATGACTTCAAAAAGATCTTTTGAAAAAATTCTCATTAGAATAACTGAAGAAAGTAGATCAAGCAATTAGCAATTCTTCTACACAATTAGGAATAAATTAGAAAAAAAAAAAAGAATTAAATTTCTGCAAGCATTAGAAAATTAAATTCTAAGCAGAGATATTGAGCAAATACTTTTCAGAATAAAAATAATATATATGTATAAATAATTTTATTAAAATATTTTTTATTTCTTTTAGTTTGTTTTAATCCTACTTGAGATCACTTTAAAATGAAATGACTGGAATGGAATGCATTATAATAAAGACACTTTATATAAAATAGTTTCAGTTCATATTTTTTTTTTATATGCCAAAGCATTGACCGGGAAGCAAGCCCAGGCCAGCTGCTTGGAAGGCAGCTATGCTAACCGCTAGGCCAACAACACTTGACTATCAGTTCATATTTTGAGTGCATTTCTTGCACTATTTCAGATGTTTACTTCATCTATATATCAACAACAAACAGACAATTATATACTATCTTAGTAATTTTTCCAGTTACAACTTATCATACAACCGTTCATAGAAAATTAGAAATAACTCAAAAATCCATATCATCATTGATGGTTTAAATTGAGAAAATTTTCAATTGGATAAGCGTTAACATTTTCATTCATTTATAGATAAATACTGAATTGATATCTTAATTTTTATAATGAAAATTTAAGTATTTTGTTGCTTTTTAAATATAATTAAGCAAAATACAAAAAAAAAAATTAAGGGAAAAAAAGACACAAAAATAAATTAAGTCTGTTATATATAGGATATATGAGCACAGACTTTCACACCACCCACCATATCTCATATTACTGAGGTAAATTCTAAATCAAGAAGTCATACATATAAGTAAATTAAATATAAGTTAAGTTGATTTATACATATAAAAATCTTTTAAATTGCTAGTGCAAAGGTCTTTCCAACAGTGTCCTATAAATAAGCAATAAAGAAAAAGGCAATACTCGATAGATCACTCATTGTCAGATAATGATAACTTGAACTGTTTTCCACTTTGTTTTATTCTTTAGCTAAGAAAAGCTCAATAACTATTTACCAACTAATAATTTAATGGTTAGCCAGGGTGGTTATGAACTAACTATCTAAAAAAACCTAAGCCTAATTGGAAAAAAAAAAATCATGATCAACATGTAGTAGTTTCAAACACAGGTCAAGAGCAAGTAGACAGACGTCCAATCATTATATTACATTATATATTGGAAAAAAAAAAACCTCAGTGATTTGCTTATATTAAAATTTTCAGATTTTCCACTTTTATTGTTTTAACAAACTATAAATATATCAAATATGATTTGTAAAAATTTATATATACAAAATAAAAAACTATCAAAAGGATGTCCCATTCAAAATTTAATATTTTTTTTGCAAATCAAAGTAAATTATTCACAAGATTTTAATAGCAAATGTGAAAAAAACAAAAACACATGGAAGACAAAGAAAAAAAAATCCTGATAATAATATATGTACAAAAAGTAGCACCTAAATAGGTAATTTAGTAAAACATTATTTTAATAGAAAAAAAGTTTCTTTTAGTAATGTTTTGTTATTTTCTTCAGTGTAATATATATATATATGAATGTTAATAACATGATAGTATATAATAATGACATCTAGGTTTGTTTTTGAATTACAATTTTTTTAAAACTATTATATATATAAATGTTCAATATAAAAATAAAATAAACAAACTCCTTTTTAAAACTTGCTTTTTATATGACTATAATGATGATAAAGAAATCCAATGTTTCGACTATTTCATATAGTCTTTTTCAAGGTACACTAAAATAAAATATATATAATATCACATATTCCAAAAAAAATAAAAAAATATTAAATTAAAAATTAGAAAATTTTTAATTTATTTTTTTATTATTTTTGTAATTTTTTGGAATATGTGATATTTATTATTATATATATTTTATTTTAGTATACCTTGAAAAAGACTATATGAAATAGTCAAAACATTGGATTTCTAATAAAAAGCAAGTTTTAAAAAGGAGTTCGTTTGTTTTATTTTTATATTGGATATTTATAAACTATTTTGGAAAGAAGAACTGTGTGATTGATATATTAAATTATATAAAAATATTATACAGTAAATGAAAATCTGACATTATTATGTATTTATTTATTTTCATTTACTAAATAATATAAAACTGATAAAAGGCTGATAGATCTGTAATTTCTAATATCTTCTTTATCACCTTTTTTAAATATTAATATTAATACTGCATTCTTTCAATCATCTGGTACATCTTTATCATTTAGACATTTGATATATAACTTTGCTAAATTTTTTCTATTTTTTCCCCTAATTCCATCATTACCTGGAGCCTTTCCTTTCTTCATAAATTTAATTGCATGTTCAACTTCTTCATTTAAAATTCTGGGCAATTCGGAAGATATAATAGATATAAGAGGTACTTGTTCTTTATTACTATTAATTCTTGATAGAAGTCTTCTACCCATTTCATGATGTCATCTCTCTTTTTAGTAATAATTCCATCTTTTTTTCTTATTGCAGATATAAATTTCCTACCAATACCAAAATGTTGTTTCACACTCTTGAGACTTTTATTCACTTCTACAGCTTTCCTTGCTAGTTCACACTTATACTTTCTTATATCATTTTCAACTCTTTTCTGCACCATTTTACAAAGTTTGAATATTCAATCCTTTTTAATGCATCATTTTTGTATATCTTCATATTCCTTATTTTGTTTATAAATTCTCTACTCTCAGTAGAAATTTTATTGATCAATTGCTGCTACCAGTTACCTTTGTGCAGTTTTAAAAGTGTATCAGTTATTTTCATATTAATTTCATTCAAATCTGAATCATATTCAAAATCTACTAATACTTGAAACCGATTGGTAAGTTCTAATTTAAATTCATTAGAATATTTCTGAAGATTAGGAATATCAACTGTAAATATTGTTTTTCTTAATAATTTTTGTCTCTCTAGTTTTGTATTAACACGTATCTTACTAATCGATGATCACTTCCTGTGTGAAGTTTATTAAGAACATTACAATCTTGAAATATGTATTTTCTATTAGTCAAAATATAATCTAATTCTGCTGTAACTTCATTTGGATGCTTCCATGTCCATTTCCTTTTAACATTTTTCTCAAAAAAAGAATTCACAATATAAAGTTTTTCTTTTTCTGCAACCTCCACAAGTCTATATCCTCTCTCATTTTTATTACCATAACCAAAATTACCTACAACACTTTCATCTTTCATTTGTTTACCAATTCTAGCATTAAAGTCTCCCATAACAATTTTAAAATGTTGTTTACTCTGATCAAAAGCCTTTTGTACATCCATATAAAAATCTTCTACTACTTCATCACTATGAGAACTTGTTGGGGCATAAACCTGAATTATCTGCATTTGGTATTTGCTATTAAGTTGTATAACTACTAATCTTGCCACTCTGCCTGATACACCATCAATCTCTACAATGTTGTTCTTCCACTTTTTATTTATAATGAATCCTACCCCATTTGTATTTCCAATATTTGTGCCTTTATAGTAGAGTACATGTCCACTTTTTAAATCAATTGTCTCTTCATCTTTTCTTCTAACTTCACAAAGTCCAATAATGTCCCATTTAATATAAGACAGTTCTTCTTCTAATTCTTGCAATCTTCCTTCACTTGAAAGTGATCTGCAGTTGTAAGTACCTAAATAAAAAGTCGTCATCAAATGGCAGCCTGGGTCCACAATCAAGGGATTCTTAGTACCCTCCACCTTTTATTAGTTTTATACAAAATTTTTACAAAGATAATTACAACTTGTCTACAGAGAAAATTGGATTTCCACCAACCAAGAGAACAAACTGGATTTAAGTGGTTTTAGTACAGTAGATCATATCCAGGTATTGAGAGAAGTTATACAAAGGACAAATGAATATGAGTTGCCATTATGCTTTGGATTTTTAGATTATGAAAAGGTATTTCTTCTATGATTAAAGCATTGAATCATCAAGGTATAGATCCAGGATACTGTCATATTTTAAAGAATATTTATAAAAATGCAACAGCAACAATTACATTACATAATGATACTAGGAAAGTCAACATTGAGAAGGGTGTAAGACAGGGTGACTCCATATCTTCAAACCTTTTTATAGCAGTGCTGCAAGAAGTATTTTGTGGATTAAAATGGTAAGCTAAAGCAGTGAAAGTAAATGGAGATTATTTGAGTCATTTAGATTTTGCAGATGATGTAGTTGTTTTTGCAAATAATGCTTTAGAACTGCAGGAAATGTTGCATGAGTTATCAGATGAAAGTAGGACTAAAGATAAATGTTAAAAAGACTAAAGTAATGTTTAATGATTTTTCTCAAAATATGAAAATAAAGATTGATTACGATGAGTTAGAAAAAATTAACAGCTACAAATATCTTGGACAGATTATTAATACAGATGGAAACATAATGGATGAAATTAATCATAGAATTGAACTTGGTTGGAGTGCTTTTGGTAGAAATAACTTGATACTAAAAGGAAATATGCCTATGTGTTTGAAAACGGTTTTTAATAAATGTGTTTTACCAGTTCTTACTTATAGATCTGAGAGTTGGACACTTAATAGAAGAGCAATACAGAGACTTCAGATCACTCAAAGAAGTATGGAGAGATGCATGTTAGGAGTAATAAGAAGAGATCGAAAATGCAATATATGGGCAAGAGAACAAACAGATGTTACTGACCTCAATGAAAAAATTAAAAGACTGAAATGGAGTTGGGCTGGACATATTGTTAGAAGAGATGATAATAGATGGACAATTGGAATCTTAAACTGGATTCCAAGAGGTTGTAAAAGACTCAGAAAGAGACCACATGTGAGATGGATGGATGAAATAAGAAAGTGTGCAGGGGTGATGTGGAGAAGCAAAACTAAAGACCGGAGAAGATGTATTGAACTGGACAGACCTTTATCCTGCAGTGGATTGATAATTATTGATGATGACTAAATAATATAGATAATAGTAATAAAAATAATTATAATTCAAAAAACAAAATCAAAATGTCATTATATATATATAATATGCTGATATTAATATTTACCTTATCAAAAGAAATTTTTTTAATATTAAAATGATGTATTTATTATTAAATAAACTATTAAGATGTTATTTATTTATATACATGCAAAAGACAACACAATGAGATTTACATTTTGAAATAATATATAAAATAAAATTAAAAAAAAATATTTAAAGGTAATATAATTAATAAAAAAAATATTATTTCTTTATAATTACGCTATAGATTGAGTTGCAATACATAAAATATAAAACATACGTTAATCTTCACTTCTGTGGTCATCAAAATTACAATACTTCAACTTTAAATAATAATTAACAAATTTATTGTTTATTTATTTGGATGTTATTGCTCTCTGATTCAATCTTTATTCTTTTTGAGCAGTAAACCATGCTTGTTTATTTTTTATCTTTCTATTGCATATGGCACTTCAATAATAACTAGATCAAATCTATATCCATGTTCAGTTTCATGATATTTGTACAATTATTTTTCTGCCTTTCTACACATAAGTGAATGTTGTACTATTCTGTTCCTAAATTCAATATCCCCATTTATATACCAGGGCAATCCGATTGACTACACCCATGGCATCAGATAGGCCCATCTTATCTAATTTGTCTTTAGTATTATTACGTAATCTGTTCAAAGTTATAGATATTCTAAAGCCATCATGAAATTTTTTTTGATTCTTGGTCAAGTGTAGTAATGGATTTTACCTTTTATTGTTTATAACTGTTTCTTATAAAAAAACTTTGTACATATATATATATATAATAAAAACAACATTATTTTCCAACATTATAAATAAATTTCTATCAAGATAATTACAACTTATCTATAGTGAACTTTGGATTTTAAGCAATCAAAATAAACAAACAAGCTGGATTTAAAAATAGTTTTAGCGCAATGGATCACATCCAAGTATTGAGTGAAATTATAAAAAGAATTGCATTATTGTTCAGCTTTAATTTTAAAATTAAATAATAAATTTCACCTTTTTTGTCTAAGAGACTAATTCAATTTAATTATGATCCTTTATTTAATCCTTCAAACACATTATCTATAATATCCTGTGGTTCACACATGAATATATCATCCACATACTATATATATCCACACAGTTTTTATGATAATTCATTATATGAACAATTATCCTTTCTCCCTTTCCTTTACAAATTGAGGCACTTATTTATAATCTCATGGGTCAATTTTTCACCATTACATATATATTACAACTAAATGTGATCAAAATATCATTATCAATCCATTGCAATATATCAGGAATAGTAATATTTTTATTTAATAATAATCCATTATTATTACTGATTTTTTTCTATTCACTGAACTGTATATTTCTGTTATGCATAAAAATGCCATTCTATATTCACTTGTTACCATTGCCCCTTTAATAAGTTGAGATTGTAAAATAAAGATTTAATCACAAACTTTTCAAAACCTATGTATTTTCTTAACTATTGCAAATATATATTTTGACACTTCATAATAAGAAATTTGATAACCACAAGTAGAATGATAAATTGTTGAAGTACATTAGGTTTATTAAATTAAAAATTAAATTACACATTCTGTTATAGGGTATATTATATATATTAATAACAGAGATTCAATCTATTATATAGATATTATTAAAGTTAATTCTAACTTATGCTCTCTATTGAAATTTTTACAATTTTTCAAGCAGCAATGTTTGATGCGAAAACAACTAATCCCTTATTTTGTCAAAATTGTAAGTTAAAATTAACATTAGTAACATTATAATCTAATATATGGTATTTAATTAATTATATATTTATAATATAAAAATTATTCTAATTAAAACAACAGTACTTTGGGATTGGAGCTGCTATGACATAATTGTCCAGCCATAATTATTCTAACTTTATGAATATATTTTCATTGCTTGTGAAATATCATTCTAGGTTTAATAAACATTATATTTAAAAAAATATTATGAATATAGTATAAATAAAAGATTTGAATGAAATAAACTGAACATTGACAATTGCTTTTGTTTATTAATTTTTTTATCCAAATTTTTTATTTATTTACATAGTATTCCTAATAATTTTTTAAAATTAATTTGAATTCAAATTTTTTAAATATAAAGTTCATATTCATAATAATTTTTTAAAATTTAATTGAATTCAAAACTCATTTTTCAAGTATAAAGTTTGTTAATCTTTAAAAAAATAACAAATCTGAAGTGTTAGAATAATTTGCAAAATTAGAATAAATGGCTGGACGATTACATCATAGCAGCACTAATCCTAAAGTAGTAAACAATTGTCATTTGTTTATTGATTATGTAATAAAACTTTTAGAAAGTACCACCTTCAGTTACAATAAATATATAATATTGCTTAACAAATGAATATTGCAACATAATTAAAAAAATAATGCCCATCAATTTTCTGAAATTTGTATGTATGTTTATCTATAATCAGTGAATATAAGTCCGATTATACAAATTATCACAGATAAGATTTTTATAAAGTGGATTTTGATAGAAATAATTAATTTATATTATTTTCTCTTTTGTGGAGGAAAACAAAACAGTTCATAATAATGGAATTTTTTTTTTTTACCAAAAAGTCCATGGTGGTAAATTTATCCTATGTAATGGTACATTGGTTACATTAACAGGAATGTTGATAACTGCTTTGTCCAGATGCAACTGATCGAGAGTCTTTTTGATCATGTGACTGAAAATAAAAAAATCAGCTGTCATATAAATCAGTTAATTATACTAGAATCAGTACTGTTCTAATATCTTAATTTCATTTTAAATGTAGACTTTACATTAAAAAAAAAATTACGAAACAAAACATTTAATATAATTTTTTTTTTTTTAAAAAAAGATGTGCTCATAAGAAATAAAGAATGTAAGAAAATATTTTTTTTGAAAAAAAAAAAAAAAACAACAACCAAAAATTAAAGAACAATTACCCATCTTTTCCTAGTAGAAACACTGCTGGAATGCGAGTTGTTCTATTTGTATTATCCTCAATCATATCAATATATTGATAATCACTGAGTAAATTATCTGTTATGATAACTGCTAATCCACCTGCTTTTTCTATCTGTAAAGATTTACTAACAAAAGAACACTCCCTAAAAAAAAAAAAAGAAAGAAAGATTACTGTTTAAATATTTTAGACTATGTTTTTTTAGAAAGTTAATTTCAAATTAGTTCTTACATTATTAATCAGTAAAAACATAAATTCTGTGTCATTTAAAAATTTAATTTATAAAAGTAAAAGGTTAAAAACTGGTAATACTCCAAATTATAAGTTTAAGATAATATAAAAACTACAATATTAAACAATTCCTAAGTTTCTAGAAAATCAAAATAATAATCAGAAAACAAAAAAAAAATATATTGTAAAAAACCCAATCTTTAGCAAATATAAAATTAAAACAGAAAATTATAATTTACAATTTGTTGTCCTAAAAATATAATTTTACATTTTATTATTTTAAAATATCTTTTTATAATTATTTTTCTCTTCAATGTTTTGACTGGCTAGCAGTCTTCTTCAGGGCTTGATTTCATTTATGTGGGTAATGATAATTACATACAAATAAAATGAAGCCCTGAAAATTAATATTAGGCAGTCAAAATGTTAGAGGAAAAGCTTTTTTTTTAATAAAGTGTAAAATTGTATTTTTAAAACAAAAAAATATCATGATACTTTATTTCATAGTCACAATTAACAAAAATAACACATTTGCCATTAATACATATAAAATAGGTATACTATAAAAATAAGAATAACATTACATCTAAAAATCTAGAGGAAAAAAAAAGTGAAATGAAGAGAAATCAAAGCGGACGATTCACCTGTAAATTTGTTTCTAGTTATAAAACAGAAATCCTAAATGTTTTAATGTTTCAATAATTTCCAGATTCACATGATCACTATTTCTTATGCTTGCTCTTAACTGTTATTAAAACAGGCAAGACTCTCTATACGTATTACCACTCAGTTAGGTACTGAACTAAGTTCAGACCCATATGACTATATAAGCTGATGAGTTTGAGTCTCATAGTTTTGTAATTAAGTAAAGATAAAAGGTGGCTGCTGGAGGGTTGCATTAGATCCTAAGATCTAGGTGCAGTGCTCTCAGATCCAAGGCTCCTCACTGACGAAGGTTACAAGCCAGATACTATTCTGGGGATATTGGATGAGTAAGCACTAGATGGGGATTTTATGCACAAGCCTTCTGGCATCCACTGATTACCCTGGCTTGCACTGATTGGCAATACGTATAGAGAGTTTTGCCTGTTTTAATTTCCAGATTACTATCAAATAAAATTTAATATTTGTAGAATAATTATTGACTATGTGTTTTTATAACTTTTCAACTTTTTTTAATACTGCAATTTAACTGCAATGAGTCTTACAATTAAGGATTATAAAACAGAGTTATTTAACATGATTTAGTGAATAAGCTTTCTAACTTTGTTGCATTTTTGTTTTTGGAGCTTTGTCAAACTGTGTATATACCATTTTGGTTTATAGTAAACTCATAGTTTTAATAATCATTTATTTCTTCAAATGAAATACTATAGCTATTAACAGCTTTCTTTATAATCTTCTATGGTGGTTAAATATAAATCAAGTATTATATTTTTTAGAAATCCCTTAATTAAGTTGAGTAAAATCACATCACTTTCAGTCAATGATTGATCTAGAAAATCTTCTTGATGATAAAAAAGACATTCATGAATTGAGCATCATTATTTAATCATTCAGTAAGTGATTTTCTAAAAAACATACATTATCCGTTCATTATTTTTTTTCTGAATAATTATCAATAAACACATAGGAGGTTGCCTTGACAACAGTTTGAAATTCTTGATTGTTATCTATATCGGGATTGTCTAAATGTTGACTGGATTCTAATGATTACTTATAAATCCATTTAGTCTTCAGCATTATTACACTTATTATTTAAGTAATACATTGGGTGCAATTTGAAAATTGTAATGCAATTTGTAATGTTATAATTGACTATTTATTAGCCTGCATTCAGAATAGGTTATATTTACCTGTTTAAGGAGATTTATTTAAACTTCTTTCTATCAATAATTTAAATTTCTGTGGACAAGTTGTAGTCTTTAATGTCTATAAAATATATGAGACCATTAATAGAGATGGGATTCCACCCCTCTATTACTAAAAGGAGACTGCTTGACAATGTTTGAAATTCTTGATTGCTATCTATATTGGGATTATCTAAGTGTTGACTGGTTTCTAATGGTTATATATATATATAAAAGCAAGGAAATCAAATCATATATCATGTAACGTAATTTAATAAGATTGTATTACAAATGTTATGTGGATATCTGAAAATTTCAGATTTTCTATTTAACAGTTAACCATTAGATAAAGTGCTAGGCCTGACCTGGTATTTTAAATCTAATGCTTGAATATCCTATAGCCTCATTAATGAAAGCCAGAGCTAGAAACTGGTCTGAGGATAAGGATATTCTGAAAAACTTGTTGAGAGCTATTGGCATACTCATTATATAATATATAAACTTAAAATTTAAAATTCCCCATGTTGTGTTTTGTATAAATATGTTTATGGAAATTTAAATATAAGTTTTGTACTACAGAAAAAGTAAGAAAAATATATTAGAGAAATATATTTTAGATTACTAACTGATAAGGATTTCATTAGTGATTAAATTTACATATTTGCGATAAGAATATTGCGTTCGATAAATGCCAAGAGATATTTGCTAATTACAAATATTTTTGATACCATACTAATTAAAAATGCATAGAGGAAAACATCAATGATGAACCTTGGATTTCTGGAGGTAACTGAGAGGACTATAAATTGCTTGAGCAACAAAGGCATTGTTGTATTTCCAGTGAATTTACTGAGTGAATGGTTGTAGAGAGATTTAAATGATGGTATCTAAAACAAGCTTACATGACAATGCAGTGCTTTATTGTGAATCCAACGTATTTGTGAGCAGCAGCTGAACAAGAGTTTGGGAAACTGAGGCTGGAGGAAACTATCTAGAAAGCAGCCAGGTGAGAAGTGTGTGGTTTTATTTCCAGTGAATTTACTGAGTGAATGGTTGCAGAGAGATTTAAGTGATGGTAGCTGAAAGAAGCTTGAGTGACAATGCAGTGGTCTCTTGTGAAGCCAATGTGTTCGCGAGCAGCAGCTGAATAGGGCCAAAGAGTTGGGGAAACGAGGCCGGAGAAACTGTCAACTTGTTGTGTATTCAAAATGCAAGCTCTCTGAATACCAACAAATAAAGCAATAAATAATAATAATGAAAAATTATTGCTATACACACAACACAATATATTTAGTTCACTTCCCATGATACCCTTCACAATTGGCTGCTGTTTGCGAACATATTGACTTCACAATAGAGCACTGCATTGTCACTTAAGCTTCTTTCAGCTATCATCATTTAAATCTCTCTGCAACCGTTCCCTCAGTAAATTCATTGGAAATAGGATAATGCTCTTTGTTGCTCAAACTATTTATAGTCCCCTCAGTTGGCCTCCAGCAATCCAAGGTTCATCCTTAATGTTATCAGTCTTGTTTTCCTCTATGCATTTTAAATTAGTATTGTATCAAGAAATATTAGTAATAGCAAATATCTCTTGGCATTTATTGAACGCAATGTTCTTATTGCAAATAGGTAAATTTAATCACTAATGAAATCCTTATTAGTTAGTGATCTAAAATATATTTCTCTAATATATATTTTTTTACTTTTTCTGGAATACAAAACTTATGCTTAAATTTCCATAAACATACTTATACAAAACAAGACATCCCATACAGCATGCTTTTACATTTAACTTTAAAAGTTTATTTATACATTTAATTCAAACCTCATCATGGACCAATCACTTTTGAAAGCATTATGATAATTCACAAATCAGATTCCCAAAGAATCATTTAAATAAACTTGCAAATAAGATCCCCTTTCTAATATCAATGCCACTAAAAAATGTTCTGTGAATAAGTTTATATTATGGGTTTATTAAAAGTGTTAGTATAATATTTAATATAATATTACAGGATGTTTTAGGCAATATAATTTTCTTCATTTCAATGAACTTCAATAATCCCTTTAAATAGATATTTTGAATAAGAATAATCTAACATTAGAGTATATATTTAATGTGACTTTTAAAATATATTCTTTGGATCCAAATGTTCTAGTTAATTGTTTAGCCAATTGTTGTTTCATTATGTATTCAACTGCTAGAAATTCTTTGGCAAAAAAAAGATTGTTGTATTTGTCTAAATGAATCATATTTACTAGTATTTCCCAATAACTTGAATATTATATATGATTTCAACAAAATCAAACCTTTATTTTCTTTGTCAATATTTTCAAATAGTGCTAATTCAATGGCATCCAATTAAATTTTTCAAGGATTTCAATATTAGCAAGTGCTAAATGCATAATCTTTTCTCATTCTTTTTGGCTAAGTAGACCATGAGATGTAAAGTTCAGCCTTTCCAACAATGCACACAGAAAAAATAAAATGACAAAATCGGGCTATCATTATTAGAGAATAAAATATTTGCAGAAAATTATCATGTGACCATTTTCAAATAATACTCAGGTTTATGAATTATATGTAAAAAAAATCTCAAATGCAAAAAAAATCTCAAATGCTGAAACCAATATTTTAACACTTAAAGCTATCTAAGATTGCTCAACAAATATTATTAATTGTAATAAAAACCAGCAACCAAACTTGTCATGAAAAAGTCAGACAATTGCACGACTTTCCTTTTTTAATAAAATCAAATCTTAAAAGATGCCCATATGAGTTGGAAGTTTAGCAGCTTAAAATTAAGACAGACACACATCATTCCAATTCTATACCATTTACTTCTTGTTGACAGTTTTGGAAAAAAAAAAGATTAATTATTAAATTTAATATTTGAACAAATTTGATTATTATGCAAGAACATTGGTTTTAATAAAGGAAAATATGAATATATAAAAATAGACTTTCAATGAGTTATATCATGTTTGCAATCCTATCACAATCTCCATTAGTCTCTCTCACACCATAGATACATTGGAAATATGTGCTTCAAGCAATCCATATAGCACGTTACAATTCAGCTTCATTTACACATTATTTTTAGAGAAACCCCAAAGTGGAGATCATTTATCTTTTTCACATGTCTTTGGTCATATATTTCAGTAATGTGTGATGAAATTATATTTAATAAAAAATAATAATTAAGTTTGTGGTTTCTTAAGAATAATGTATTTATGAAGATAAATTGTAACACGTGCTATATGGACTGCTTGATGAAGTGTATGTTTCTAATGTATGTATGATATGGTTTCTAATGTATAAATGATATGAAAGGTGACTTCTGGCCTGATGGATGGTTTGTGATAGGATTGTAAACATGATATAACTCATTGGAAGCTACTGTTACTTTCTGTTCAGTTACATATAATCTGAGCTATTCACTTATTACAAAACTAGACTTTATAAAATTGCGATTTAAATGCAATTTAATTTTAAAGTTAGTCTTTATTTACTATATACTGTTAAAATTTCAAAAATCCATTAAATGATTTCTTACTTGATTTAGTTTTCATATGCTTGAAAGTAAATCACATAAACATTCAATATAAAATATACATGTCAAATAGATATTTATAACATGAAAAAAAAAAAGCAAACAATTACGGACATAATTAATGTATTTAATATTATTATTGAAATTTCATGTTTTTATTATATAATTTTATATTTTGCATTTGATTATTCTGTAAGCTCATGTTCAAATATGTGAATTTGCACAAATATTCCAATAACACACACACTAAAAGATACTAGAGTAAAAGCAAAAAAACATCTCAAATGCTAAAACTAACAGTTTAACATCTGAATAATTTTTAAGTTATTATAGTCAAACTGAATTCAGGATGATGTTAATTCAAATAAAATACAAGTTGATATTTTTATATTCGTTTATCAGTTATCTACTATTTTCTACTATTATATGGACTATCACTTTTTCTTTGTGTAAGGTTTCATTCAAAAAAACAAACAAACAAAAAAAAATTAGAAAGAAAAATATCAGCTTATACTTTTAGTGAAACAACAAATTAATTTTTCTCTTTTTATATTATACTCACCCTCGTTCAACTAACACAACAGCATATTTGACTTCTCTGGAATTTTTTAGTGCACTACATCCATGAAATGGTCTAGCAGGTACAAGAGCTATTTTCCTAAATGATTCAACCTAAATACACAAACAAAATGAAAGCATGACAATTTTAAAAGATAGACAATTACATATTTATATAGTTTAATTAAAAAGCAAAACAAGGTAATTTTTTTGCAATATTTCAATATTAAAAATGACAATATTTTGAAAACATGGCATATTTAATCTTTTTTACAAACTATACAAATTATAAAACAAGCATTAATATTTGTTGCTGCACACACATAAATGTTAATAATAACTATAAAATTATCCATATAATGAAAATGTTGGAATCATTATATCAATATTTATCAATGCTCAGGGCTGTTTGGTATCATAAACATATTAGCCATCAATGAACTAATAATCATCACAAACAAATAAAGTGAGTGGACTTTAAAGGTGACCATTATTATCTTAACACAATTTAAATAATTCTAAAGAAAATTATATAAATATTATCATATACACAGACCCATATACCATTAGTCTAAAGCTAACTTGAGATCACAAAAACCAGATGAATGTGAACAAGAGAAAATACATAATACTTAATCTATCATAATATTAAATAACTTCACTGGAATAATTTAAAATAGTGATTAATAAATTTAATGATAAAAATAACAAAAAAAATAATAATTAAAGATATGAAAGATATTCCAAATAGATCTTTTTGATTTGACTTAATTAAATCAGATACGATATCCATAGACTAAAAAAACAACAATAAATGTTTAAAATTGTTTAAATTATAGTTTACAAATATATAAACTGGATATGATCTTAACTATCACATAGGCCAAAATATGTTAATAATGTATAAATACATTACATATAACTATATGCAGTGATGATATCCCAAATTTCCAAGAACCGGTTCTCTAAAAGTAGGTTCTATTTAAGAACTTATTCTGTTTATTTTTCTTTTTTCTAAGCATGGAAGCAAATCACTTCTTGGTTTCATACCTAAAAATTTTTGGCGACTTCTCAGAAATTTTGCATGTCCCTCCCCCATACACAAAAAAGTGCTGCAGTACACATGTGCACTATGATGTACTTTGCAATCTCACTTATGGAATTAAAAAAGAATTAAGCCCTTTTTATAATTGAAAAAAAAACTTATTTATTTGGCAAGATATTTCGATATTGATATTCTAGTCACATCATAAGTCTCTTCAGGTTGATGATGCTTTTTGACTATAGCATCATCAACTGTATTGCAATTTCTTAGCCAAACTTGAACTGAGACACTGCAATCCCAGTGATCTAATGGAAGACCTATCCAATTTATTACTAGAAGAATTTGCCACATTTTTTTACTTCAAGGCGATTTCTTTTATCTGAATAAATTGTGTTCACCACAGAAAACCTTCATTCAGCCTTGGTTTTAATTATATTTTTATCTCTTTGGATAGTTTCATGTACAACATGTTTCTGGTGATTTCTCAAAACATTTTCAACATAATCACAGAAATCATTAACTGAAATCTCATGGTGAAATGCTTTGTAAAAATCTGATAATTTCTCTTCAAATTCTTTCCAGAGAACTACAGCTTCTTCCAGATTCCAAGCATCTGGGTTCATAATTTTAACTAATTGATGGATTTTATGATTTCTATCTTGAATATTATTACTTATGCTATTACAATCCATTAATCTTAATTCCATATTTGTTATCACTACATTCAGTAATTTTTGATGGGGAAGACTCACTCATTTGTTGTCTTCAACAAAATTAATATGCAGGAATTCCTTAGAAGAGATAGTTTTATTTATTATTTTTTCTAACTACCACTCTTCTTTCTGAGCTATTCAAATGCTTTAATTGTTTTCTTAATCAATTGTTCAGCATGCAATATATTTACACTTCTTCCTTGAATAGCATCCGCCAACAAAGCAATTTCTTCTAGAATATCGATTCTTAAAGCTAGATCTCATAAAATACTTGTTGGCAAGATGTTTAGCCATTCCAGAAAATTTTTTATTAGTAGAAAAAAAATCATATAGTGTTGGATAGGTTCACCATGTTGTAACTGCTGTTCTATGATGGCATGCTGCCCATCTTGGGTCAAAAACTCTACAATTTTTAGAATTTCCAATTCCCAAATTGGTTAAAATTTTATTCAATGCCATTTGGTTTTTATTAGACTGAAGGAAGATTTTACATATTTCATTAATAAATGCTGTAAAGTGATTCATTTGCTTTATGTCTTTGATAAAATCCTCCAGCACAAGCTGAAGGTTATGACTCAAACAGTGCCAAATAATAATTTCAGGATAGTGGTTTTTTATTTTAACATTCACGTCTGACCACCTTCCCAGGATCACAATCACTCCATCTGAACAAAATCCAATCAGATTATTTTTCAAATACGGATTATCAAATCCTACTGATTGCAGACTTTGTAGTAGAGCAGTGTAAATGGTTTCAGCATCTTTGTTTTGTAATTCCACTAAATCTACAAAAATTGTTGGTGAGAAATCTGCATCTTTAATCTTAATAAAAATGATAAGGACTGGTTTGCATGATATTGTTAATGCTTCATTAATTATAAACATATCTTTAAATTCTGATCTATTATTTTTTTAAACACTTTTCTTTTTAATGTATTTTTCAATGTGTTCGACAATTTTGACAACCAGGAATTGAGAATGATATCTAATCCATTCTTTCTTTATAATTCTATCAAATGTTCAATATCAGAAAACGGTCAGTTTCTTTGCTAAAGTGCAAACCGTACTGAAAATTTTACAGATGGAGCTCATAAACTTTTCATGAACTTTGTCTATGAATTTGAAAATTGCATTTTTTGCACTTTCTTTCAATTGCATCACACATATCTAGTATGCTTTTGATGAAAAGTGTTCCTTTATTTTTTTTTGAAGAGAGGTTTGTTGAACCATTTTATTTTTTCCACTTGGAACAATATTACTTCTCCATTCTTTTGATACATGAGCTGCCTTTACTTTTATTGACTCGATTTTGATATAGTTATCACACTGAAGTTTTTTTCCCAATAATAATTGAACCACAATATTTTTCTTTGAAATCATTGGCTTATTTCATATTCCAGCAGCCAGGAGGGTCACTATCTACATTTATTTTATATGCATCTTTTGTACTTTTGAAACTGGACAGCTTATTTGTGTTGTCAACATTATTTTCTATTGCATCAGAAGAAACAGAAAACAAAACTTGATTCAAAATATCATCCTTTACTATCGTTTTCGATTCTGTATCAGTTTTTGGATCTTTTATGAAGGAATTTGATATTGTTTGGCATTTTTGTTTCATTTCTTGTGAAGGGTTTATTTTTATTATATTCTCGTATTACATTCACCTTAGAAAAAAAACCCATTTAATTAATTGATTTTTAATACAAATGAGTTGTAACAAATCATAAAACTGAAATAAAATATTAAAATGAAAAAAAAAAACTGAAAATGAGTCATGCTACTTGATGAGCCAAAATTATTGTTATATTTATCATCTTTCCAAGTTATTCTAGAAAAAATATGTTGAATTTATTGTTAAAAAAAGTCACACTGTTACAGCAGATATAGCAAACTAAATGAAAATAATGTACTATAAACTTACTACAGCTGATCATCCATTAAATTTACTAATCAAATAAAAACAAATCTTGCATGATAAATATGTAAGTGAAGAAATAAAGTATTTAAATAAAAAATAAAAGTTGTCAAGCATTGTTAGCTGAGAGATCATTGCACCCACCTTGCAAGCAAGTAGTTGGTTGCAGAAGGGTGTGGATTCGCGTCTCGGCCGATGTCATGACATATGAAAAAAATAAAAATAAAAGTTAAATAAATATTTAAAACAACGTCGGCATAACAAAATCATTTGAACAATGGTTTTATGTTATTGTTTGTTTTCGCAATGCTAGGTCCTTTTGAATGAAGTTATTTTATTTTTAAAGTAAAATAATTTCAGCAAGAGTAAATTTCATTAAAAAAATTATGGTAATACATAAATACATTTATGCCGAATTTATTTCTAATTTTTAATAATGCCTTTGTTAAATGTAAGTAAACTAATAGTTAATTAATTTCTTACTTACTTTGTGTAAAAATTAAATATGGGTTCCTTTATCACTAATAAAATAACACTTTTGATTTGTATACTTTTAAAGAAACTAATTTGAAATGCGATAAATAATGGATTTAATTACTTTAAACAAAACTGTTGTTAATTATTTCTTGCAGATCACTCAAATTTCATCGCGCATATCACACATTCCAAGTGCAATATCGTATAGTCGAATTATTCTGGGGAAAGCATTTTGAACCCAATCTATTCAAAAAGAATCATTGTTACATTAGATATAACAAAAAAAAAAAATACAAATAACGTTCAAGATTATTGTTGGAAATAATTAAGTAATTTGTTAATTCAACTCTTTTTTAGGATAATAATAAAATTTATTTTCGGATAATTTAACTACCAGTTCGCTATTTTTTTTTAATTTTAAGAACCAGTTCGCGTGAACCGGTGCGAACTGGTTGGATATCATCACTGACTATATGTGCACCTATATGCTTATAAAGTATTTCAATCATTATTATTTTCATTAATTACATGGGCTAATATTATTCTATTTTAACAATATACAAATAATTAAATGGTTAAACATGTTGTATAAGTGTATATTCTAATATAAAAATATTTGACTTATTAATTTTTATTTTCTTTGCATTACAAATCAAGTTATTTTTTTTCTTGACCATTCTTAAATTGTAAACAATAGTTTTTAGAATAAAGAAATATTACTTTTTTTTTTTTTGAAATTCCACTTCAAAATGTTTTCTTTAGAGTTTATTCTCTCCATTTGCAAACTGATAAAAGGTTTTACAAATTCATTCCCACCTCTTAATTAATTTCTTGTTCATCTATTTTAATTTTATTTGAAATGTATTTACTGCACTTATAATAGAAAAAAATCTATTTTTATTTTAAAAAAAACAAAACAAAACAAATTAAACTGAAATCTGATGAATTACTTTTTATCTTCATTCTTTAGCACTGCATTCAACTAACATATACCATATATATATATTTTCAAATAGGTGATTTTTTTTTACTATGCTTTCATGCATCAATATATATATATATCATATACTAGTGGAATCTCAAGATTAGACTGGCTTTATTATAAATTAGCAGTATGATATATCCCTGTTAACACATAGACACAACAATATCTCAACACAATTCAGCTTCCATAATTGTCAAACTCCAGATACAGCAAATGATGACTTATACATGTATTATACAATGAGACATTACAGATAAGCCATGATGCTATACTTCTCTAGGAGCTCAAATTTGATCAACATGGAGACCAGCAATATTTATCCTTTTAAAGCTGCCTTTTTTTTTCAATAGTCCCAGTTAAACTGAACCCATTATTTACAATAAATACTATGGAATTTATAAACAGGAAATTAAATAAGTCTTCTTCTTCTTAATTAATAATAATAAAAAAGTATAATTAAATTGCAACTGTTGTTTTTTAATTTACATTCATCAAAAACAAAAATAATTTTATTAAAATTTTCTCTTTTAATCCTTCAAATAATATCATATTAGAAATTATAATCACATGTATATTCAATAAGTATCTTTGTTTTATATAAAAACTGTTTTCTTTACTTGTTAAATTAAATTTTTTACATTTTTGTCAATATCAGAAATAAAAAGATATTTGTATTGAAGAGAGACCTTTTTTATATTTAAATTATTTGTAGTATTTCAGAAATGTCAAGAAATATTATGATTTAATTAGTCCCTACTGTCACATCTAGGCACATAGTCTTAAGATTATAGTCTTAATATATATTACTTACGTAATGAGTATGCGCTTAATAAATTATTAATTACAACTTATAATTATTTACATAAATTTTGTTTGTATTCATTTATATTTTTCCTTTTAAGCTTTAAATACATCACACATACATATACTATGCTGTGTGTCATAAGACCATCTATCTCAATATAGACAAATTATGAATATTTATTTAAATTTTCAGCAAAGTTTGAGTGAGGAGGTAAAAGATCTTTCTATTGTTATTATTTGTTTATTATATTTTGTGATTGCATTATTTAGAATTTTTATTTATTTATTAATTTCTATTATTTCAAATTTTTTACACAATATTTTCTAAATAATGAATAATGGAAACAGCCACTATAAAAAAAGTCTATATAAAGAGACTATTGTACATCATATGCAAATTCCAAAAGTCTCTGAAGTAAAGATAGAATATGTAAGTGATAATGAATGTTCAACAAAATGACGTGACATCAATTAAAAATAACAACAACAACAAACAAATAATAAATCAAAGACAAAAATCAAAAAATGAAGTCAAAATGGTTGAAAATAAAAGCTCAAACCATTTATAATGGTTCCTCATAAATTGCAGCAAATCCACTTGTAGTAAAAAATAAAAATAAAGTGAATTTTTTCAAACCACAAATTGAAAAAAATATCACATGAACACCATTTCTTATGCTTACACAATCTGTTAACACGGTAGCAACTTTTTCCATGCAATATTGCCACCTAGTGCAAGCCATACTAATTAATTGATGATAGAAGGTTTGTGCATCAAAATACTAATCTAGTGCTTACTCATTCAATATCCTCAGACTAGTTGCCAGTTTATGGCTTTTATAAGTGAGGAGCTTTGGATCTGACAGCACTCCATCTAAATCTTTGGATCTAATGTTTCCTTTCAGCAGCCATTTTTTAACTTTTTACTTAACTCTAAAACTATAATCCCAAACTGAAAACACACTTAATATTCTTAATCCAAGATAATTCACTTGTACAGTCATACATATACAAACTCAATTCATTATTTATTTCTTATGGTATCTTTGGTTTTTTGGTTGATGAAAGTGATAAGCTAGAAATTTGATATACTAACTTTCTAGCTTCCATTGATTACTATGGTTTGCACTAGGTGGCAATATTGTATATTACATGAACACCATTTTTTATTCTTACACAATCTACACACAATAGCAACTTTTTCCATTGTAGTAGTTTAATACCAAGCCTAGCTAAAAGATGGTGGTGACTATGAATATTAAAAAACCAAAGACACGATAATATATAGATATTGAGATGGGTTCAGATTGTGATACTATACAAATGAATGAGCTTGGATTGAAACATTATTGTTTTCAGTTTGGGACCATAGCTTTATAGTTAATTAAAAAAGTGAAGAATGGCAGTTGGAAGGAAACATTAAAGATCTAGGTGCAGTGCTCTCAAATTCAAAGCTCCTCACTGATGAAAGCCGTAAGCTATAAACTAATCTGGGGATATTAGATGAACAGACATTAGATAGTAATATGGCATGGAGAAAGTTGGTACTGTGTTAAAGCTGAAATTTGATACTGCCAATATTGAAAATAAATTGGATACAAATAAAATCATTTAAGACAGTACAAAAAAAAAACATATCTGACAATATATATAATAGTACCATATAGTAAATTAGTTAAAGTAACTCCCTAACCCAAAAATCATAAAACACTGTCACTGAAAGAATTTATAAAACTAAATTTTTCAAGAAAATATTTTCAAATATTACTATATATGTCTATCATTGGTTACACTGAGAGATTATGAGCAAGACAATCGATACATTTTGTTGAGACCAGATCTAATCACATATCCAGAAAAATTGGAATAGCTATCTGTTTTTGATGAACACATTGTCTCATTACATCTACATTTTATTGTTTTAAATCACATGTAAATGATTTCTGCTGCTGGTCAAATATGTACCATTTATGAATATTAAATATTTCACAGAATGTATTCAGACATGATTGTTCCATGAAGGATTTACATTTTATTGAATATTTAACTAAAGTTCAAAGTAAATGACAGAATATCTTATAAAATCCAGTCAAATAAAAACAACCTATTCCTGCAAAAAAAAAGAAAAAGATAATCCACTAATGTATGAAAATATTGTGCCATGTCATCATTTGATGAAAAATATTTCCAAATGCAAGTATATGAACAAATCAATATTAGAAATAAAAAATAAGATTATCAATCATACTATCTTAAATTCCAATAATTTCTGGGGCATTGCTAACTCTGAATATTGTAAAATTCTGAAGAATATTTTTCAAAATACTACAGCAGGAATAAGACTACATGATAAACCTACCAAAATCAACCCCCCCCCCCCCAAAGAAGAAAATAAAGACTGATGACAGTGAATTAAAAAAAGTTAATAACTACAGGTTCTGTTTTAGCATATATATTATTCATCTGATAGAACCAAATAGTACATATCAATAGCTAAAGAAAAAAGTAATCGACAAAGAATAAAATGTATATACTTTGACAATAATTTATTCAATCCTAGACTAAAAGTGAAGTGCATGGGTGAAAAATTGAATCTTTGAAAAAATTATATGAGGCTGAAATAAAGCTGGGATGGATATATTACTAGAAGAGAAGGACAATAGATGGAAAGTAATCTTAAATAAGATCCCAAGAGATTATAAAAAAAAATGTAGAAGGAGAGATTGTATGATATGATAGGATAAGGTAATTTATTGGAGTAATAGGGAGATGAAAAGCCAACTTAGACAACCTTTCATCTTATAATGGATTGATAATAGTTGAAAATGATCCTCATCTTAGATTCTTCCCTTAATTCTAAACCCAAATCGTGTCTTTCAGTTAGATTGTGAAGATTCAGAGAGATTGAACTGTCTATGTAAAATTACAACAAAAGAGTCTGAGTCTATCAAATATCTCCTTTTTATTGATCAATTAATGCCATAGCATTTTAATAGAAAAATTTGAAACGGAGACCTCAAGCAGAAATAGGGATATAATAAACAAGAATAAATATATTTAAAACAAAAGTGTTTTAAATATATTTATATGAAATATTTATATATACATATAAATTTATTATTGTTATATATATGCAGAGTGCATGCCCAGACACTCCACTATGATGAAATTAGATCTCCTGAAATTGCTCCTGTAAATCTTGTTTTACTTTACAATTCAGAAGTGGACTATTTTATACACACAACTACTTATTCTAATATTTTATTTTACAATGAATTCAGTAAAGGCATTTCATTGCTTTCATTCATGTTGAAAAAAGTTCAGGAAAAATTGCATGGAAAACAGGAGAAAGGTAAAATCAAAGAAAACCAAAAATGTAAAGATTTTTTAATTTAGATCTTTATGACAAAGAATAAACACATGGAGATAGAGCATTGTAACTAAAAAAGCGGCTTTTATTAAAATAGAATAAGCTAAAAATATATATATCAGTTTTGGGATAAAGATTTGCTAATTTTAGATTGAAAGGGGATAGGATGGAGGTAATATATATATATTTTATAGAAAGAGGAAATGTTTAGCTTAGCAAAGAGAATCTTTGATCATAAAGCTTATATCACATTACATATACAATTACAAAATAATGCATCCATTATTCATCTACTATTTTAATATTACATAAATGAAAGGAAGATGGTTAATTTAAATAAAGTAATTATGTGCATATATGTAACAAATAATCTCACACACGTAAAAATTTATTTTTCATCATAACTATGAGAATTTACAAGTATTTAAATTACAATTTATAGAATTTTTTTATATTCCCAAAGGCGTGTCCCACCATCTCCAATAATTTTTTTTTTTAATTTATATTTGAAAGAGATTTATTTCCTAAACAATTCTTTTACCAAAGTCAAAACTGATATTCTATTGATTATATTACATTATATTTTCTAAAAAAAAAAAATCATCATTGCTGATTCTGAATTTTTCTTCATTAATTTCATCAGCTTGTAAAACTTGATTTGCTTTCTGTAATATCCCTCTATTATTCAACTGAAGCAAAATTGTATTAATTCTTTTGTTTAAGCTTTTAAAAATAATAATAATTCATACTTTGAAAAATAATATTCATATTTTCTATCTTCTAAATAGAATAATTTGTCTTTGACACATTTTGAATAATACATTCTTTACTTTTTTACCAAAAAAACATATTTGATTTATATATGAAGATTTAAGGCTGGTGACATTTTAATTGTAGTTATTGTCTGTTGGACTATTTTCATTATGTAGTTGAAATGTTGAATGTTTTTAGAAAAATTCAAACTTTATTTATACTTTTCTGAATTCATTTAGCTCTAAGAAAATTTACAGAAGCTGTTCACAAATCTATGCCAAATAACCTTATAAATCAAACTAGTTTAATAATCCATGTTAGACTGTTACTAGTAAGATCAAAAACAACTTCAAAAGAAAAAACTATATTGCACAAAATATTGTATTTGATAATAATTTGTGTGTTGTAACCCACAGTTGAATATATTTGGAAAAGTATAAAGTTTGCATTTTTCTAAAAACATTTAACAATTCAATTAGATAATGAAAATAGTCCAACATATAATTACAAATATCTATTCTACACTTTTTTTATGTTTTACTATCTCAGTTTTATATTTCATCAATGGCTTTGTGCAAAAAAATTGAATAAAAAAATGAACACTATATAGGAGTGCATCCAAGGCTTATGGTTTATCATAGACATCATTTGGCTTTACTTATAAATGTATCAATATGTAGGTGGGGGGGGGGGTCATGTAATGTTTTGTTGTGGATAACTCCCTTTTCTTCTGTAAATAATCTTACAAATAAAAATAAATTAGAGTTAAGTGAGAGATAAACTTACTTTATTATTCTTAAAAAACATTAAATTTTTTATGGAATAAATTCTCATAAATATTTAATAAAGTTAAAAAATAAAGAAAAAGGACAAAAATATCATGATCTTATGGAAAACATATAATTTGTCTGTTTGATATTAAAACACACAAATATAATGCTTACATTCTTTTTATCAGATATGAAGACAATTCTTAATATAATTAAAAAAAATAAATAAAAAAAAGGAAAAAATAAATAAATAAATAAATAAAATTTCTACTCCTTTAATCATTAAGAAGTTCATTATATTTCAAGTAATATAATTTTCTACTGCTTTTCCTATGTATTGATGTCTACTTTAACACATCATACCATATAAGCCAATAAACATCACATGATCACTACTTCTTATGCCAAAAACTAGTCTGGAATATTGGATGAGTAGGCACTAGATGGGGATTTCATGCACAAGCCTTCTGGCATCCATTGATTACTCTAGCTTGCTGTGTGTGGCAATACATATAGTGAGTTCTGCCTGTTTTATCATAACATTTTGGAAATAGAATTAACAAGAGTTCTGATGATGACTGCAGGATAGTCAAAACTGTTAGTTTGATATAAATAAAAGTATTGATAAAGTGTTTAAGAAAGATGTAAATGATATGTTTCAAGTAATAAATTATTTGCATATAATCTGTCACTGATTCAGTATCATTATCAAGATGGAAAAGTTGAGTGATTATATACTTAGTGGGTCTCCATTGATCCTAAGACAATGCAGATATATAATTTCACAACATATTTATCAGTGATAATAAACTTTTTTCTGCAAGAGTGTTAAATTTTTTTTTTTTCATATGTCATAGCATCGGCTGGGACGCGAACCCACAACCGTCTGCAACCAACTACTTGCTTGCAAGGCAGCTACGATGACCACTCGGCTAACAACGCTTGACAAGAGTGTTAAATTGAATGTGAAATTTTGCAATTTGAAATTGTGAGTCAAATATTTAATTAAAGTAAGTAAAAACATAAAAAATGCTTACAATATATATATATTTAACTTTATAATCAACATCAGAAAGTTAACAAATTCAGTACAAGTGAAAAATAAAATAATAGCAGGAATCTGTGTGCAATATTTTTAATTGCTGTAGACTTATCAATAGCTAAGTTTCTTTAATCAGCTTTAAAAAATATAATTATTTAATATTATATGAGTAAAATGTTTTACTTTTAATTCAAAAGTATAAAAATTTAATATTACGGAAATGATAAAAAATTTATTGATAAATAACATTATCATCAAATCATATTTGTGTTCTCTAAAAGAACTGGGCAATATTTTTAATAGTTGTAGGCTTACAAATAGATACATTTCTTTTAATCAGATTTAAAAAAATTAATATTTAATTGAATTAAAAACTACAATAATTAAAATTATTAAAAAATAATTTTTGAGAAGTTAAATTGAGCAGTCATCTAGTGTCCACAATGAGATAAATAACATTAACACCGTTTGTTAGCAGCTTATATTTCAGTTTTTTTTAATTAAATAAAGATTAACTTCATTGTTTATATCTTGCAAATTTGAAAGCAGTACCAGCTCATAAAAAGTCAAAGCATATTATTTCTTGAATTTCTTAAGTTTTAAACAATTTTTAGATTAATTTCAGAAACATATATCTACAGTTTGGAAGTTGAAAAATTTCTGAAAATATAATACAGATGTGATTCATAAGGAAAAAAGATTTCATTTAATGAAAAATTTGCTATTTGTTTGATGAAAATTTTTTATCTTAAGTTATTTTTACACTTAAAAGCATTCATTTCATTGATAAGTTAATTTCTTTCTTCGAATTTAATTCATTGAAGAAAAGATCTGTCCACATACATACGTTGATTCAAACATTGTAAAAATGTTTTGCTTCCCATAATTGAAAACTTTGCCTAATATGATGTTTCAATTATTCCTTTCTCTAGCACAGTTTATGGCAGTGCTAGACTAATTCGATCAAGAATTAAAAGTCTATGAATCTCAGCTCAACTGAATTATATCTGGTGCTTGAATGTCATATGACTTATTGAGTGACAAACCATTCAATTATTTATTTTTTTCTTCTAATTTATTTGCAGTACAATTCACAATCTTTTTTCCAGTCTTATATTTAATTCTTCAATTTACTTTCTTTGTATAAAAATATGTTGGAAGTCTACTAATTCCATTTCTAAATCATCAATATTCTGATAAGTGAATAATTTTGGTCCCACATTTTAAAATTTAAATTTATGAGGAAACATAATAAATTTTAGAGATATTTAAATTGAATGCTTTTTCTTAAAAAAAAACCTTCCATTATTTCTTTCGCAATTGATAAATATTTTTTTAAAATGTATTCTCCCTGTTATTAATACTATTTTCAAAATTCAATGAAGCTCAAAAATACTTCTGCAAATAAGAAAAATACTTCATTATTTTTGAATTCCCATCAATTATAAATATAATGACTTTTACTAGAAATGATTTTTTTTCATACACTGTTTATGCAACATAATCACATCCCTTAAGTTTCTTATTCAGTTTATTATATATTGTATGATGTCACATAAAAACTTTAAATCCATTGATCATTGTGTATTTGCCAAACAGAATACATTTTATCTTTTTCACATATTAAAGAGTCTTTTTCATCAATCGAGCAAACAAAATTAGAATTTAACCGCAGCTAAGTAATTGAACATTACTTTATTAGAATTCCTAAATATTGGGAATCAATTTTATCTCATAAATGAGAAAATTCATGATTATTAAGAACTCACTCAGATATAAAACTGACAACACTTGTCATAAATGGCATCACATTTAAAAATGATTTTATCTCTTTTTGTACATGTAGCAACTCCTGTTGAAGGAAACAAAGTTCAATTACTTATTTTTATGTTTAATAAATTCAATATTTTTTACAATTTTGGAAAACTGTCAAAAGTCAGAGAAGCAATTATTTTTAGATCAATATTAATTTGTGTAAATTGCTTCACAATGTTAACATGAATAATTTTTATTGTTAAAGCCATCAATTTTAAAAATTCTTCATTCATAATAATTCTAGATTTATATCTAGCAATAATTTTAATGTTTATTTTGAAAAAGTGCTTGAACAAAAATACATTAAGATTGCATCCTATACAGTTTAACTAGAAACAATTATAAGTTGCATCTGACTACTTATATTTGTAATCTCATCCAAAGAAACCAAGCATATTTGTTGCATTTTAAATAGTACATTAATTGAGGAATATCTTCATCTAAAGCTAACATTCAATCGTCAAAATGTTATCAATAATTTTTTAATCTATTTCATAATTAAATTTTTTTTTTAATATGAGTAAGTAAAAAATTGTTGTATTCCAAAAAAACTTTTAAAAATTCTCCTTCAAAAAAAGATTTTCCATATCATGTAAAATAATCTGTGAGATGAAAGCTAGCTGACATAACATTGTTTTCAACTACAAAAAATAATTTAAAATCACTTATTTTAATTTTTCAGAATATTCGTATATCGCTTCTTCTAAAAATAATTTTTATGAATAGTTTCAAAATATTGCTTTACATTATAACTATGAGCCAGGACATTTTCATTGCAGATAATAGAAAGTCTTTTTTTTTCACTAACTTTAAACATAAAAAAAAAAAAATCACTCTTCATGATAAAGTCTTGCATCTGATTCTTTCAGTATATATGTCTTAGCTATTGATGTGGTAAATATTTTGAACTAATAATATTTATAATTATATATAAAGTTTTAAGTTGAAATAGTTTTGAAATGTTTGAAATTATTCATACAAAAAAATTAAAAAATAAAAAGACCAGAAATAATATATATAAATATTTTTATAAAATCACAATTTTTATTATAGGATTAAGCATTTATTGAGAAAAAATGTTAATCTATGTTAGATCATTATAATTCTCTCATGATATTCCTTAAAAATACTATGTACAAACATATAAAATGAATTATCTCCACATTGTGCCAGGTCGAACCGCTGAAACCACTTACTTATATGTATATATAAGTTTTGACCGGTTTCAAACTCCTTCCTAATACATTTATAATCTTATAAATGTTACGTGTACGAACCGGCACGTTCGAGCAAAATGGGAGATCTTATTGATAGCTTTAACTATCAACAATGGCCCATCTCGGCTGCTAGATTCAAACCCCTACTATCCAAACACTTTATTTGTTTTGGAGTAAACTCCAGTTGCCAGCTATCTATTCAAAAGAATAAACAACGTATTTGGTCAGTAGGCTCATAATCCAGCGCTCGAAATCATCCCATAAACTAGCCCAGTCTAATTTTAATCAGTAATAAAATATAGAAAAAGAATTGATAAAAAGAATTGACCGACGAATAAAGTTTAATTTTAAAGACAATTTATTAACTAACATTTACTAATGATAAACATTTTTATAAATCTATAAATAACACACACATTTTAAGTTAACATAATATGATATGTTTTATGAAAGAGCAAAAATAATCTTTGACATTTAAATTATCTAACATTCACAAACACGCACATCAATAGTTCATTTTATGCATGCTTATAGAGTTTATATAATTGGAATCTTGAATTTTTACGAATTACAGTGGTGGCTACTATGTATAAATGATAATAAATAAATGTTTACCTAGGATTTTTGGAATGTGGATATTGCTTGTTGTCGGCTGCTTCTGCTGCTTCTGATGGAGTATATCTAACCGGTTAGATTTTGACGTTTCTTGAAGAGATTTTATGCGAATCCATTGGTTTTATTCTTGAAGACAGTTGAACGTTTGATGGAGGATTTCTGAGTTGTTATGCAGACATTATTTCACAGGCAGGTTTTGATGATCTTGTTGGACTAAAAGGCTGAAGCACGAGTGTATATTTCCGAAAGCTGCTCAACAATGCATTTTTATTTCTGGATACATAATAGAAACTGCACTGTTATCTGAACTGAACAAGACTGTCACTGGAAACTAGCCTGAATAAAACTGAACTCCGATAAAAATCTAGCTATTTATATCTGCAAAGTGTTTTTTGTTTTAATATCCTCCGGCAAATGAGTGTTGTCGAAATTTCATTGATAACTAATCCTTTGACAATGTGTTTTTGAAGATTGTTTAATTAGTAGTAGCTATTTCAAAACGTGTTGTTTTTATATCTTTAGTAGCCCACCGCTGTGTTTTTAAATATATTTCATTTCAATATTTATTTTCATGTGTTTTTCAATACGATTTTAACACGCATTTATTATATCTCTTATTAACAGCTTACATTTATTTACATTCACATATATATTTTACTATTCTAAAATCAAAAATAGTTTTAAGATTATTTTTCTTCTTTAATTTAAATGAAGAGATTTATATATTTTTTTAAAGCTTTTAAATTGTATTTCAACTAATAATAATAAACTCCTTGCTTCCTTTTTATAAAACCTTTAGTTTAACTTTTCTAACCAATACTCCCCTCCCCTCTTTTAATGAATCAATTTTAACTTTTATTTCAAAACTAATGATAGAAAACTATTTGCCTCTTATCTTTTCGAAAACAAACTGTAATACACTCTTCAACATTTAAATATGTTTTTTTTTTTATGAAAGATTATTTTAATAATTTAATTTTTTTTTTTTTAGAACAAAATTATTTTATATACATGTGCCAATTTGGCCTTGGCACAACATGGAAAACAGATATCTTTATAAACTGATTAAAGATAGCAAATTATAAAAATACACAACAAAGTCATTAATATGAATTCTGGCAGCACTATGATAGAATACGATAGGAGGATTACAAAAGTGACACTCCTAGCCTCACAAAATAAAAAGTGACTGTATGATGTTGGTAACCATGCAACAGTTAAAATACCAGATATACTTCTAAAAGAGTGATCTTTTCTTTGTCTAGAGCACACACAAATAATAGAATTGAATATTGAAGTTTATCAAAATCAAAAATGAAGAACATCTATAAATTAATTTTTCACCACAACATTGACATAATTACATTTCAGGAGACTCATAATTCTTCTAATACTGTATATGTTCTTAAAATTCCTGGATTTAACCTAATTATTGATAACATCATGGAACCATTTTTGTTTCAAATGATTTTGTAAAGCAAACAACTTCTGTTAAAGGCAGTTGAAATGATAGTGCAATTTACTATTAGATAATTTTTACATGTGAACTATTTACAAACCTCTCAATATAAATTGGCCCAATCCTCTTCTACTAGATCTTGCTATATCTTCTATATTTATAGGAGATTTCAATTCTCGTATTTTTTTGGAATATTTAAATGAGGATCATATTTCAACATTTAAAATGGAAATTTAAACAACATACATTTACATTATGAAGCCAAGCAAGAAGAAATTTTTCATTCAAAAACAAACGGAGAAGAAAAACAACCTCTGATTTATCCTTTGTATTTAAAAAAAAAGATTATTAATAACTGCTGATATTGGATCATTTCTCCACAGTCATCATAAACAAAGTTTAATTTTTCTTGGTATCCATATTCCTGGTAATTGAAGTATCCTGTTCTGAGATGAAATTTTAAAAAAACCTAACTAGAGTCAATACCTTGAATATTTTGATAGGTTTAATAAATTCATAACAACAGCTATGAAAGAGCCCATTTCTCATGTACATCACAAGCAATTCATTCCAAATAACAGCTCCTTATAGCCAATTTTTGTTTAGCAAAGATGCAGAAATTGTAACAAACTAATGAAAAAAAAAAGTGGGAGAGGGGAATGGGAAGATTATGGATAAAGAAACTTTTCAAGATTTAGTCAGAAGGCCTGGTCACTTGTATATAAACTTAGTGGATATAAAATTATCTCGAAATGAACTACTACTGTCACTGCTAAAGAGATCGTCAATAACCAAAGAGAGATTTTTTAAAATTTCTTACTGAAGGAAGAACAATTTAAGAACTTTTAATTATTGAATAAATCACTTTATTTCTGTGTTAATTGATATAAGGCAGAAATTATCATAATGCCAAATCCTTGCTTTACAATGAATTTTGAAATCAATATTCCATAAAAATTAGTAATCGAATATCAGATCTTTGCTATATATATAATCTTTAAACCTATAAATTATAATTTTTTAAGAATGTGTCTTATGATTAAAAAGGAAATAGTAATTTATTATTGATGTTTAGATTGACCAGTTTCTATTCTTAAAATCTTAATGTGAACAAAACATATTGTTCAACGTATATATATATGTGTGTGTGTATGTGTAGTTTTTAGCCCAAATATTATAATAACTTATTGTATTACTATACTTACAAATGGACTGCCAAAATTTCTTGCTGGTCTCACTTTAAATGTGTAACTAATTTCATCTGGACTTAATACTTCAAAGTATAAATCATCTAAAATTGCATATGTAAAAATGTTCCCTACAAAAAAAAAAATTATTAAATTTTAAAGTTAGCATTAATTAAATAATAAAAGTCAATATAATTAATGATAAAATTTAAGATTTTGAAATTCAAATTTTTCAATATACAATTAGAAATTTTTTTCCCTTCAAAACTGTATTACAAGACAAAAGTTCCAATAACAAAATGTAAGTTTCTATTATTATCTACCAATGAGTTAAAAAATAATTTCAAAATTTGTGTAAGTTTAATATTGTATAACTTGAGTTGCTTTGTTATCAGATAGGCTAAACTATCATAAAGAATAGTAAAAAATAGCAATTCAACAATAAAAAGTGAATATGTAGATTTTCCTTTGCTTTCAGTCAACATGCTTTCAAGAATGCTTCTCTACATTTTAATTTCTGAGTCATTACTGTAAGCATGAATAATTACTGGACACTAAATGGTAATTGTTGTATACATATGTAAATAGAGCCAGTAAAGGCACACAATTAATTAAGTGAAAATAAAAGTAATTAGATCAGGCTGCATTAACTAAATAAAGTAATTACAGATGTGTTGTTTAACAAATTGGATTATCAAAGGAATTAATAACCAAATGAAGCCGTCTGCACACACATGAAAAAATGTATTAATACTCCAGAAAAAAAGTGACAAGAGTGGAATTTTCAAACGTGGGAGTATAAAAGAGCAGGAATAATAAATATCGCCCTCTTGTCCTTTGGTTCTCCATGAGTGCTGCCACTATGGACTGTGATCCCAGGTTCTCAGCACCTATAGGTAAATCCGGCCGATTAGAGTAGAAGCAGACCGCACTGGTCTTAATATAATTTTTAAATGCCCTAAGTGGCTTTTTACAAGGGTTTATTTTCGTCACCTAGTCAAGATACTGTGCGTTTTTGTATTACTGTAGACAGAGGGGGGGGGGAATTGAATTGTAATGCAGTCAGATTATGTATATAGATATATATGTTAACCAATTACCCATAACTGTTGTTTTAGTGTGACTTATTATGTACCAATAAAGATCTAGTGTAAATTAGTTGGCAATTCTTATTTAAAATTTAAGTATTTATATTTATGATCGTTTAGCTACAGCTGAAGACACTGCAGTAATGCTATTCTATCCACACCCCAGATTAGTTTTTGAATTACAATATTCATCAATAAAAACTTTATAACTAAAACTGAAATTAATGTACTTAGGCATATAACAGCCATCTTCAAATCCTATACACCATCAATTTTAATAACTTAAAATTAAAAAAACAACAACAAAGTTTTAAATTTAAGCCAATTTGATTAGAGAGTTACACAGATATGTCCTAGATCAATAACTACATATTCTAATAATGTAGGTTTTATCCTGTTGGTCTTTTTCACATTTTCCTGAAATAGTTTATATCAACAAAATTTTGCATGTCTTCCTGTTTACAATTAACACATTCTTTCAAAAGCAGTTCATTTTCAATATTCCTATTTATTAAAAATTTGAGTAATCAATGAACACTAGATAGTAATGCTATTATTTGCACATTCTTAGAGATTCTACATTATGGATGTCAAGTTGGAACTAATTTATTTACTCAACTAGTAGCCATATAACTACAGAAGAAAGTTGGCTTGGATTCAAAACCTTACATTTTTTTGTAAATTGAAGCTATTAACTTGATAGCATAAAAAAGTTTAAGGAGACTTATAGTTGTGTAAATGCATTAGCTTCAGCTATTATATTCAAAGTCGTTATTGATGAAATCTATATCCAGAAATCATTCAGATGTAAATATAATACAACTACTAAGTACTATCCATTGATTATTTAAATTTATGAGATGCT
Organism: Epiperipatus broadwayi; assembly: GCA_028023455.1. Classification (NCBI taxonomy): domain Eukaryota; kingdom Metazoa; phylum Onychophora; class Udeonychophora; order Euonychophora; family Peripatidae; genus Epiperipatus; species Epiperipatus broadwayi. Next base: position 1,430,064 of record JAQFVV010012503.1, on the reverse strand, counting down.
TCTGGAAAGAGAATGAAGACAATTGCTCATGAAAATTAATAAATGGTAATTAAGTTTTCAATAATGAAACATATATGGTGGCAAAAATAATAATGAAAAAAAGTCAATATGTTAGAAATTAAACGAAAGTGGAGACAAAAAATAGTACATAAGAAAACATCATAAAAAAAATTAAGAGATTTTACTTCAATAGAATTTAAACAGAAAAATTAAGAAGAATAAATAATAAGTTACAACTAGAGCATAATCACATAAATAAATGTGTGGTTTTATTTTAATAAAATCATTAAAAAACATTTGGGAATCTTAACAAAGATATGTCAGCTGAGTGGACCAAATACTAATTATGAATAATCAATATTATACAAGAATAACACCAATTTACTAAACAAAATAAATCTCTGACATTAGCAGAAATAATTGTCTATTAGTAGTAATTTGGCATTTCACTAATATCTTTACTAAATAACTGTATTTCAGTAATTAAAAAATGGTATTGAAACTTTCTATCAATTTTAACCTGATAATTATTATTTTTATACCATTTCCTAAATTAATTTACTTTTTTGTACCTATTTTTAAAAAAGTACCAAGTATTTTTAACTCATACTCTAACATACTAAATAAACATATTAGTATATCATTAGTTGTTTTAGAAGCAGTGTAACTTGAGAACATCCAAATCACAGGTTGAACACCACTAAGACTTTTTGTTTTTTTGCTTTTCTCAACTGGAGATCAATTCAGGAAACATATTTTTAAATATATTACATTAACACATCTCTAAATTTCATATATTTATTTTTATTCCTTCTATATGAATATTTAAACTGTCTTCATTTTATTTTTTGAAATTTCTTTTTCATGCATGACAAAAAATATTTCATTCTCTTCTTTTCAGTTTCTCAACTTTATGTTAAAAACCTCAAAATCATTAGTATGAATGACTTGACAGAATATGAAATTGATTACTAGATTTTAAAATAACAGTTGACTTGTCAAAATATTTTTTTAATTCATAATAATCAGTAGTGATTTTTTTTTTCTTCCAATAATGTATATATCTTTAATCCTTCATCCATTAACATGCCATTTTGATACTGTATGTCTTTAAATTTTTGCATAACTCACTTTTAGAATTAAGAAATAATCTTTTTGGCTTTGATTCTATTTTTAATTCCATTACTATTATTTTTCATAAACTTATACTTATTTTAACAAATTCTCTTTTTTATAGTTTTTATGAATTTATATTTATTTGACAGTAATTCTTTGACTGTTTAAGCTCATGATTAATATATTTTTTTGACATCTAAATTCAAGTAATTTGCTGTTAACAGAAAGAAGATCCTTTGATTTGTCTTGGAGATCTTAAAGGAACGGAGCAGAGCAATTTCCAAATGTCCATTTCATATGTTCTTATCATTGTACTTGTTACTACTATGTGATTATTATCATTGTAGTTGTTATTACTATGTGATTATTCATATAGTATACAAACATGAGTAGGCTACTCACCAACATAAATTAGCCAATGTGGTGAGTTTATTAACTTTTTACCTCTGAGTTTAAGATCAAAAAACACCATGATTTTTCTTCTGTTGCTAGATAGCTCTTAACTGAAATATCAGTTAAGTTTTCTTGAAAGCAGAATGAATATACGTGTGAATAAATTTTTTTTATTTCTAATAGATATTTACAATCATGGCAGACAAAAATAAATCATGCACTTATTCCCAGGAGACTGTAAGATTGCAAGCTGGCAGAAGTTGGCGGTCAAAGGCAAGAGGGTGCTAAGAATCTCCTGATTGCAGACCTAGATTGTAATTCGATGAAGACCTTTTATTTAGGTACTTATAATTGCAGATAAAATTCAAGTAATTGGAAGATTGCAAGAATTGAAAAAAAACATATCTAATATTAAATGGGATATTATTGGACTTTATGAAATTAGAAGAAAAAGTGAAGAGACAATTAATTAAAAAAGTGGACATGCACTATATTAAAAAGACATAAACATTGGAAGTACAAGTGGAGTAGGATTCATTGTAAATAAAAAGAACAATATTGTTGAGATTGATGGTATATTGGACAGAGTGGCAAGATTAGTTATTCAACTTAATAGCAGATAATTTAGGTTTATGCCCCAACAAGTTATCATTGTGATGAAGTTGAGGATTTTTATATGGATGTACAAAATGCTTTTAATTAGACCAAACATTTTAATATTGTCATGGGAGACTTTAATGCTAAAACTGGTATACAATTGAAAGATGAAAGTGCTGTAGATAAATTTAGTTATGATGATAGAAATAAGGGAGGATATAGACTTGTGGAGTTTGCAGAGAAAAACAACAACTTCAAATTATGAATTCTTTTTTTTAGAAAAAGTGTTAAATGGAAATAGATTTAGAAGCATCCAAATGAAAGTACAGCAGAATTTGAATACATTTTGACTAACAAAAAATATGTATTTCAAGACTGCAATGTTCTTAATAAATTCAACATAGGTAGTGATCATCGATTAATGAGATGTAAGATACATGTTAATGCAAAACTAGAAAGACAAAAATTATTAAAAAAACAATATTTACAGTTGATATTCCTAATTGCAAATCATTTTCAAATATTAACAGATTTTGAAAATGATTCACATTTGAATAAAATCATAACAGATTTTGAACAATTCAGATTTGAACAAAATCAATAGAAAAATAACTGTTACATTTCTAAAAACTGCAACAAAGACAGCTGATAGAAAACAAAAGCAATTGAGCAATAAAATTTCTACTGAGACAAGACAATTTATGAAGAAAAAAAAGTAATATGAAAATATAAAAATGATGCCTTAAGAAGGATTAAATATCTTGAATTTTATAAAAGGGTATGAAAAAGAGTTGATAATGATATAAGAAAGTATAATTGTGAACTAGTAAAAAAAATTATAGAAGAGAAGGCATCATTTTTGTATTTTCAAAAGTCTCAAGAGCATAAAACAGCATTTTGGTATTGGTAGAAAACTTCTTTCTGCAATAAAAAAAATTAAAAAACGATAGAACTATTACTAAAATGAGAGATATCATAAAATGTGTAGAATTATGTAGTAATAAAGAAAATAAAAAAAAGTAACTGTTACAACTACTATATTTTTTGAATTGCCCAGAATTTTAAATGAAAAGTGAAATATGCAATTAAATTTATGAAGAAGGGAATATCTTAAAAGATGCATATGTAAAAAGTAATTTTTTGGTTAAGTTATATACCAAATGTATGAATGATAAACGCATACTAAATGATTGGAAGCATACAGTATTACTATTTAAAAAAGGTGATAAAGAAGATATTAAACATTACAGACCTATCAGTCTTTTATCAGTTCTATACCAAATTTTTACCAAAATAATTACAATTCGTTTAGAGTGAGTGAACTTTGGATTTTAACCAACCAAAAAGAATAAGCTAAACTTAAAAGTGGTTTAGTAAAGTGAATCATATTCAAGTATTGAGAGAAGTTATAGAAATATGAATATGAGTTGAGATTATGCTTTGGATTTGTAGACTATGAAAAGGCATTTGATTCTACAAGCATTTCTTCAGAGATTAAAGCATTGGATCATCAAAATGTGACCCAGAATACTGTCGTGTTCTAAAGAATGTTTATAAAAATGCAACAGCAATAATTAGATTATGTAATGACATTAAAAGGATTAATATTGAGAAGGTTGTTTACAAGATGACTCTATATCTCCAAAACTTTTTACAGCAGTTTTGTAAGAAGTATTTGTGGATTAAAATGGGAAGTTTAAGGGAATAAAAGTAAGTAAAGATTATTTAAGTCATCTAGATTTTGCAAATGTAGTTGTTTTTGCAAATAATGCTTTAGAGTTCCAGAAAATGTTACAAGAATTGTCAGATGAAAATACAAAAGTGGGATTAAAGGTAAATGTTAAGACTATTGAAATGGCAGACATTCATTATTTTTTTAATGATCTATTGTTGAAAACAAATCCATAAAACAATGATGACTTCCCTAACTTAATATCATGTTTGAGGTTCAGAAACTACAATTCTAAAAGAGTCCTGACAGGTACAGTTTGTAAATTAACTTCAACATTATATATATATGTTTAATAATGTTAGTTTCAAGATCAGTGGCCCAGAAGCAGATGACTTTTTAAAATAGTCACATGTACATTACATTGGTAATCAGATAACATTTGAGCATCATAATAACAATACTTGCCAAACAGATTTTTCACATTTGTCATATAGAAACCTTAATTTCTTTGTTTCTTGTTCTTTTACGTATCGATTTATTTATATCTATACAATAACATTTATACCTTCATTAATCATTTTACAATGCAATCTAATAAAATAAAATATAAATGAATAAATTTCATTTTATTAGATTGAATTGTGAAGTGATTAATAAACGTGTAAATGGTATTATAAGACAAACATTTTAAGATTTGCTTGTTCAAGATAATTAATCTCAACCACAACTTAATTATCAAAATATAGTTCAGTAGAAGAATGAGTAAAATTAAAAAAAGTGTAATTATTTTTCATTTACTTCAGTCCTAGATAAATAATTATTATAATGATGCAACAGAATAAGAAATGAAGCAGTTATTTTGTATATTTACTAAAATCTTGACTTTATAGAAAATGAGATTATTCAGCAAAATACAAATCAAAATCTGCAACGCAGAACAAATATTTACTCTAGTAAAAAACAAAAAGTTTCGGTTATGGTCAATCTTTATACGGTACTACATAATTTGTTACGGCCACTGAATTTTTACTAATTCTTTATCTCTAATATATTATAAAGGTAAATGTGGTAATTTTACATTCAATATATTTAAAAACTTTACAAACTACTTTTTACTTCTGTTAATATTTTTTGAAATCATTTTTAATATCATTAACATTAAATCATAATAAAACTTAACTTTAAGCCTACATTAATTTGCCATTTGACACTCTCAGCAATGAACTTAGCCTTAAAATAATACCCCACCCCTCTCTCTCGGAAAAAGAATAATAGTCTGCAAAAATATTTTTCTCCAAAGTTATTCCTATGCAGATAAATTGCGAACTATTACTTTTCATAAGCTGTAAATATTCTTTTAAGTAAAGAAAGTTTTCGCCAAACAAAAATAAATAGAAATTCAAAAACCACGCAACTTGATATGTTTAAATAAAATTAATGGAATTTACGAACAATGTTCTAGAAATAAAACAACTTGATAATAATTTCGGGCAGGATTTTAAAATATAGAATTTTTAAAAATATTTTTAATATGAAACACAATCACTTATGGTCATCGGGAAATTAAATTCAGGTACACGGAGTGCAATAAAAGAAATAACCTTTGTGGACATTTTAATTCATTTCTTAAAATATAATTTTTGTTTTACAATATTAAAAAAAATCTCACCACAATTAAATAATATTACGCAGAAAAGCCATAACAGTGCAAAATATAGCATGCAATCACTCCTAAGATATGCCATGTTGACAAAATTACTAATTACTTATGAGTTTGAGATTATATAACTACTGACCGAATTTTATATCATGTGATGACAACAACTCGTCTAATTCGAGTTACTATAGGCTAATTTTTAGTCATGTGATAACTGCATCTTTTTATCACTCCATTTTATAATCTCGTCCACAGTATTTCTGGATTAACTTAGCGTTTTATTTCATTATTTTTTAAAGTTCTTCCGTCGATACCACATGTCTGATTTGCTATCTAAATAAATTATTGCGTAGTTCATTATACAAAAATGCTCAGTAATGCAAAACTCAAGTGAATCAAATCAAGATCATTCCAAAGATGATAACAATGTAAGTGAAATACTTTTATTACATTTTCATACTTCGCTGTGCATTGTTTTTCGTTTTGATACTTTATTTTAAAATTTTGAATGAAAAACATTTTTCCTTGACCACATACTTCCCGAATATATACATTTAATTTGGCTATCTTATTTTTAATTATAAGTCGCTCATTAGTTTTTATGTGGATTTTAAATGATGCTGTAGCATCTTTGTTGTTTCTCTGAATCATGTTTCGTTTGCAGTGTATAATTTTTTTCCTTTTCATTTTACTAAATATGATTTCAAAGTATAATTAAAATGTAAATTTAATTTGATCTTATTATTATTATTACTTTGCAATATTATCGTACTTGTTTTCATGTGAATTTTCAGCATCTTGATTATTTTTCTGAAACTTGTCTGTATTGAAGTATTTTAGAGCTTCCATTGGAATAAAATTAAGATTGTTAACGGCATCAGTAGAAAATTATATTACTATTCATAAAGATAACTTTTGTTTGGCTGAATTTCAAGTTTCAGACTCAGACCAACAGTAATATTAAAACTATAAACACTCACTAATTATTAGAACAAATATACATACATATACAATCAATAAATACAATGTGATGTATAACTTTGTCAATAATGAGCTGGTTGTGCTAAATGACTGGACTCACTTTCAGCTGTATATTTAGCTTGCCTCATGAGTTCTAGTCTAAACTCTTCCAGCTGTACTGGACAGCTTGCCTCAAGTTTGTTAAATGACTTTTCCGGCTATAATAGACAGCTTGCCTCAAGTCTGCCAAAGTCGTAGCAGCTTCCAGTCCTATCTGGACTTGCCTCACTGCATAGATGTATCGGTAGTGAATATAGTAGAAACACCTTTGCTGTGGAGGAAGGATGCGTTCAGTGTAAATAGACATTCTCTGCCTTGCCTCAAAAAAGGCTGACTATTTATAGCCAGATCCTCTCCCTTAATGGCAGCAATTAGATTCAGAGAGCCTAATCAATGGTTGAATCCACATATTTACACATTGGTTAGTAGCAATGAGTGCTCAATCTGATCAGATAAGTAATCTGGACTAGTCCACTTCTGAAGGCAAGGTCAGATATGATGTTCTTTTCCCTAGCAAAATTTAGCCCTGGAGAACGTAGTCATTGAGATGAGCTGGACGATGTGTTGTCTGATTTGTTGGTTTCTCATGTTTATTGCTGTTCTTGTCTTCATCTTCCTTGTTTGATGGACTTGTCCCTGGTTAATTGCTGCTGTCTTCAGTTTGGTGGTCATCATTTTCAATTGATGTACTTGCCCTAGATTGTTTGCTGCTGTTTTTGGTTTCTGCATGATTCAGTCTCAGTTGGTTTAGGTGGTGGTGATGTTGATAACCATCTGCTGTTTGAACTACTACAGTGTAGAGTCCTTTCAATTGATTAGCCACTAGTGGTATCCATTTTGTGAATTCATAGTACATTCTACAAAGCACCTAGTGCCTATATGCAATTATATATTGTCTTTTCCTTTTTTTGTAACAGTTTGAATCAGGCTTCAGGGCTGACAGGTTTGTTCGCAGAGGTCTGTTGAATAACAGTTCTTCTGGAATCTTTCCTGTTGCTGTACTTGGTGTGAAATGCTGTGCTAGTAGGGTTCTGGCAATCCTGGTATTCCAGTTTCCCATATCCATTTTTATTATCAGCTTTTTTGCTTCTTGAACTAATCTCTACCTGGCCATTGCTTTCTGGATGGAGTGGAGGGCTATACATTAGCTCAATGTTATTATTAATGCAAAAGTTTTTGAATTCACTGACTGAAAATCCTGTGCCATTATCTGTCACTAATGTCTTGGGTAGACCATGTGTTGCAAATAGCCTTGTAAAAGCTTCTATTGTGGCTGTGGACTGAAGTGATGGGACTTCCACTACCTCCAGCCACTTGGAGTATGAATCAACTACTATCAGCAGCAGTTTGCCTTTCATGGATGGGCTTCCACATGGAGTCTAGACCAGAACACTTCAGGTTTAGGCCACTGGGCTGTTTTGTCCTTTGCTGTCATGTTTTAATTCATTTTGCACTGCCAGCAATGGTGGACTCTGGCCTTAAAATTGGCATTTAAGGTAGGCCACCACATATATGATCTTGCTAGCATCTTCATTTGGACTATCCCTGGATGCCCATTATGTAACAGACTGAGCACCTTGGAACATCCAGCTGGGGGAATAACTACTCTGGATCCCCAGATAATGCAGCCATGTTCAGTTGAGCTTCAGCCTACACATCCAGTAGGCTGAATGCAACTCATCTGGCATTTTTTTATTAGACCAACCCTGTTGGATCCATTTTTGTAGCTTTTGGAATCCAGGGTTATTAGAGTCCACACAGTCACTGTCTTACTGTTCAGTGGTATGCTTGAGTCTAAATCAATTATGTTAATTGATTGACTTGATGTTGTTAGATTGTCTGTGACCTCTGCAGGCAATTGGCTTAATGCATCTACATGGGTAATATGTTTTCCTTTTAATGTAATGCAGTGTCATAGCCTGACAAAAAATTGAACCACCGCAGCATTCATGGTGAGGCATGCTGAGGGATTCCCTTGTCAGATGCAAATATTCCCAAGAGGGGTTTATGATCTGTTTGTAGGATGAATGGTCTACCATATAGATACCGTCATGAAATTTTTTGATACCATTGATCAAAGCCGAGCCTCTCTCAATTTGAGCATAGTTTCTCTCAGCCCTTGAGAGGCACTTCAATGCAAAAGCAATAGGAGGTGTGTTCTGGGACAACGCTGCCCTGTTCCAACTGGTGATGTATCACATGACAGTGCTAGCATCTTTTCTGGGTTGAAATGTGCTAGCACTGCTGTTTCTGATATACATTTTTTATCTTATTAAAGGCTTTATTATGCCTACTGTGCCATTTCCAGGCTGCCTTTTTGTCCAGTAGCCTGTATAGTGGTTCAGCAGCCTTGGTTTTATGGTATAAAAAACCTTCATAATAATTTATGAAACCTAAGAAGGACTAAATTTCCCTTTTTTTTTTTGGTTTTTTTGTTTTTTTTGCCAACACTTTCTTTTGAGTTGGGTGAATGCCACTTGTATTTATTTTGTATCCCAGAAATTCAAGCTCATTGACTTCAAATATACACTTCTCCAAGTTTATTTTAATGGCAGAGTCTTTGAATTTGTCTAGAAATTTCTTGGTGACACTCCAGATTTGTTTTGGTGTTTGTGCCACTAATAAGACATCCATCAAAATATGGTAGTGTGCCCAGTATTCCAGCAGCCAGTTGATCCATGACTCTCTGGAATATTGCTGGGACGACTGATATACTAAAGCAACCGATTCATTTTGAATAACCCATTATGGATTATTATTGATAATGCTCTTGCAGCCTAATCATTCTCTGGTAGTTGCAAGTGGGCATGTTTTAGATCAATTTTAGTAAAATCCCTACCACCTGATAATGTGGATAGGATTTATTTGATTGGTGGAAGTGGGTAATTATGTGCATCAAGAGCTTTGTTGATTGTGCATCGATAATCCTCACATATACGCACATCACCATTTTCTTTGATGATTGGTACTATTGGGGTGGCCCTTTCTGAGTATGATATGGGCTCTATAACCTCTGCTGCCTCCCACTTTTTGAGCTCTGCTTCTACTTTAGTTCACAAAGCTAGTGGAAGTGATCTGCACCAACAACTAATGGCTTTTACCTCTAATGGTAAATGGATTGGTTGTCCTAAGTATAGACCCATCTCTTTGTTGAAAACTTCTGAGTAATCAGATTTTAATGTAGTTAATGTTATGACCTGGTTCACTTTTGTCACTGCAAAGCCTAAGTGACTGAACCAGTCATGGCATAATAAATTACTATGATCACCTAATGCCACTACCAGTGGTAGGTGTATAATCTTGTTAGGCATTGTAATTTTAACTGTTGTTTGTCCCAACAGTTTTATTTTATTGCCCTGATAGTCTGAGATTGACTTGCTGCTAGGATGCAGCTTATATTTATTATTCTTATTAATGATAGCCCAGGTTTTTTTTTTAACAATAGACATTGCAGACCCTGTGTCCAGTTCCATTCTAACTGGTGTAACTGTGTATAAATCCAGACTGATCATCTTTAATATGATTTATACAGGCAACTTGTTTATTTTTTTTATAATTGCCATTGCTGTTTTTTGGAATGGATTTTTCCATTCTCATATCAGCTATCTGTGTTTTCAATTTTAGACACGCAGTCTTTGTGTGTTCGACTCACTTGTGGGCATTTGTATGTGTGTGCATTTGTTCATCGCATTTATAGCAACACCTTAAACTATTTGATGTTGAATTATCTGTGCTGACTGAGTGTCTGACCGACCAAGTGTTATGCTCGATTTTTTGCACATCATACTTAATAGTAATTTTTTTTAATGGGGTTGCTTGACTAGCTATTGATTGATTCTGCTAGTACTGCTTGGGCTACAGTTGTTTCAAAATCGATGTAAATCCGGAATTATCAACATTTTAAGTCTTAAATTGTGATCATTTATACCATAAATAAAACGATCATGTAATGCTTCATTCATGAAATCTTTGAATTCACACTTTAATGCTAATGTTCGGATTCTTATTGCAAATTCTCCAGCTTTCCCTCCTGCTCTTGAATGCTGAGATTGAAATAATATCTCTGCATTATTGTCAAATGTTTTGGGAAAAAATAATCTATGAGAATTGTTAAACATTTTGTCAAAATGTAGGTCAGTTTGTTTTTCTGCCATAGATTGAGACTTGAGTATCTCGTAAGTTTGACCCTATTATGGTCATTAATGTGCCTAATTTTACCTGAGGCTTTTTGATCTTAATCACTCTTTATAGCTTATCCAGCCCTCGGTGAGCTGGATCAAAAGCTTCCATAGAGCCAATTGAATTAGCCATTTTTGAAATTTCTCATTTCTTCATAAGAGAAACACAGTACTCACAAAAATAAAAATCAGTACTAACTACTGTTTCCATCTGTTCAAATTGATTTTTATTTTTCGAGTTCCCACTCGTAATTTTAATTTTACAGCTATGTTTTGTAATTGTCTAAAAAAAATTTAATAGTAACAAAGTTAACAATTCACTAGGGCAGGTGTGGGCAATTGTTTTGGCTTTTAGGCCACATGTTGGCGGAGGGCTGCATCGGTGGCCACTTTGTGGAAGCGAAGATTAACAGAGGGCTGCACCTTTTTTTCATGACACAATAAACACACCGCTTTATTCCCTGTATTACCAAAGAAATATTTGTTTGTCCATTCTTCATTAAACACACAACATTCATCACTGATTTTACATTTTTTTGGAGGGTTTGTGGTTTCACTAATGTTGGAAATGTATATATTTGCTAATGCAAAGACAAAATTGAAATTAAACAGATCAACTGGAAAAGTACTGCACATCATATCTACACTGCAGATGTGTATTGATATGGCCATCCTAGTGGAAAATACAAGACGAATCTTAGGTCATGCACAGGAAGGAAATCTCAGATCAAGGCAGATTTTTCTGATTGTCTTGGCGCACCGCATGTGACCCTCAGGCCGCTATTTTCCTATCCCTGCACTAGGGTGATCTTTTGTCACTTTGTTGCGAGTAAAACTCTCATGATTGGTTGAAGCTTTTAATTGTCATGCCTATTCGTTTGCGGTCAATTTTTTATTTGAACAGATTTAAGTTATTTTAATAATCACTGTAATGTAAATACGGCGAATGTCTTTAGCCGCACACACCTATTTCCTTTATTTTTCCAACCAATTCTGTTGGAACTAGCTTGTTTTATAGTATTTTTCCAGTCAATGGGGGAAAATAAATCTGTTTGTCTGACTGCGCCAAATCTGTTGTGTTTGGCTAAATTGCAGGTTTCAGATTCAGACCAGTAATATTAAGAAGCTATAAACACTTGATATTTAATATGTATAATTTATTAGAACAAATATATATACATATTATACAATCAATAAATACAATATGACGTATAACTTTGTTAATAATGAGCTGGTCATGCTGAATGACTGGATTCACTTCCAGCTGTATATTTATTTTGCCTCGTGAGTTTGTTGTCTAAACTCTTCTAGCTTACCTTGGGTTGGCTGAAGTCGTAGCAGCTTCTAGTTCTAAATGGACTTGCCTCACTGCGTAGATATATTGGTAGTAATTATAGTAGAAACACATTCTCTGACTTGCCTCCAAAAAGGCCAACTATTTATTGCCAGATCCTCTCCCTTAATCCCAGCAGTTAGATTCAGAGAGCCTAACCAATGGTAGGATTTTATACATTTACACATTGGCCATACTTGTTTTTACCTTTGGCCATGTTTATACATTGGTTGTTTATATGTTTTTTTTTTACACTTTGGTTAGTAGCAATAAGTGATCAATCAGATCAGATAAGGAATCTGGACTAGTCCACTTCTGAAGGCAAAGTCAGATATGACAGTAACATTTTAAATCAGACATCCTCAAAAATATACTATAGTATATGCATTATTTGGCATAATTAAATGGTAATATCGTAGAATAAATAGTTAAAATCCAATACAAGTAAATGATTCATGCAGGCTTATATAAAATGGAATAGCATTTAATGTAAGTTTGAAATTAATTATAATAAACAGATTGTAGGATTGAAATTTCATTATAAATATGTATTTATGGATATAATGTTTGACATATATAATAAACAACATTTAAATAGCAATCTTATATATGTTACATTTGCAAATGCAAGCTTATTAAATTAGGTTATGTGACATCTGATTTGATTTTTTTTGTAAATAGCAATTTGTAAAATTTTGCACACTAATAAAATGGAGCACTCAAATACTAAAGTATTTCTAGATATATATCCAGTTGAACTTGTAATAAATTCTGTTTTTCTATTCTAATTTTGCCCCCTAGTATAAGCTTAAATGTAGGGATCGAATGTCATATTTTGAGGTAACCTGTGATCAATAAAGCCATTCAATTATTTTATTTATAAATTTCTATAAATAGTTCAAGATTAGTTTCTGGCAAACTATAATAGAAGAAATAGAATTTGCCACTGAAAAGAATTTATTAAGCTGTGGTCAGGTGTTGTTTTATTATTGACTATAAATAATTGTCCTATATGTTGACCACAATGATAGAATTGTAGATTTGGTAATAAAAGGTTTTTGGATCAAGTTCCTGCTGAAGAAACAAAATAGAAAATCTGTTTAGCCAACTGATTGGAAAGTGTTTGAACATCATGTGACATCTTGACCAATTGGCTATATAGTTATTTTTATTTTAATTAAATAGTTGACTATTCTTTTACACAAATTTTAGTGAGGATCTTTTTTTATTATACTATTTTTTTTTCTTTTTGGTTTATACACTTCTATTCTAAGTGAAAATGCTGTAGCAAATGATTGGTGTCTTTTAAATGTAAATTTATCATGAAACAGAACTTAAACTTTTTTTTTTAAATACAGATTTCAAATGCATTTTTTTTTTTTTAAAAAAAAAAGATTGTCTTATAGCACGCTCATGAATGAAAGAAACATTTATTATGGGCAATATATTTTTTTGATCAAGTAGATGAGATATTCTAAAACAAGTTAATTAAATTGTTTTTATATTTTGGGATTAATCTGATTAGAATTTGTAATTGGATTAAGTTGTTATTATTTTTCACTGTTTGCCCAGCAAAGCAACAGAAAATAAAGAATCAAATCATATGAAAAAAAGCTTATAACAAAAATGGGGAAGAAGAATTGAAACAAAGGAAGATCAGCATTGGGGTTTGGTCATGATTTAGGGAATCATTTCATAAAGTTAATGAGCAGATTAGGGACTGAAACAGATTACTTTGACTTGGTTATGATTAGTATGGCTAATTAGCTAAAGACAATATGTAATTTATATTATGTAATCACAGATTTCCAAACTTAGATATTATACAAATTATATAAAATCAATGAAAAATAACGCGCAAGGCTTTAGCCTTGAATGTTATTATTAGATATCTGTTAGCGCTTTATGAATTTATATATTTAAAATCAATGAAAATAAATCTTTATACCTTTTTGTTGTTTTTCATTGTACAGATATGTGTGTATTCATTATGATTAACCAAATGAAAAGTATTTGATTTAATAGTTTATTTATCTTGCATTTGTATCTTCTCGCAGATTAATTAAACATACTTTATCTTCAAATGTTGATACTGAATAACTATTATCGCTAGGAATTCTAGATATAACATCTTAAATGTTGTAATCAATGTTTCATTTATTAAACTTGTATATGTGTTGTATGTTATATTTTTTGCTGTGGTCAATAAGATCAAGTAATAACACTTTATAATTAATGCTATTAATGCTGATAGTTTGTTATTTTTGCCATGCCCATAACACAATTTATTGTTAATATTTATTAAACTTACTTTAGCTTTAAATGTGGTCAACGAATAATTATCGCTGGGAATTCTAGATATAGCATCTTAAATGCTTTAATTGTTGTTTCATTTTATTAAACACATACATATTTATGTTGTCTGTTATATTCTTTATCCAAAAGCATATTATGGTAATTAGACAATAAATTGATAAGACCAAACAATAACACTATAATTAATGGTCATGGTCAGATCCCCGCAGCACAAATGACTCATCTTAATAAAAAATTTAAATCAATAGATAATTGAAAGAATAATTAAAAAAAAAATGATATTAACTGATTATTTTTTTTATTATAAATGTTATTTATGTGTTTGTATTGTTTTATTAGTTAGACTAGGTCTATGATTATATGTCTATCATGTTTTTGAGACAGACAACTTTATTGTATTTGGAGCTGCTTCATCAGCACTTTAATATACATATGTATGCAGCGAATATTATACTCTAATTAACAAAAATCAGAAGTTTGCACTACCATATTGCTGTGGAAAGCCATCAAGCAATTGATTCATTAATTAAACTTATCCTAGAATTAAATCAAATCAAATAAAAATCTCATAATTCAAACTCATATGCACAGGATATACATTGCAATTAAACTTAAAACTTAAAAAATAAAAGTGTCATTTACATTGTTTTTTTTTTTTTAAAAAGTGTAATATGACTTAAAAGTTATATTAAGAGAAAATAACAATTAAGTCTGTTTTATAATAAATTTTTATATTATATATTAAATGAAAATTTCAGTTTTTTATTATTATGATTTTTTTTGGAAGAGCATCAATATAATTTTGCACCCAGGCAGCATAAACCCACGGAATGAGTAGATGATGGTTTGCTATTTTTGCCATTCCCTTAATGCAATTTATTGTGATGTATTAATATTTATAACTTTACTATAGATATTAATGATTCTTTTACTTAACTTTATGCAATTTTTTTAAAATGCATTATTATTTATTATTTTTTTAAAAAATAAATCATTAAATAATAATTATAATTGAATGATTTACTATTTGGGTATTTATAAGAACTTAATGCATTGGAAATGACATTGGACTACATCAAGCAATATAGGACAAGTAGATCAATTAAATTTTTTAGTAAACTATTAGTTTATAGTTTATTAAGAAATTTTAAGTGAAATTTAAAAAAATATTATATAAATTTAAAAACTGAAAGTATTATAAAAATTAAAAAATGTGATATATTGGACTATTTCCATCATTTATGGGTGAATGTTGAATGTATAGAAAATTTTAAACTTTATTTAAACTTTCCAAATACAAACAACTTGTTAGTAATAACACACAAATAGACAATACAGGTTAGTAATTACACGTTTCAAATAGTATTATTCTCCACTCTTTTTCGGGTATTGCTGGCCTATATGCACAGTGACAATATTTGCTTAGAGGTTGAACTTGTACCTTTAGATTCTTCAATATCGAATTTAAGGCAAACGCTCTACCAACTGAGCTATTCTGTCAATGCTCAGTTGGTAGAGCGTTTGCCTTAAATTCGATTTTCAAAAATCTAAAGGTGCAAGTTCAACCTCTAAGTGAATATTGTCACTGTGCACATAGGCCAGCAACACCTGAAGAAGAGTGGAGAATAATACTACTCGAAATGTTGTGTAATTACTAACCTGTATTGTCTCTTTGTGTGTTATTACTAACAAGTTGTTTGTATTTGGAAACTTTAAATAAAGTTTAAAATTTTCTATACATTCATAAATGATGGAAATAGTCTAACATATCACAGTTTATAATATATCGTCATTACAAACCCTCAGACAAATATTATAAAAATTGATTTAATTTAATTTTATGGCATTTTTTTAATGCTATTTTATTTTAGATAAATGTCCTTTTTTTTTGCGAATAGGTACCCCTTTTTTTTGTAGCAAAAAATATATATCTATATTTTATTTCTTTAGCTTAAAAAGTTACATAAATAAAGTATGTCTGTGCATATGAGTAATTTTATTTTTCAAAGCTAATTAAGTCTGAAATTTTATTGAATAAAAATTTAAATAGTGTACTGTATTTATATTAGGAAAACTAAGGAATGAATTTAAAGTTCGATTGTTATTTAAATTGTGTATGATGATCAGTCATTTGTATAATTATATAGCTATATGTATCTCTGGATTTTAGGGTAAAAGTATTGTGGTGTATGTTATAAATATTAAAAAGAGCCTTTTTTGTTTTTTTGAAATTTTGCATTAGTGCCCCAAAATTCTAGCTGTGTTTTCCACATTATCTGTAAGTAAATTTCTTTGTGGATTTTGTAGCACACATTTCTTTTACTGTTGGAAATTTGCCTATAGGCAAATTTATTTATTTTTTACAATAGCTGGTGTTTTATCTAATTCAGCATTAGATAGTAATATACTTATTTTATCCTTTACCATGAAGTCTGTAATAAATTTAATATCAGTTAAATGGCAAATTTATTTTCCATTACATTTAAAGTTCTTTGCAAATTTTATCTTTATTAAATAGTAGAATGTTTGCTCAATAAGTTATGATACCTTCATATGTATATATTCAAAATAATGCATTAATTGCCAATTTAAAATTTATTTATGTTCATTTTATATTTTCCAGTTTTGCCGATTCTTAAATTTCTACAATTGTAAAGTCAAAATTATCCAGCTAAATATTAAAAGTTTATTTAAAAGAAATTTAATCCAGAAATTGTTATAACAATTTCTATCTCAGTATATATTGTGAGGATACATTAAACCAACCACACACTGAAACTACCAACACAATCAAAATCATATTATTGATTATAAGCTAATATGAATGTGTAAAGTCATCAGTTAAAAATATATTATTGACAATACTGATTTATATGTATACCAAACTCTTAAACGCAAGCAAGCAAAAATCTCTAAAAACAAAAGAAAGAAATCATTAATGTTAAATTTTATGTGTGTGTTTATTAATCCAGCACAAAATTATAAAAAGATTAAAGTGATGTTAACAATGAAAGCAAAGTGCAAACTTGAAACTCACAATCTAAAAATAAAAACATAACACAAGATAGAACACTTTCGTTCTTTTTAAGAAAAAAGGAAAGCAAATAAATTATGTTGTCAAGAAAAGATACTTGATAAATTTTTAAAATCAATTTATTTGTCATACTAACTATCCTTAATATTGAAGTTCACAAACCACTATGATTGCAATCCAAAGAAGTTGATTAAAGGACTCACCTTAATTCTATAAAGCTTATATTTTTAACCCAAGTTATAAGCTAGAAAAGAACAAATCATGCATGGATAAGAAGTGATAAAATATCGTGGGGATGGAGCAGCTCATCATACAACCAAGAGTTTCTGATATGATTATCATTTCAAATTAACATTATGACAGCCACAATAGTAAAAAGATCTACAACATACTACAATCAAGCAAAGAAATGATCTCAGCATAGGATAGTTTATAAAAGAGTTTGAGTTACCAAAATGAAGACCCAGATGGCGACCGAAGATTATCTGATGGACTATCATTCAGTTCATGCAAAGGAACTTTCTTAAGAGGAAAGATATTCAGAGGTTTCACAATAAGGATTACAAGACTTTGAACTATGTCTAGACTATGCTGGATTAACACCCCAAATTATGTTTTGATGTTTTTTTTTATTCTTATTTTGCTTGTTAAATTGGTTTCTTTCTTTTGAACCAGAGTCAATCTATTTAGCCGCCAATTATTCTAGAGGGAGGGGAGCCATCAATTATATATTTTTTTTTTATTTAATAATAAAATTTAGTGGTAGACTCCTGAACTTGCTGGCCAGTTGGTACATTAGTCTACTGACTTGAAAGATGAGACTTTATTCTTATTCAATATTAAGTGCTCACACTTTGAGAGTTTCAATAATTTTTATGTTCAATTAATTTAATCATTAATTATTTGTTATTCGGAATGTATGACTAACCCTTGAATGATTGGTCTGTCCTATCATAGATCTATATACTGCTAGAATAGGAAGTGACTCAGGATCTATAAGCAACTCTCAACAGATCACAAAATATAGACAGGCAGAGTAGAAATTAATGATCAAATGATTTCATGGAATTTTTGTCATCAAAGAGTTAATTGTTAAAATATAGTTTCAAAATTGTATTCGATGTAAATTTGAGTTTGTTAAATTGAAATGGGGAATGATAATCCTTTTTAGGGATTAAAGGTATGGATTAATAAATAGT
Source organism: Epiperipatus broadwayi (assembly GCA_028023455.1). Taxonomy (NCBI): domain Eukaryota; kingdom Metazoa; phylum Onychophora; class Udeonychophora; order Euonychophora; family Peripatidae; genus Epiperipatus; species Epiperipatus broadwayi. Next base: position 1,411,549 of record JAQFVV010012503.1, on the reverse strand, counting down.
TAATGAATACTAACAAAGGATGATCATGCTCATACAATCATTAAACATTGAATACATATACTACTTTGTTATAAAGAATTATGAACCGCGATCATCATCAAAATTAATTTGTTAAATATTAAATCAGATTAGTTATCTATTGTTTGATTTTTTGTATTTTCCAATTAATCACACTATATGCTTATCCAATGCACACATCAGATACGGAATAATCGTACCTTGAAATAGGGTACATGTACATTCTTTCTGAGTTTGAACTCTGTGGCATAACAAGACTCAAGTGAGGTGAAGTAAGGGAAGTTGTGCAAATGTGAATCCCATCTTACTCAGTCATTAATCATTATGGGACCACTTCCTAAAACTTAGATAAATCATCAAATAACTGACTTACCTTATCATATGTAATGCCCTACCTGGAATACCAAGTAGGTGACCATAATTAAATACACCTCACAAGGAGAATAGTCCATCCCGTTTCAATATGTACATTGTAACCTCTGTCTTAAGTCACATGTTTAACTTTTAAAAATTAAATACAAAAAGGCTATTATGTGTTTTAGAACTTTATAAAAAGTTTAGTTATTAATTTATTTTTAAGATAATAATGCAAAAATAAAATTAATTATTTTCAAAATATTAAGTGTTAATTAAAAAAAAATGTAATAGAACAAACACAGGTTGAATCAGACAATTCAATGGTTGCTATGGGAGTTTCAGTGGTTTCTAAAAAAAACCCAAGTTATTGTCTGCTATAAAATTTTTTATTTAGATCAGTTTTTTTACTGCTCATAAATTAGTAATTGTAAAAATGATTTGTATTCTTGTATATTCATATTTATTTATAATACGATAAAAATTTAGTTGAAGTGCTAACTTGATCTTTCTGAAAATGTAGCTTTCTTCATAGAGCTGTGATAATGCCCTAATACTAAATAATGGCTAAGTATATTCCTAATATTAGATCTTATTTGAGATTATTGCATCAAATATCAAAACTGGTTAATTAGATAAACAAATTTAAAAGTCAACTATGGATTATAAGAAGAAATCACCAAGGAAGATGATAGTGTACACATATTAGATATATCTGGTTTCCTTTTAAAGCATGATACCAAAAAGGAATTGTTTCTGAAAAATATTTTAAGTTGAATTATTTATAAATTTAAATATGAAACTATGATGATACATCCATTATGGCCATATATCTCATTGCTAAACTTACACTAATGTCTAAAATGTATTGAGCTTAACAGAAAAACAAAAAAAGAGAAATTTGGTAAGATCTTTTAAATGACTATTATTAAATAAATAATAATTGAATTACAACCTCAAATGAAATTCTATTTTGGAAAATACTCATTTTCTTTTTAAGTCAAAATTAATATATTGATTATTTTTCTCCTTAGTTATATATTTAAATTCAAATATGATATAAAAGAATGAAAATGTTAATTTTAAAATATTGTAGGAGTTATAATTTTATAGTTAACTTTAAGACTAAGAAATTGGTCAAGTTTGGGAGAAAAATATATATATATTCTTGATTGATTTCTGAAATCGATTTTAAATATTAAATTTCCGTTGTATATTCCATATTTAATTTTTTTTATTATATAAATATGTAAATATAAAAGATATAATGTTTATATATAAATTTATTAGTATAGTTAAGCACAGTTTCTCATTAAGTTTCTCTTCTGGATATATAAGTATATTATTTTAATATTTACATTAGAATAATAATATAAATGTAGAGTGGATAATGATTAGGAAATATGACGGAATCTGCATGAAGTCTTGTATTTGATGTAAGCTTCATTTTGATCATTATCCATGGCTATTAACAAAAGAAAATAAAATTTTTATTATAGTCACTCCTCCATATTCGATCAGATAATCATTTACCCAAGATAAATTTCTTCATAATAATAACTAGTAACCTAGCAGTTATCTTTTGGTGATTCCATTACAATATACATATCATATAGAAATTAGCATCTATATTAATAATTGAAAAAATATTATGGGTTTTTGTTAAATAGCCACTGTACATTGCTTGGTGGTGCTGTTTCTGTGTAAAAGCACAGAAACATACTGGTTTCATGGCCGAATCTACGGTTAATACACCACTACGATCATGGTAGCCATTTAGCAGCCACGTGATGCGTTTGACACAACCAGTGACACTACCGATCAATAAGCTGCCGTTTAATTATGCCGCATATGGAACCTACGGCTAATACAACACTACAAGCATAATAGCTGTTTAATAGTTGCCGTGTGATAGGTGTCACTTTCTATGCATACGATCAGTAATGGCAGTTCGCTACCACTTAATCTGAGGCTGTGTGTACTGGAATGTCTTAGAACTGTTGAAATGTTCCAAATGGTTTTTTCTACACCCCAACTGACATAGTATTGAGTACTACTAATTGTCAGCAAATCAGGATTACTTCACTACACAGTGTGGAAATATTTTAAATTTGGAAACGGCTTTGCCATAGCATGATTGCAGTTGTTCACGAAAAAGTCCCTATTTGGCCATTAGTCGGACGAGAAAAACAAAATGGCTGTAGGCAATAGCATCATGATTCAATTGTGGGACACAGAAGATGACACAATTGCCTTTCTACAGGCTCAAAACATTCTGCCACATGTCAATCAATGTGTCCGCAGTAAAGGTATGACACTTAGTAGACGAACTTGGCAGTTTATGTGCTACTAGCGTGCTTGCAGGTGAATAGTGTCTATTCACAAGGGGACATAGTTTGAGGGTTCCAGAATGTCCTTCCTCAAAGCTTTGTGGCTCGTATCAAAGTTTTCTGATTAATTAAAGTTGTACATGTCATTAATAAATTTATTTTTGGAATGAATCTGTTTTGTCATTGTGATTAATTTGTAAACCAATCAAATCCAAAGTTTTTTGGGTTTTGTTTTGGTGTTGTTCATTCCGTTTTTCTTTAAAGCTTTCATTTAATATTACAACCAGACTGTCAGTATTGAAGGATAGGGGGTGGAGGAAAGTAGGCCAAATAAAAAAGTCTTTGATTCTTTATTGTAAATAAAAAGAAAGTGGTGTTTTTTGGGGGGATAAACTAAAAACAAAAGGTGAAAGCAGGAAAATGAAAAAAACCAAATCTGATTAATTACTTGAAAAAAGAAGTCCGGTTTTTAGATTACATTTATTGTACTATTCTGAAAATAAAAAAAAGAAACAGTCACCTCTGCCTAATTACTATAAAATAAATTTAGCTTTTTTGAACACATTATTATTAAAAAGAAAACACACACACCTTTTTATTAAAACTAAAAAAAAAAAAAAGCTTTTAAAACATGTAATATAATTACAAAAAAAAAAAAAAGCCAACATGTAAGATAATTAAACAAGGAATTAAAAAAAAAAACACCGCTTTTTTAAAAAAAGTTAAAAAGAAAGTAAGAATAAGATAGTTTTTCAAGAAAAATAAAGCTATATTATTTCAAAAAACACCGTATTTTTGGCCAAAAAAAAAAGAAGGTGCTTTTTTCAAAAATAAAAAAATAAAAACTTACATTTTTAATAAAAAAAAAAAGCCGTATTATAAAATAACATAGTTAGTTTAAGAGTCGACAGGCCCGGGAACGTTATATCGCTCTGTTTTTGCACAGAAACCACACCACCAAGCGATGTACAGTGGCTGTTTAACAAGTACCATATTATGTAATGAATTGAACTTTATAATGTACAAAATACACTACTCATATTTATGTTTATTTAAAAGTAAATATATAATGTTTTTAAAGAAAAAAAAAATCAAAAAATTAATTATTTAAATATTTCTATTTAAAGATAAACTATCTAAGCTTGATTTATCTTTATATATTTTAATATAGGATCAAACACACACATATTGTATTCATAATTATAATATGTGTTGGTATAGTTTCATCATCCAATTGATTTATTAAATGTTTTTAGAAAATTCGAACTTTATACTTTTCCAAATACATTCAATTATTAATAATAATATACAGTTTAGTGTAGAACACATTGTTTTGAATGATATCCTCATTTACTAAACTATTATTTCAAATTTAGTATCCCCAAATCTAAATCTCATGTTGAATCCTTGTACTAAACTGTAACTAGTAAGGTAAGCAAATCTGAAAAAGGAGAAAAATATCATTTGAATCATTATGATATTGTTACTAACAGCTTAGATTTTTCTAAAAACATTTTAACAATTCGACTGGATGATGTATAATTATAAGTAAAATACTATTATCACATGCCTTCAAACAAATATATTCTATTCATTTTAATTTAATGAGCCTATTTATAAAAAAATTGTTGTAAAATATTTTGTGTATTTGATTTATCCACAACTAATTGTATATTTTTGTATTTATGAAAGGGAAGTGAATTTTTATTATTTTTCTAAGAAACTAACAAAACATCACATGATTTTCTCTGCTTACTTTCAATATCTATATTAGGAGCAATAATTCACACTGTTTATTCTACTACAGAGCTGTCTATTGTAAAGTTGAATATTCAATAGATATTATAGTAATAATATATTAAAATCTCTACATTAGTTTTGGCTATTGGCTTTTGTCAGCGAGAATTATGGATTTGTGTCTAATCTGGAGATTTAGATCTGGCATCATCTAGTATCCATTGTTTGTTCAAATTTATAATAGATGTCACTATGGAAGATTTGAATAGAATTAATTATAGTATACAACATTTTACTTTATATTTTAAAATATGTTTTAACAAGCAATGCTTAGATTCAAAGTATTGTATAATGCTACATGTAATACAAAAAAAAACAGATCACCAATTTAAGCAATAATGAATTTTTAAGTTAGTTTTTATATTTGAAACAGTTCCATAAGAATACCAACCTTTTGGATTTGAATCACTTTACATTGATTACTGGACTAGATAGGTTTATAAATATTAATTGATTTTATTAGTTTGCACATTATACTAAAACATAAAGAGAACACATTATTATATTTTTTACATTATATATAAAATATTGATTAAATTAATTAATTGTACATATTCATGCATATTTATGATTGCAGTGTGCTTTAATGAAAGAACTTCTTTAAAAAATAAATAAATAAAATTATAAACAATTCTTAATTTCTGCAAATTTTTAAAGTAATTGAATGTGGAAGAAATTGTTTATTTAAAAATAATACATTCTTAGTTATTTGTAATTTTATATTCTTTCTAGCTGTTGTGTTTGTAAAAATATGTACATTGCAATTCAATAATTATAAATTATAAGTCTTTTGGTACTCCAGAAAAAGTTAAAGAAAATACATTAGAGGAATATATATATTTTAGATCACTAACTGATGAGTAAAATTAATGAACATTGTATAATTAATTAAATTAGATAGGAAGTTAAAAGGTTTAATTAATGACTAATTTTGTGTAGGATTTAACAGTAGAAAATATTTACGTAATACATAAGAAAATTGTGTTTGGTAAATGCCAAGAAATATTTGCTAATTAAAAATATTTCTTGATACAATAGAAGTGGAACCGACTAATTAAAAACATCAAGAGGAAAACAGGATTGATAACAATAAAGCATGAACCCTGGATTACCAGACACCAAACTGCATGAATAAATAGCATGTGCAGCAAAGTGCATGGTTCTTATTCTGGTGGAGTTACTAAGTGAACTGTTAATGGAAGATTTTAATGAACAGTTTCTGAAAGAAACTTCAAGGATGAGATAGCACTCTTGTGAGGGCCAGTGTTTTTGTGATCAGCAGCTGAATGAAGCCAAAGAACTCCGTTAGTTTGAAGCATCGAGCCAGAGGGTTTTGGAAACCGGGGCCAAAGGAAATCATCCAGAAAGCAGCAAGTTGTTACATGCATTGTGGAAATTGAACCTTAAGTGAAGTATATATACTGTGTTGGAGTGCATCAATAACTTTTCATATAATATTTTATCATTATCCAATCTTTATCTAAATTTCATTTATTGATTTTTTTGTTGGTAAACTGAGTGCCTGCATTCAAATACCCCGTCACTCTCTCGAACCTGTGAATAGCGAATAAGTTTTAAAAAGATAACAATCTTACGGATAGTAAAAATGTCACTTGGTCAATCGGTAATAATGGAATTCGATATGAGTAATGCAAGTCATTAGCCATGGTACCCCAAGCAGTTGGAAAATTTCTTTTTATTAAACAGAATTAAAGATAATAAGAGAAAGATAAAAGCTTTAATGTGCATGTTGGGACTAAAAGTCATTGACATTATAAATAAGTATTTTGACATTCCATAGTAGACGGAATAGTATATGAAGAAATAATTAAAAAGCTGAGTATTGAATTGCATTAAAAGAATTGGCTAAAGATTGTGGATATGGCAGTTATATAGATGAAATTCTGTTAGTCCAATTAATTTGAGGCATGTTGGAGGATAGACTCTGACAAAATGTGCTCGCTGATGTAGAATTAAATTTTGAAGAAGCTATTAAAAAGGGAGTGGCCCATGAACTCATCGTGGAATAGACGGCACAGTTTAATAATGAAAATTACAACAAAACAAAAGTTTATAAGACAGAGCATGAAACAAAAAATAAAAGTAGTTTCTTTGCTAGCAAAGGTTAAAAAAGGAATTATTAAGTGTTTTCGCTGTCAAAAACATGAGCACAATAAAAAAGACTACTTTTAAAATGAACGATGCTATATCTGTGAGCGGAAAGGCCACCTAGTAGGAATGTATAGAGAATCATTTGAAAGTAATAGTCAAGAAAGACAAACTAACCTAGTCACAAATAATATTTATAATATTAACTATGCATCAACTAAACGGCAGAGCAAATTTACATTGCAGCTACAACTTGTTAACAAAAAAATGGACATGGAAATTGAGAGGGGATTGGGAATATTAATAATCTCGGATAAACTGTGGAAACTTATTAGAGGAGACCGTGCAGATGTTGAAATGTGTAAAACATCAATCAGAGCAGTAGAAATAAGTGGCAACATAGTAGAAATAATAGGCTCTAATGCAGTACTGATAAAATATTGCAATAAAACGATGAGCTTACCAATATACATAATACAGAAAAATGTTGATCTGTTAATAGGGCATGACTGGTTCAAGCATACAGGGATAAGCATTAGTGTGAGGAATAGGACCAATTCACAAGGATGACATCCCAAAGGCAAGATGAGAAAACAGAATAATTTTAGATCATGTCAAATAGATATTACTGAATTGCAAACAGAAAATAATAAATAAAAGAAGCAAATAGATTTTAGATCCAGCTTCAATGCGAAGAACATACTTTGAATGAATTGACCTGTAACATGGAAGATAAAAATGAAATGAATTTGTAATTGTAGACCAAATTACAAGAACCTGAATCAATCATGAAATCACTAGAAAAGAAATCAGAGGAGTTAGAATCCTGAAATTGTGAATTATGTAATGACTTGGAACTGAACAAGAAAATTAGCATTTACTGCAGAATAATAATCAACTGCTTAAAGAAGCAGAAGAATGGAATAAAAAAATAAAAGAATTACCAGAATAGGTAGCATTTTGGCAGCAGTATGAAATGGAGTTACAAGAAAAGCTCACCAATAGAGAAAATAAAATGGACATTTTAAAAGTCTTTTTAGAAGAAAGACAAACTTTAGACAGTGAACTATCAGATGTACAAACTGAAGAACAAGGAAAAACCCTGAGTTTCTCCAAGTGGAAGAAAAAAAGCACCCAAACTGGTGAGGGAAAAGAAGAGTAAATAATTCTCAAGATTACATTTGTTAAGCTGAACAAGGGTTTTTTTCTGGAATGGGGGGAGGTATTATATTTGTAAAAATATATACATTGCAATTCAATAATTATAATTTATAAGTCTTTTGGTACTCCAGAAAAAGTAAGGAAAATAGAGGAATATATAATTTTTTTAAGTCACTAATTCATAAGAATAAAATTAATGAATATTGTATAATTAAATCAGATAGAAAGTTAAAGGGTTTAATTAATGATTAATTTTGTGTAGGATTTAAAAATAGAAAATATTTACATAATATGTGATAAGAAAATTGTGTTTGGTAAACGTCAAGAAATATTTGCTAATTACAAATATTTCTTGATACAATAGAAGTGGAACTGACCAATTAAAAACACCAAGAGGAAAACAAGACTGATAACAATCAAGCATGAACCCGGGATTGCTGGAGGAATCTTCATGAATAAATAGCTTGTGCAGCAAAGTGTGTGGTTCTCATTCCGGTTACTAAATGAACTATAGTGGTTGAAAGAAGCTTTAAGGATGGAGTAGCACTCTTGTGTGGAGACAGCGTGATTGTGTGCAGTAGTTGAACGAAGCCAAAGAACTTTGTTAGTTTGAGGAGTTGAGCCAAAGTGTTTTGGAAACCAGGGCCAAAGGGAATCATCCAGAAAGCAGCAAGTTATTACGTGCATTGTGGGAATTGAACTATAAGTGAATTATTTTATACTGTGTTGGAGTGCATCAATAACTTTTCACTATTAATAATATTTCATCATTATCCAGTCCTTACATAAATTTCATTTATTGATTTATTTGTTGATATTCTGAGTGCCTGCATTTGAATACACAACACTAGTGTTTATTAATCTTTGCTAATTAAAACAACAAAAAAATCTTTTAATTAATATTTTTATTTATTGCAGGATGTCAAAGAATTATGATCTTTTGATATGCATAAAATATCATTCTATTTGCATTTACATGTAAGAATTTTGCATTTTGAAGTGCAAGAACTCTTAAAAAAATCTTTGTTCTGTCCCACAAAATTGAACAGTTGCAATTGTCCTTAAAGTTTTGTCTGAAGGAACTTTACATTCAACAATCAATTTTTCCTAACATGCTAAAAAATGAAACCATCTTGAATTTTAAGAGCTGTAGCTGAAATCAATCATATATTTTCTAGCATTCACATCTAAATTAGAGGATCTATTTGTACTGCCTTTTTTTTTTTTTATACATGAAAGATAATAATTGGAAATCTTTTTAATTTTTTTAATTCAATGAAAGTGAATAGACCATCCACTTCCACTGTATTATATATAAATCTATTTGCTTAATTATGTATATAATTTTTTTGATTGTATGAAAATACTAGAATATATTACAATTTCTTAGTTAAATAATAGTAATAGAAAATGAAATGTTTAATCAACTTGAAATTAGGGAATTTGAATGGAAATAAATTTAATGACTTTACTGAAATAAATTTTTTTTATTGGTAGTTAAATTTGTTACAAAAATTTTATTTTTATATATGTTTTTTTTTATCAGATTATTTATTTTTCAAATTATTTACTATGTTTTAGATAACATATTTGACATGTGATGTCAAATCTACTGCAATAGTCAAATATGCTGCTGTTGAAACACCAGCAAAATTTTCACAATTACAATGTAATACTAATCTTAAGCAACCACCTGCCAATTGGCTGAGAAGTGATCCAAATTCAGAAGGATTGAAGGGACACTATTCTTTTGGGAAGACCAACTCTGAAAAATTTACAAGGTAAACATATTTTAATTTTAAGTGTAACAAAGAATGTAGCTTTTTAAAAAAAAATCTGATGGGATACAAAAACTAATATAATATTTTTATTTTTCTAAATATTTTGATAATTCCATTTTTGTCAGTATCTACATAGTGTGATATGTAATTCCAAATTTTAACATTTGAATATATTTTACCTTTTTTTTAGTTTTAATATTATTATAAGTAAAACTTATCTTTTTTTTAAAAAACAACAACTTACTATTGGGTGAAAAAATGCTTGTTTAAACATTGTGCTGTTTTGTTTAAAAAATTTGTTTGAGTGTAATAATTTTTTTTTTTCCAATGATTGCAAAATATATTATTCACAGGTATCTTTAATTAAAATAGCAATAGAGATTTTATTACTACAATAAAGGAGATTGCTAATATTGAGATAAAACATTTTTAATACAAATAAAAAGAATACTGATTCTCATTTTTAGTAATGCATATTGGAGTCAATATTTAAACTTAACATGTAATTGAAATAAGACCAATTCTTCAATCAAAAATTAATATTTGCATAAATCAAGCACTTCACTGATTAACCAGTAATACTAATATAATTGCTCTAATTGCTTTGAGTTATTTGATATAATTGTTACGGCAAAACTTTAACATACAGATAAATAATATGGCAAATAATGTATTCTTTAGCGTGTCACAGCAAAGCATGATAAAATATTAAATCAGTCATGCCATCAGTTTGTTAAATTTAACATTCTTGATAACATATTTCCAAAACACACTTAGTCTATATCACTAACTTTATATAGAAGGGAACAGTTCAATGAGGCTTCTTTTCTTGAAGAATAGCTGCCTTAGAATGATTTGCATACAAACAAGATGAATATAGTCTAAAAATTATGAGAGTTAATATGTTTTGGGGATTTATCATATGAGATTGCATATTATAAGTTGAGCTACATCAAAAGATTCTAAAAGAAATCAGATTAATATTAATTTGTACATTTAATATTAATAATGGAAGGTAGCCATATCTAAATGTCTATAGCATTGAAATTAATAGCAATGTTATAAAAATATATAGTCTATTGATGTAAAGATATATATTTTTTATGTATTTCTGTTCCAGATAGTATGTACTATTTAATATTTTATGAATCGTGGTTATATCATGTATCAGTAAATTAATATAGACAGATTGATATTTATTTAGTTAGTTGAAGTTTTGGTTAATGTAATTCCAGTTAGTCCTTAATTTGGCAACATTAATTCACTGACTGAGTAACAAATATTATTGATTGTTTAAATATATTGTGGATTATAATAACTATTTTGATCCAAACTTCCACATTTATCTTTTAACTTCAGAATAACTGTAATATGATAGTGATATTGTTTTTGCTGAAATATATTTGTTACACCAGGCGTACTAAATTTTTCAGATCTAAATTTGAGTCTGAGAATATTAAAATACTTTTGATTCAGATATTTTTCATCTTTGTTCCTAAATTATTATACCTAAAATAATCTCTAATGATCCCTGTAATCAGGAAATGAATATTACTTTTTCAGGTTCTGGAGGCATGTCTAAATTAATATAGGAATGCATATAATTGCTAAAGGCATGTCAATTACAAAGTTCTTAATTACTACCAATACTTTCTCCATAGATTGGCTAAGTAACAAAGTCATTTTAAAAGAAAATGTATCTATTCATGATTGCCTCATAGCAAGTATCCTTTAAAAGTCGAAGTAAATAAAATTTAAAAAACAGAAGTATTTTTTTATTTATTTGTATTTTAAAAACACTAATGATATAATGGTGAATACCAAATCAGAAATATTAAAGAACTGAATATTCATGTTTTATCATCAGGTTAATCTGTTTACCATTATTAATGTAAAATGAATGATTTCTAAACTTATATGGATTTCTATGGCAATTGACAATGAGGTGAATTTCAAAATATTTTGCAGCATGTCAGGCAAGTTGTTTTATTTGGTTTGGTGATCATATATCAAGTATTTTACACATTAGTTTCCATATCACCAAGTTTTTGATTTGTTATAATAGAATTAATATCTACCTCTATTATTCTCATGATTTCTGAATTTTTGTCTAAAATTTTTTTTGACATTTTCATAACTAATGGGCAGTAATTAGAAAAAAAAAAAAATTATCAGAAAAAATAAAATACTGAAAAATTGTACTTGAGATTTTACTGAAGATGATGAACTTAGTAAGTAAAATAAAATCTTAACATCTGCTTCTAACTTCAACTTTTCAAAAATAGTCTGATAACTTTTACACATAAACAATATTAAATATATATATTGTAACGGTCAGAATCGTCTATCTCGCTAACACACTGCAGAATTCAAACCCCAAACACGAAACTGAACATTCTAGGAGGGGTTGCCTTCTAGATATACTAAGTTCGAATCTAAAGTCCAAATTTCACAGCGCCACCTACTTGATAACGCATCTGATGCTACTACTAGTATAACCTTTTACCGGTGCCTGGTGATCAGGGAGAAACAAAAGACTCCATACTAAGATAAGTTTGGGTTGCTAATTAACATCTATGAATGTACAAAAGAAATGTAGAAAATAGATATATAGACCGAGACAGTGATAGGAATCAATAAACTAAAAGATCAAAATTAGTTTTAAATGATTTCAAAATTTATTTATATAGAAATATGTATATAACGCCACTGTCTGCTTATATGAGACAGAGATGCTTATTAAATAATTGTTGGCATTACATTTCATTACATTACAAAAAGGGTTTTAAAGAAAATATATTCTATCCCTCGGGCTAATATAATATGACGATAATGTGCTTAAAAGAGATGGGAACATGTGCGAGGTGCTTTGAGTAATTATAAAAGTTTAATAAAATATTTGAAAATTAAGTGTTATAGAATATTTATTGATTTTGAGAATAGCACGGACAAAAGCTTACTGAGCAATAACGTGGGGATGTGATCAAGGCATTTATTTTATAATAATAATTAAAGTTACATTGGGAGGTCGGTATTGCTAATAATGAATTTATTAAAAGATGGAGGGTGTGACACATTTAAGTCATGGATGCTTTGTAAAAATATATATAAAATAATGGGAAATATTTGGAATGACTATGGAGAGCATCTCGCCGCTGACCCGTAGGAAAGTGTTGTCACGAACAGCTGAAACTTAGCGACTGGGTGACGACTGCGTCTAATTCCCAGGTGTGACATTTGAGTACACACTCTGCCTGGGAACCGCAGGAAGCGAAAAGGGAACGGACTTGGCCGTTTAAAATCCTTGGAAAGAAAAACAAAGCGGTCTCAACAATCAATTCATTTACCAGCAATACTAGACTAATGTATATAAAACATACAAGATGGATTCATTTAGATTGGGAAAATGCCCAATCAAATACCCAGAAATTCATTTAAAAGGGTCCGCACATTCTCGACGTCAATGACGAACTTTGAAATTAAAGTAGAAGCTTTTAAAAATAGGAAAATGCATTCTTGCGAGTTTGAAAAGAAAGCAGAGATTTATTTACGCAATCATGCATTTGTGACACATTTAATCATTGACCTCGCACATACTCTCATATTAGGTTAAAATCAATAAAATGTAGATTTTAAACTATTTAATTATTATATATATTAACGAAGATTAGACTAGCCCTCGAACGAGTGATTTGCAAGATAATAAAATTGGGAATTATTTATAAATTTAAAATATGCCTTAATAGCGGCGTCTTACTTTCAACAAAGGGAATAATTCACTCGGTCAAAGACTATTCTGACACATTATCATAATAAAATAAAAGAAAGATTAATAAATAGAAAATATTAACCCAAGGATAGAGAGCAAAACTGTTGATTATATTAGAACACGTTAAAGGAATACATAATGAAGTTATGTGAAATAAAAGAAAACAATTTAAAATAGCTATAGCATGTTAGTTAGGAATCATAAGAGCTCTTGGGTTAATTTGGGGTTACCTCTGGAGAAGCATTTGCAGGTAGAGTGATGGTCGGCAGGTTTTATACAATTCAGCAGCAAAATCTGGAATTGTTCATATGTTTGGCAGCAGCAGCAGTTTCAGGGTTCCTTATGTGATAGCTTTCGATGGTCTCGAGCAGCAGCTGGCCATTCCCGAAGGGAAATAGCCTTCTTGCCGGTTCTACTCCGTCATGTCAAGGTTAGCAATTTTAAAGGTTGGGTGATTCATGGTCAATTAATTTAAAGACGAAAACTCGGCTTCAAATTTAAGTTCGCAGGCACGTAGCTAAAATTCTCAAGAAAATATTTTTTTGAAATCTTGATCGAAGAATATTTTTACTAGAATATTTTCACTAGACACATTTGCTGAAATATTACTAGAATAATTTCGGTTAGAAACATTTCATTAGCAAATCACTAGAATAGAGAACAAAAGAAAACCCTCCTTTTTATAGTGGAACTCAACATTACAACTGCCCTGGAGCATTACAAAAATATATCAGACTTTTCTTACTTATCAGCTGTAATTAATCCTATCCGAATGTCTAAAGGAATTCAACAAAATTTTAATTAATTTCTATTGTTAACTTCCTTGTCGACATTCGAATTACAAACTTGATTTAATTAAAAGTGCTTTTTTTTTTTATTGAAAGAAAACCTTAAGTGGACATCTGCTGTATATTTTAGATAAGCTTCTATACATTAAATAATTAAACTATTGTTCCTACCAGCCCTCATTTGTTTTAACAGAAATATATGGCATGACTTTAAATTCAAAAGAAAATTATTTTACTTTTTAAATTTCAATATTTGAATCTATTTACTAAACGAATATGAATTTTATTTTAAATCAAAAATATATTACGACTGTAATATATTTTTGTAAATAGATGCAAACAAAATAATTTTAACTAACAATTTATAATTTTGACATAAGTTTTAAAATACATATCACAGTGTGTGCGCAATTACGACTTATATAAACTACTTTTAAATAAATCTAAATTATGTGAACATATACATAATCCATAATATTTTATTTATTTGGGCATGAGTTATACTTATATATATAATACGAGCGTTGTACTCGTGGTTTAAAATTGGGTGGGATTTTCGGTATATAAGTGCATTGCAGACACACTACGATAGATTGGGGTTCAAACTAAGGTATGAGGGTAGGAAATAGGTGAGAAAAGGTGAAACGAATATATATATGATTTTCACTCTGCTCTGTAGACTCAGTCTCCAAATCTTTGCATCCAAAATATTTAGATATAAATTTATCGACAGTCTAATAATGTAGTGTATTGTATTCACTAGTTTTCCTAAAATTTATATTTCAAAAATAAAAGTAATTATTTGGTCAGGAGTCTGATTTATTTCTGTTCTCTTAAGCTTTTTCAAAGATTGCAATTCATTTGAATTGAAGTTTTTTTTTTCACAGACAAATGATTGCTCAAATACTTTTTCTGGAAAAACAATCATGTTTTTCTAATTTTAAATGTTGTATCATTATCTATTTAAATCCTGTCAACTAGGCAGTTCTTTTATGAATGTAATTCTGGTAAATATTATCTCACACAAAAAGTTTCTTAGTTTTGGCACAGTAATGATGTTACCATACATTGTCAACATGTTTTGCCGAAAATAAGTGTCTTAGATTAATTTTTGCTCCAAAAGACATTGTAGGGCTTATTTTCAGGAAATGTCTTATTTTTTCATGTACAAAATTCTATGTTCATTCAAGTATTACAGAAAGCTGTAAGACTCTTACCCCAGGAGCCGTATTCCCTCTTGTACTCTCCGGAATAGCTTTTTCTTTTTGCACTCATCTTATTTGGCGATCAGAATATTGTTACTTTGAATTTACCATTAAATCAAGGATTAATGGAAGACTTGTGAAGCAAGAGTGGTAAAAAAAATGATTACAGTTAAGAATAGTTTGTCCACACAAAAGCAATAAAAAAATGCAAGCATAAGATTTTTAGTAAATTTTTCTTTATTTCACACATGCACATTAAGTTGTCCGTTACAACATATGGTGTATTGAATTACAATGATTCATATATGATGCAACCACATCCATCTATTATTTAGTATGCAAATTGTAATAGCTCTGCTTGAGTATTATTTTTAAAAACTTTTCTTTAGGATAAAGATTGATGATTTAACTTAGCTAAACTGCAATTATTAAAATCACTTCCGTTATTTTAATAAAAGTTACTATGTTGAAATTCTCAAACTAAATCAAGCATTCTACATTTAAATATTAAATAAAATAAGTACCTAAAAAATGAAATTATAAATTGTCTTATATACTGGCTTGTGGTAGATAAATTGTTTCTCTATACAGATAGAATTACATTTGTCGAAAATAGTTGAAGAGAAACCATATAATTTATATTACCATTTATTTAAAGCATTAATGTCAATAATATTGTTTATTTATACATTCATTACATTATAATACAATACATCTATCATATGTTTCAGTGGGAAAACAAAAGTTGTCTATTTGGCTGCCAATCTTAATTAGGGCTTATATTTGGAGTAAAACATATTATAAGCATCCTCAAAAATCATGCTAGGGCTTATTTTTTGGTTAGGTCTTATTTTTGGGGAAACATAGTACATAGGCAAAGTTTATAGCTAATTAGTTACTGAAGTAAACAATTAAAAATTTTTTTCAAGCAATGTTTGAATGAATAAATGAATTATTAAAATAGGCAAAACTCTCTATATGTTTTGCCACTCAGTTCAAGCCAGAATAATCAATGGATTCCAGAAGGTTTGTGCATAAAATCCCCATCTAGTGTCTACTCATACAATATCCCCAGACTAGTTTCTGGCTTCTGGCCTTCATCAGTGAGGAGTCTTGGATCTGAGAACACTGCACCTAGACCTTAAGATCTAATGCAACCCTACAGCAGCCACTTTTTATCTCTACTTAACTACAAAACTATGAGACTTAAATTGAAAACAGTGTAATATTTTAAATCCAAGCTTATTAGTTTATATAGTCATATATGTTTGAACTCAGTTCAGTACCTATACATTTTGATGCCTGCTCTCGGATCCAAGACTCTCTACTGATGAAGGCCACAAGCCAGAAATTAGTCTGGGGATATTGGATGAGTAGGCACTAGATGGGGATTTTATGCACAAGCCTTCTGGCATCCATTAATTACTCTGGCTTGCACTGAGTGGCAATACATATAGAGAGTTTTGTCTGTTTGAATAACAGTTAAGAGCAAGCCTAAGAAATGGTAATCATGTGACGTTTATTGGCTTAAAATAAATGAATTACTTACACAAAAATCCTTGGACGGTAGTTGTGAGTTTTGACCCATATGGCCACCAGAGGCGCTGGTCGGGGTCAACCACAGAAATACTTAGAGTAGGGGCCCCAAATGCAGCATTGAAATTCCAGCCGAAAGGTGATGCTGTTTACAATGTTTGAGCACAGGAACATTCCACCAGCTGGCTGGCAGCAAAGCTGCCCGCTTGGTGGCGCTGGTCACAGTGCGTAAGCCCATTTAGCTTACATCATCTGCTACCAGAAGATACCAAGATCCTAGGTGGTGCTGATTGCTGTAAACACATCTAGCTTATGTGTGGTCTGCTAGCCCACTACGTGGCGCTGTTTCTCCACGGTTACACACGGAAAAACTACGCACTGATAGAGTTTATGTACATACTACTTAAAATATGAATGGCATATAATGTACAGGTGTGATTAATTAAGAAGCTACAACTATTTAATTATTCTTTCAAACTTAATAGTATCACATGCTAGTTCACAGTTTTATAAATGGATGTATTTTTAAATTATTTTTTTTTAAAAATCAATCTTTTTTAAAATTATTTACTCTATGTCAAAATGTTATATATAAGTCGAGTGGTGAAATTTGCTATCATGGCCACTTGAATGGCATCATAGATTTACATACGAAAGTACGCTATAATTAGACAGGTTTGATAAAATTATCGTGCAAAAATCCTCATAATTATTCATAAAATATTTTATTAATCTATAAGTCAATTCTAAATTTAAAATTTTTTTTTTTTTTTAATTATTTACTCGAAAAGTGGTTTTTTTTTTAAATTAAAAAAAATGTAATTTTTACAACAATCGGTTTTTTTTTTTTTAAAAAAAAAAAAAAGCTAGTTTTCCCCCCCTTCTTTCAAAACTAGAAACATTCCAAAGATAAAATCTAATATATTTAATTAATAGGGGCTTTACTAATGAATAGCTATGGTCAATTAGTGAATTGGATTGATTTAATGAGACAGAAACTGATATATGATGAATTATATTTATTGACAATTTAATATATACTTGATATAACCCATTACTTAGCGTTGGATAACGCACGCAAGCATTTTATTTACTAAACAACATTACTCTAGGCTATTTAGCAAAATAAATTTGTGGCTATTATTTAATTGCGCTAATTTTATGGTATATAATAAATCACTATATTCCATTTATTAGTTATGCCCTTTCATCAGCAGTTCGAGTGGCTATTATACATGTAATCAAACCAAGTCTGGAGTGAAGTTTAATAATACATCCGATTATTATAAATTTATATATTAAATATGGGCATATAAAGCCTCACAGATAGCTTTAGATCGAACAGGTTTTCAAGAATGCTTCGGTTCAACGCGAGAGTTGGCTATAAAGATTTTACTAATACACTACGCACAAGTAAAATATAATAATAAAGTGGCATTGTGGATGGATGAATAGATTTTAGGGTTTTCATGACCAACACTGGTTTACCCCGTCATGCTGCTAAAAGGGAACCTTTATTTGGTTCATAAGAGGCCGGGAACTTACGTACTAATCTGGTCCTTAGCTCAGAGTTAGCTACTGCACTACCCATAAGAGAGAAAAATGAGCTGGACTTACCGTGGCTCCATCTTATATATATATAAAAAAAAACAGCACAACGATAAAATACTGATAAATTTCACATCCGCCAAGCCGAAGTATATTATAAATTAAATACCACATACATTAAATGAACAGTAGTTTTGTCAGCTTGATTAAAAGAGCCAACTCTTCTGTAGCATGAGAAATACATATTATAACAGTCAGAATCGTCTATCTCGCTAACACACTGCAGAATTCAAACCCCAGACACGAAACTGAACATTCTAGGAGGGGTTGCCTTCTAGATATACTAAGTTCGAATCTAAAGCTCAAATTTCACAGCGCCATCTACGTGACAATGCATCTGATGCCACTACTAGTATGACCTTTGACCGGTGCCTGGTGGTCAGGGAGAAACAAAAGACTCTATACTAAAAGAAGTTTGGGTGGCTAATTAACATCTAGGGATTTACAAAAGAAATGCAGAAAATATATATATAGACCAAGACAGTGATAGGAATCAAATAAAATAAGAGATCAAATTTAGTTTTAAATAATTTCACAAAATTTATTCATAAAATACATATATATAACGCCACTGTCTGCTTATATGAGACAGGGACTCGTATTAAATAATTGTGGGCATTATATTTCAATAAATGACAAAAAGGTTTTAAAACAAAATGATATATTCTATTCCTCGGGCTAATAGCATTACGATAATGTGCTTGACGAGATAGGCACATGTGTGAGATGCTTTGAGAAATTATACACGTTTAAGAAAATATTTGAAATTAAGTGTTATAAAATATTTATTGATTTCGAGAATAGCATGGACAAAAGCTTACTAAGCAACAAAGTGGGAATGTGATCAAAGCATTTATTTGAGAATAATAATAATAGAGTTGCATTTGGAGGTCAGTATTGCTGATAATGAATTTATTAAAGTTGGAGGGTGTAACACGCTTATGTCACGGATGCTTTGTAAAATAAATATAAAATAAAACAATATTGAAGATCCGGAATAATTACGGAGGGCATCTCGCCGCTAACCCGTAGGAAAGTATTTTGATGAACAGCTGAAACTTAGCGACTGGGTGACGATTGCGTTTAATTCCCAGGTGTGTCATTTGTGAACACACTCTGCCTGGAAAACCGCAAAAGGCGAAGAGAACGGCCTTAGCCGTGTAAAGAATCCTTGGAAAAATAAAACAAAGCGGTCTCAACAACCAATTCATTTACCAGCAATACGAGACGAGTGTATACAAAACATACTGAATGGGTTTTACTTGGATTAAGAGAAATGCCCAATCAAATTCCCAGAAATTCATTTAAAAGGGTCCGCACATTCTCGACGTCAATGATGAACTTTGTAATTAAAGTAGAACACGGTAATTAAAATAGGAAAATGCATGCTTGCGGGTTTGAAAATTAAGTATAGATTTATATACGCAATCATGCATTAAGGGACACATTTAATCATTGACCTCGCACATACTCTCATATTAGATTAAAATCAATAACATGTAGATTTTAAACTATGTGATTATATTATATATTAAAGAAAAGAATCGCCCTCGAACGAGTGATTTGCAAGATAATAAAAATTGGAAATTATTTAGAAATTTAAAATATGCCTTTATAGCGGCGTCTTAGTTTCAACAAAAAGAATAATTCACTCGGTCAAAGACGATTCTGACACATTATCATAATAAAATAACAGAAAGCTTAATAAATAGAAAATATTAACCAAGGATAGAGCAAAACTGTTGATTATATTATATTAACACGTTAAAGAAATACATAATGAAGTTATGTGAAATATAAGGAAAACAATTTTAAAGAGCTATAGCATGTTAGTTATCACAAGAGCTCTTGGGTTAATTTAGGGTTACCTCTGGAGAAGCATTTAGGTAGATTGATGGTCGGCAGGTTTTTATATAATTTAACAGCAAAATCGGGAAATGTTCATATTTTTGGCAGCAGCAGCAGCAGTTCTGGGGTTCCCTGTGTGATAACTTCCGATCGTCTACGGCAGCCGATGACCATTCCAGAGAGAAATAGCCTTCTCGCACTCTACTCTGTCATGTCAAGATTTACAAATTACTAGACTAGAACTCAGAATGATTTCTCTTAGAAACATTAGAAGAAAAACTGGAGAACAAAAGAAAAACATTCTTTTTATAGTAGACGTTAACAGTAGAACTGCCCTGGAGCATTACAAAAATATATCGGACTTATCAGCTGTAATTAAATCTATCCCAATGTCTAAAGGAATTCAACATTAATTAATTTCTTTTGTTAATTTCCCTGTCAACATTCGGATTACAAACTAGATTTAATTAAAAATTACTTTTATTAATTAAAGAAAACCTTAAGTGGACATCTGCTGTTTTTAGATAAAACTTATATAATATTAGCTAATTAAACTATTGTCTCTCATTTATTTTAAAGAAATATTTGGAATGACTTTTATTAAATTAAATGAAAATTATTTTACTTTTAACTTGCAATATTTGAATCTATTTACTAAACGAATATTTACTAAATGAATTTCATTTTAAATCAAAATATATTACGACAGTAATATATTTGTAAATAGATTCAAACAAAATAACTTTAACAATTTATAATTTTGATATGTTTTTAAAATGCATACCATAGTGTGTGCGCAGTTACGACTTATATAACCTACTTTTTAATAAATCAAAATTATGTGAACATATACATAATCTATAACCTTTTATTTATTTGGGAATGACTTATATATATATAATACGAGTATTGTACTCGTGGTTTAAAATTAGGCGGGATTTTCGGTATATAAGCGTATTGCAGACACACTACGATAGATTGGGGTTCAAACTAAGGTATGAGGGTAGGAAATAGGTAAGAAAAGGTGAAACGAAGATCTGCAAAGCAGACCTTACTGTTTCAATATATGCTACTGACAGGAATATATATATACACACACTTTACTTTATCCCGTTCAATCTCTTAGTTATGTATAATTAATAAACTTTTAAAGGGAGAAAGTATATTTAAGGGACTTACGAATACTTTAATAAAACAAATATACTTATGATTACACTCCAGCCTAGTTTAATCTTTAGTAACATAATAATTAAAGGTTGAAAGTTTGGATTTATAAGCCACATTTTATATTTGCATTAATTATTTACTAAATGACAAAATAATAACGGGCACAAAAGGTCACCATTATTTATAAATTAGGGGTTCAAAACAGAGCGCTAAATGACGCTATAATTAATACAATACGAAGATTTTAAATAATATCTTCAAAAAGTATTGTACCGAGACAAAGTCGGTACATGTATATACCCACACACACAAGCAATGTAAATACTCTATTTTTATTTACTTTCAACTTATGATAAAAATAAATATAGTTTTCTTTCAATGCTTTATAAAATACACTGTAAAATAAAATGTTAATATTTCTGATTAAATAATTTAAGGCTTTCATATAATCTACTATAATAATATTCTCTAAAAATAAAATATAAAGCATCACTAATATGCCATTTTAAATCTCAATAAGTGATTTCTACTCGTATATGCCGCGGGGGTAATTAAAAAGGGGTTTATTTTAAATTATAACTATAGTGAAAGTTAAAAGCTTATAGAAGTGATTTTGAGATTAAATGCTCGACTTTTAAACTAATGTAAGTTAAATTGTTATCTTAAAACACGCACACACGTATGCATAAAAGGTGTGAATAAGTAGGAATTTTTTCTAACTGAGATTGTAATATGAGATTGCATAAACCTAAGATTGCCTCAAGCATATGGATTGAGTGGACATTACGTAGGACACGGACCCCAACGACAACTCAAAGAATACTGAACTCTGGGTGGAGATTCGATCCTCAGATAATAACCAACCCATATAAATATGAATCTAAATTTTTTTCGTTTACACTTGGTTCTTTTACACTTGTTTTATGCTTATGCTAATAAGTTTTTTTTGATTCCTACGGAAGCTACAACTAGAACTTTTCTTTTTTTTGCTATCCGGTTTATCCAATATGATCACTATGAAATTAACATTTAGAGCGTCGATCGTCATGATGGGCTAAGAAACCCTTCAGTGATTGATCGACGCTCCGCCGCCAGAACATCTCCACAGCTATGAATGATCAACAACAGTGCCGTCCGAACATCGTACTCCAATCAGTCCAAGGACGTTGTTCCGTTTAATATACAAGAATCGTCCAAACATACTACGCTGAACTTATATGAAATGAATAACCATTTATTATGGAAACATTATCCACCAGGTTCGAACCCTCACCAAATTAGAAGCAGCAGAAGACTACGCAAAATCCTAGGTAAACACTTTATTTCTTTTATGCTCCCATTCATTCTTTACGTAGACTTTAAAAGGCAATCTCATAATTAATTAAATTCGACTTTCGTAAATCAAAATATAAAATGATCCGTAATCCCTCATATTTGAATCTTATTATTTTAATCTCAACTTTCATAAATAAAAAATATCAGATGCTACATAGTTCCTCATATTTAAATCTTAGGACTTTTCCTGTTATGAACTTTGATCATAATTATTATTTTCTTTCGCAGATAAACTATAACACACACCTAATTTCAAAATGTAAAAGAAGGAAATATATTTTATCATCCATGTTTATTATGCATAATATGTTCTTTTCTGTGCGAGTGCGAGAATGCGTGTATGTGCGTGCAAATAAAGCTATTAATCAATGTTTCATTTTTTTATATTCAATAAATTCTTTTTTTATTTAAACAAGTCGAGCATTCCTCAAATCATTCTCTATAATTAAAATATATATTTTTTTAATTATTATAATCAGCATTTATTCATGCAATTAATTATTTTACTTTTAAATTTGTCTTTCTTATTTTTTTTTTGTTTGTTTATTTCTTTAAATTTCATCGTGCCGTAAGTCACGATGTTTATTTATTATGTAGTTAAGATAGGTTTAAGAGTTGGGAGGGCCTATTATTAATAAGTATAACTAAATGTCAATAAGGCTAGTGTGAATAATTCTATTGGACTGTATGATAAAGGGGGGATGATATTATAAGCTTCTAATTTTTTTTATATAATGATGCATAAACCGAACATTCGTATTAGTTGCAAATAACCAATGACCCGGTCCAATATTTGGACCGATCTATTAATCAACCAAGCTTCTTCTCCATTGGTTAGTATTGTGTCTTTTGCCAGAATAATAGTCTTGAAAAAAATTACATCGCGACCCTGAGTGACCCTTATTGGTCCATGCTGGGAGTTTGAGCTTATGGGCGGGGATTAGACTTCGAAATCGTTTTGATATGACGTAAGGTGATGCGAGAAATTAAATTGTAAATTAAATCATCGTATCTGGCGCCCCTTTGTGTTGATAATGAACAACTATTGATATAAGAAAATAAATAAATCTTTACGCTATATCATGTTTGTTTCGGAGCTCTCAATCCCTTTAGGAACGGTTGAATAAGGCGACCGGTTACAGTATATATTTCATAACTAAATGTGCGCCGTTTCGAGACAGGCATAATTAATAATAACTAAAATAAGCAAGAGAAAAATAAATATAACTGCAGTGATTAAGTTATACACCTGGGTCTCTTTTTATGCGGACTTATTTAACACGATTTTGAAGTTATGCGATTCGTGTTTTACCTGAAGTCGACCTCTGATAATGCGCTATTACTTTAAATAATAAATTTCGTGCACTTACGTTATATTGAAAGTAATAGCACATTATTGGAATTCTACTTTCATCTTAGTAATTTTAATATTTTCAGTGCTTTATAATAGTAAGATTTTATGCAATAATGAAATTAAAATCATGATTTCCACATTTTATGCATACACACATTAAATTTTACAAGATTATAATGTAAATTTGTTCAAACATTGTGCGTGTTAATTTTGCATTTTAAATCGCATTCTGTTTTTGCTTTTTAAAAAAGAATGTAATCAATTATTAATCATTTAGTGTCCACAAGTTTATTTTTAAAAGGTTAGTAATAGCAGTGGGCACAATTAAAAATCAAAATCTGATTTTTAATTGTAATTAACAATTTAAAAGTTACTTACGGGCGACTTGAAATTAATGTGATGTAAAACAAAATTTGATTTTTAAACGGAATTGAAAATTAAAAACAAAAATAAGAATTTAATTTTTAGTTGTTAGTTTTTATTAAATTTTTCCCAGCAGTAGTGAATAAATGTCTTTTTATTATCATAAGTCTAAGTTCATAAACAATTAATAAAATCATCGTCGTCGTCAACACATAACCATTAACACAACATGAGAGTGAACTTGGCGCTAGTTGTATTTCCTCTTGTGAGAATAATTGCTGAGATATTCTTGACTTCGTTTAAGGAGAAGCCAAATACATCACATCACATCACATGAGAATCTGATTTTTTACTAGTTTGCAAACGAACGTGTTTTTGGGCAAATAGCGATAATAATTAAAACGTGTAATTACTGTACTGTAAAATATGCATAAAAATATATTATTTTGAATAAAATTAAATATTATAGTTAAAAAAAGTTTGTCTTGTATCAATTTTTTTCAAATTTGAAATTTTTTATTAGTCATATTTTATTTCCTTATTTTTTTTTTGCGCGAATTTTAAAGTAATTTTATGTTAATGCTTTGCTTTTACGCGAATTTTGAAAAATCACAGACCGCACCCCCCCTTTTCAATGTAAGTTACGTCTATTTTTGCGCGATTTCATTTGCGCGTGTTTTCTGAGGAACCTATCTATCGCGTAAAACGAGATCCAGGTGTATAGCAAAACAAGAAAGTTAATAAAGGAAATTAACAAAAGTATGTCATTTATAGAATTGAAATATTATTGATAAGACAATTTAGAAAGAGTTTACAATATAGGTAGCTAATCTGATTTTGAAGCAATAATGATTATTTTGAATTTTACACAGAGCTCTGCCATTTTAATAATTTTAAAACAGATACTCGAGCTGGAACGAAGGTGAGTTTTTTGGCAGCTTATGGCATCTTCTCTTTAGTTGGTAGATGATTTAAGATGGTATTCCTATAGCTGTAGTTGGGGTAGTTGAATTTGAACAAAGGTGAGTTCTTTTAATGGCTTATGGCATCTTCTATTTATTATAAGCTTGTTAAGGCAATGTTGGTTGTTGCTCCGGCATTGGATGGATCAAATTCCGACGTTCCATCACGGCAAAGGCAACAAATTCTTGCCTGACTAGCAGGCCATAGATAAATTAACAAATTTTCAGCTTCTCATAGTAACAGCTCTTCAAAAGCAAGATGGTGTATCTTTTCCGCTAGCCTATTTATATATTTCCACCAAGCCTTAACACCTTTTTGGAATTTTGTTTGCCTCAGGACCAATCGACTTTTAATTAAACAAAATCATATAATCTAATTTCTACTACTGATAAAGTCTCCAAGGTGTTATTTTTAATTTACTTAAAAAAATTATTAAAATATATAAATTATATAATTTTGATTCCGATTTCATTAATTAAATTTCTTTTTAGGTGTTATAAAATTTTATGGCTTAGTAGATAGTAACGGTATTATGATTTAATGATAAAATCTTTTGTTGAAACAAATTCAATCAGTAAACTAGATTTTACTTTTACCCCACAGGTGCGGTCACTAATTGATTTCTTGTTTACACAAAATTCCCATTTTTAATTATAAACTGATGACTTTTATTTTAACTAGATATAAATAACTTTTAACATATTTTCTTTATATTGTTTATTTTAAAAAAAGCAAATTTGACAGATCTTATAAAAAAATACTTTAGTTTCAGTTATATCTATTAAACATTAAATCAGAAAACCGTAAATATATTATAGAGAAAATGTTTTACATTATTTTTATTTAATCTTAAATATTATATGGACAAATCATTATGCCATAATTTCATGGTTTAAATTATCCATCCACATACGAATATAATACAAATATAAAATTTAAATTATCCATCCACATACGAATATAATACAAATATAAAATTTATAATTGACTTAGTCAATTCTAAATTTTATATTTGTATTATATTCATATGTGGATGGATAATTTAAACCATGAAATTATGGCCTAATGATTTGTACATATAATATTTAAGATTAAATAAAAATAATGTAAAACATTTTCTCTATAATATATTTACGGTTTTCTGATTTAATGTTTAATAGATATAACTGAAACTAAAGTATGTTTTTATAAGATCTGTCAAATTTGCTTTTTTTAAAATAAACAATATAAAGAAAATATGTTAAAAGTTATTTATATCTAGTTAAAATAAAAGTCATCAGTTTATAATTAAAAATGGGAATTTTGTGTAAACAAGAAATCAATTAGTGACCGCACCTGGGGTAAAAGTAAAATCTAGTTTACTGATTGAATTTGTTTCAACAAAAGATTTTATCATTAAATCATAATACCGTTACTATCTGCTAAGCTATAACATTGTATAACACCTAAAAAGAAATTTAATTAATGAAATCGGAATCAAAATTATATAATTTATATATTTTAATTATAAATATGCGACTTTTTTTCCGCATTAAATAGTGAAGCTATAATTTTAATAATTCTTTTAAGTAAATTAAAAACAATACCTCGGAGACTTTATCAGTATAGTAGAAATTAGATTATATGATTTTGTTTAATTAAAAGTCGATTGGTCCTGAGGCAAGCAAAATTCCAAAAAGGTGTAAAGGTTAGGTGGAAATATATAAATAGGCTAGCGGAAAAGATACTCCATCTTGCTTTTGAAGTGCTGTTACTACGAGAAGCTGAAAATTTGCTAATTTATCTATGGCTTGCTAGTCAGGCAAGAATTTGTTGCCTTTGCTGTGATGGAACGTCGGAATTTGATCCATCCAAGGTTGGAGCAACAACCAACGTTGCCTTAACAAGCTTATAATAAATAGAAGATGCCATAAGCCGTTAAAAGAACTCACCGTCATTCAAATTCAACTACCCCAACTCCAGCTATAGGAATACCATCTTAAATCGTCTCTTAACTAAAGAGAAGATGTCATAAGCCGCCAAAGAACTCACCTTCGT
Organism: Epiperipatus broadwayi; assembly: GCA_028023455.1. NCBI lineage: Eukaryota > Metazoa > Onychophora > Udeonychophora > Euonychophora > Peripatidae > Epiperipatus > Epiperipatus broadwayi. The sequence goes on along the minus strand of JAQFVV010012503.1, from coordinate 1,384,026 downwards.
TCCAGCTCGAGTATCTGTTTTAAAATTATTAAAATCACAGAGCTCTGTGTAAAATTCAAAATAATCATTATTGCTTCAAAATCATGTTAGCTAACTATATTGTAAACTCTTTCTAAATTGTCTTATCAATAATATTTCAATTTTATAAATGACATACTTTTGTTAATTTCCTTTATTAACTTCTTGTTTTGCTATATAACTTAATCACTGCAGTTATATTTATTTTTCTCTTGCTTATTTTAGTTATTATTAATTATGCCTGTCTTGAAACGGCACACATTTAGTTACAAAATATATACTTTTTGAAGATATTATTTAAAATCTTCGTATTGTATTAATTATATCGTCATTTAGCACTCCGTTTCGAACCCCTAATTTATAAATAATGGCGACCCTTTGTGCTCGTTATTATTTTGTCATTTAGTAAATAATTAATGTAAATATAAAATGTGGCTTATAAATCCAAACTTTCAACCTTTAATTATTATGTTACTAAAGATTAAACTAGCCTGGAGTGTAATCATAAGTATATTTTTCTTATTAAGGTATTCGTAAGTCCCTTAAATATACTTTCTCCCTTTAAAAGTTTATTAATTATACATAACTAAGAGATTGAACGGGATAAAGTAAAGTTTATGTGTATATATATATTCCCGTCAGCATATATGTATTTCTCATGCTACAGAAGAGTTGGCACTTTTAATCAAGCTGACAAAACTAGTGTTCATTTAATGTATGTGGTATTTAATTTATAATATACTTCGGCTTGGCAGATGTGAAATTTATCAATATTTTATCATTGTGCCGTTTTTTTTATATATATATAAAATGGAGCCACAGTAAGTCCAGCTCATTTTCCTCTCTTATGGGCAGTGCAGTAGCTAAGACTGAACTAAGGACCAGATTAGTACGTAAGTCCCCGGCCTCTTATGAACCAAATAAAGGTTCCCTTTTAACAGCATGACGATCGGTCATTGGGTAAAACGGTGTTGGTCATGAAAACCCTAAAATCTATTCATCCATCCGCAGAGCCACTTTATTATTATATTTTACTTGTGCGTAGCTTATTAGTAAAATCTTTATAGCCAACTCTCACGTTGACCGAAGCATTCTTGAAAACCTGTTCGATCTAAACATTCTGTGAGGCTTTATATGCCCATATTTAATATATAAATTTATCATAATCCGATGTATTATTAAACTTCACTCCAGACTTGGTTTGATTACATGTATAATAGCCACTCAAACTGATGACAAAAGGGCATAACTAATAAGTGGAATGTAGCGATTTATTATATACCATAAAATTAGCGCAATTAAATAATAGCCACAAATTTATTTTGCTAAATGGCCTAGAGTAATGTTGTTTAGTAAATAAAATGCCTGCGTGGATTATCCAACACTAAGTAATGGGTTATATCAAGTATATATGAAATTGTCAATAAATATAATTCATCATATATCAGTTTCTGTCTCATTAAATCAATCCAATTCACTAATTGACCATAGCTATTCATTAGTAAAGCTCCTATTAATTAAATATATTAGATTTTATCTTTGGAATGTCTCTAGTTTTGAAAGAAGGGGGGGAAAATTAGCTTTTTTTTAAAAAAAAACAAACAAACCGATTGTTGTAAAAATTACATTTTTTTTTAATTTAAAAAAAAAACCACTTTTAGAGTAAATAATAAAAAAAAAAAAGATCAATTTTTAAATTTAGAATTGACTTATAGATTAATAAAATATTTTATGAATAATTATGAGGATTTTTACGCGATAATTTTATCAAACTTAATTATAGCGTACTTTCGTATGTAAATCTATGATGCCATTCAAGCGGCCATGATAGCAAATTTCACCGCTCGACTTATATATAACATTTTGACATAGAGTAAATAATTAAAAAAAAAAAGATCGATTTTTAAAAAAAAAAAAATTTAAAAATACATCCATTTATAAAACTGTGAAATAGCATGTGATACTATTAAGTTTGAAAGAATATTTAAATAATTGTAGCTTTTTAATTAATCACACCTGTATATTATACGCCATTCATATTTTAAGTAGTATGTACATAAACTCTATCAATGCATAGTTTTTTCGTGTGTAACCGTGGAGAAACAGTGCCACGTAATGAGCTAGAATATTGGTAGTCGCTGTAGCAGATGACACATAAGCTAGATGTGTTTATGGCAATCAGCGCCACCTAGGTTTTTGGTATCTGCTGGTAGCAGATGATGTAAGCTAAATGTGCTTACGCACTGTGACCAGCACCACCAAGTGGGCAGATTTGCTGCCAGCCAGCTGGTGAAATGTTCCTGTGCTTATGCATTGTGAACAGCGCCACCTTTTGGCTGGAATTTGCAATGCTGCATTTGTGGCCCCTACTCTTAAGTATTTCTGTGGTTGACCTCGACCAGCACCTTTGGTGGCCACATGGGTCAAAACTCACAACTACCTTAGGACATTTTACAAACTTGCAAATAAATAAGAATTAAATTCAGCATTCAGCCAAATATCGGAAACAGATCATTAAGAATTGCTTGAGTAAAGAACTTATTAACTGTCACTTAGAGAATTATGCAGATAATGGTACAAGAATCCATATTGATTAAAATAGTTTTTTAAATATTCTAAATAATAATATAGAAATTATTATAAATAATTTTGAAAAGTTGGAATTTTTTTTTTATATATGTGTAAAAATCAGGGGGACTCTTGCAATAATTTTATCATGTGTATATGTATTCTGTTTTCTGCAATTGATTAATAATTAATTAATTTGTAACTGTAATAGTTTATAATTCAGTTATTATAAATGGCAATTTGTGATGTCCACTATCAAATTTTAAAAAAAATTTTTTTTTTTTACTATTGTATTAATTTTTTCAATGGTGACATCCTCTTCATTGTTAACATTGACCAGAATTGGTTGTTAATAAATGGTAGTAACATTAAAATTAGATTTATTTATCTGAAGAAGTCCAACTAGCTGGAAGTTGATTAGGAAATAAAAGTAGTTACTGTATTTATACAGTGTAAATAAACACTTTCTATAACATTAGAAATTTGTTTTTAGAAATCTGATTTTGCTGTCATCTACTTAAATTTTATTTAGCATTTTCATTTTGGCTTTTAGACTGTGGGAGAGGAGAGATCCTATCACCATATAATTAAATATAACTTGGGAAATATTATGATACTTGATATTATATTGCATTTATGTTTATGAAATACATTTTTTTAAAACAAAATTAATAAAAAGTTAATCATGTCACATCAGTTCGTTTGTGATCATTCATGAATTTATGAATTATCAATGACTACTTGATAATAGACCAATTTCTGCCTGTTGGGGGATCATTCATGAATTTATGAGTTATCAATGGCTACTTGATAATAGACCAATTTCTGCCTGTTGGGCATCCTTACTTGGTAGCACTGTTTCATTATAACAATCCAGAAATCACATCTTAGTCATATTATTATACAAAGCTAATGGTTTAAAATCTCAAGTGACTTAAAGTTTTGAACCCAAGTATATTTGTCTATTTAAATATGTAGGTTTGATTATTAAGTCAATAAATGCATTTTTATGGTTCAATCATGAGGTAACTCCTGTTACTTTGATATTATAACAAAAGTATCGTTTATATCAAGTTAAGTAATACACAGATACCTATGACTTACATAAAATCTGCAAATGACAGCAGAAATTAATGTATTTTACATCATTCTAGATATAAATACGAGTAATTATTGCATACTAGCTGGTAAAAGATAGTTTTTGGAAAAGCTATAATAGAGGCAGTGTTTCTGATTGAAATCGACTATTAACCTGGAACTAGTTAGATGTCAGCATCTAATACCCATTTATTGTTAATCTTTTTTTTTTTTTTAATATATTTATGTAGATTATTGAATAATATAGTTATTTGGACTATTTCAAATATTTATAAATCACATAGGAATTATCTAAAATTTATTTATTTCTATATATCTTATATTATTAAATTAATATAATAATATTGTTTATATACAACTCAAAGGTTTTATTTTTATTTACATTCAGAGTACATAAGGTAACTATAGCTCAATTTCTTAGGAATGTGACAGCACTTACATAATTGATGAAAACTCCATTATATTTTATCTGTTTGGAATCAGCACATTTACTATCCTTTGATCAATCTAGATTAATTTTGGATCTTTATTTTCTTTACCTAGTTCTTATATAGCTAATTATTTTAGCCAAGCATTGACGACTTGAAAGAAAAATTCTAACCCTGTTTATAATCAGGAAAAAATATGCAAGTTTTACTCAGTTCAGATTCAAACCCCAGGCTGTAGGCATAGTAGATTGAGGTGGTAAATAATGTAGATGAATATTTGAGGCGTAGTTTAATTCATAAGAAAAAATAAACTTTTGAGATTTTGCTTATATGATTTTACCTTTGCGTTTTAGTTTTAATATGGCAGATGAGTTTCCCGATTGTATTGGTGATGTTGATGTGGTGTCTGATGCCGAAGTAAGTATTCTTTAAACAATTTGCTTTTGTTTTTCAAGTTTACATTTTTTACTTTATATATATATGTATTTTTTCATTTGTATATGCAATTAAATATAGAATGAACTGAACCTTTTTTTTTTGTTGTTGAGTTAAGGCTTAGATAAATAAAATAATTTAAAATGATAATCAGATAATCGTATTAAAAAGGTATATGCAATATGTATTGATTTTATATTTTTTTGAAAAAGTTTTTTAATTGACTAAGATAGTTATGTAGATAGATATATGATAAAAGTTTAATAAAGTGCTAAATTTGATTATTATAGTTTTATTGATATGAACTTTGTTTAATTTTCATTTTTTTATTTTTTATGATTGGTTGGCCATGGAAATATATACATTTTAAAAATATGAATATTTATATTATATCTCATTCTGAATATATGTTTGTCATCCATTATTAGTTTTTTTATTCATTTACTTATCAGGTTTCATTTTATTATTAAATTTGTGATCTTTTCACATGATTTTTTTTTCAGTCTATTTTTTATTTAGTATACAGAATGATCATTTATCTTCCTATTATTAATATGTCTGAATAGCATTTTTATTACCATTCATGAGTATTCAAGATTTATGGTTTCTTTCTTTAAATTAGCATAAAATGTTTTGCTCTTATCATGAATATGTTTAATAACATAACATAACTACACTTTCAGTCCCATACAGATATTATTAATGAAACATAAAGAAAGGTAAACAAAACAATTAGAAGACAAAATAGAAATTGAATAATAAAGATAAAGGAAAAAGTATAGTTCTTACTTATGAAAACTGTTAGGGGAAAGAATATGAAACTATATATAGTTGAATATAAGATGAAAATATATAATCAAAGTATTACATTACCTCTGATGTAATCAAAGGATTACATTACCTCTGATGTCTCAGCAAAACTGTATTTACAACCTTTGAACCCATGGTATAATTTATCATGCCATAGCAGTAAGTAGTTGATGAGATGAGATGCACTGTGATTCTTCTTTTTTGGAGTCAATCTATCAGCTACCATGCCTAGAGAAAGCTGTTAGCCACTTTACCTCCCCTTTCCATTCTCCACCTTAAGTTTTTTCCATATTTTTCTCTATCCTGCTCCATTCCATTTCCACAATATACTCTTTGTCAACTCTATGGTCTTTAAATCTAAATCCCTCTTTATATTTTTCCAAACGCAGCATAAAAACCAAGAATCCACCTTCTATATAATCACTTCATTTATATTTATTTCCCCACCACTTCATTATTTGTGCCCTTTCTATTGCAAGCATTTACATTCAGTTAACAGAATACCTAATATTTTCTATGCCTCCCTTACACAACTTGCAGACTAAATCACCCACATTTTCCCATTTATATATATATTCCTTTGTTGCTAAAGATTCTGTTCGAGTCTTAAACAGTAAAGTACTTTCCTTGCTATTATCATAAATTAACTTGTACCCAATACTCTGTTTACTTCTATACATATTTAAACTTTTTTTACTCTCTGTACTAGTTCTTCATCTCTCCAACTCTCTATTTTTTATTAATGCATCTATTCTCTATCCATTCCTTGCAACTATTACATTCAACAATTCTTCCAATGCAATCATCCCACCTTTTGTATAAGTATACTGATATAAATTCTTTATCCAAATCTTTTGCATGCCTTACCACCTTTCTTACCCATCTTGTTGCCTGCCCTTTACTCATAAACCAATTAAATACTATTTTGGCTATTCTTTTATTATCCATAAACTGCAATCTATTGAACATTTTCATTTTGCTTTTTGCATCTCTCATATAAAAACTTGACCATCCCATTTCTCCTTGAATTGCCTCCTTTACCATCCATACATCTGCATCTAATGCATGTCTTCTTACTTCTCTTTGTACTTTTTCTAAATAATCTAATGCCCCTTTACTAACACATAATGCATTATTGCCATATGTTAAACCTGCTACTGTCACTTCCTTCCATACATTTCTAGCTACATCATACTTATATGAGAACACTGTTAGTTTCTTTATCAATTCCTTTCTTTTCTTTGCTTCATTTATCAGTTTTTTTCTCCCATTCATCCAAGCAATTTCTCTGATTATTTAAGATGATTCCAAAATAGTTATATCTATTCACTATACTTAACTTTATATCCCCCAATAAAAATTCTCTGTTTTCTCTTTCCCCAGTATTAATCATCATTACTTTTGATTTTTCTTCACTAAATTTAATCCCCATCTTTTCACCCATCCTTGCGCATGTCCTCAGTATAACTTTCATATCTTCCCTTCTTTCTGCACACAAAAAGACATCATCTGCAAATAAAAGACCTGACAATGTATATATTCCCTTGCCACCTATTAGTGATATCTCTACCCTTTTCTTAGTCTTTCTATTGCTTTCTCCATTTCTCTCAAATACAACAATAACAAAATAGGTGATTTAGGGCATTCTTCCCTTGTCCAACCCCATTTAGTGATGTGATGTGATGTACTATAGCTTCTCCTTAAATGGAGTCAAGAATCTCTCAACAATTATGCCCAGAGAAACCTGTTAGCCACTTTATTTTCTATTCCCCAATCTAAGTTTTCCTATATTCTGCTCCATCCCATTTCCACAACATAATCTTTGTCAACTCTATGGCCTTTTATCTAAATCCCCCTTATCTTTTCCCAAACCCAGCATAAAAACCAATAATCCACTTTCTGTATAATCACTTTTTCATATTTATTCTTCCATAACTTCATTATATGTGCCCTTTTTGTTTTCAAGTATTTATATTCAATTAACAGATGCCTAATATTTTCTATACGTTCCTTACATAATTTACAGACTAAATCACCCATATTTTTCCACTTACATGTATATTCTCTTGTTGCTAAAGATACCGTTCGAGCCTTAAACAATAAACTACTATCCTTACTATTATCGTATATTAACTCGCACCTAATAGTCAAGATGGCATTGCCATCTGGTGATTTTAATTAGCATTTAGTTTTAAACAGCAAAACTGTACTCACAACCTTTGAGCCCTTGGGGTAATTTATCATCCCATAGTAATAAGTAGTGATGTGATATAGCTACTCCTTTATAGAAGTCAGGAATCTCTTAGCCAATATGTCCCTTCCCTTTCCATTCCCCACTCTAAATTTTTCCCATATTCTTCTCTCTCCTGCTATATCTCATTTCCACATTATCATCTTTGTCCATTCCGTGGCTTTTGTATCTAGATCCCCATTATCTTTTTTCAACCCCTGCATAAAGGCCAATAACCCACTTTCTGTATAATCATTTGGTTTATATTTATTCTCCCACAACTTCATTATTTGTACACTTTCTTCTTGTAAGCATTTACATTCTATTAGCAAATGCCTAATATTTTCCATGCCTTACTTACACAACCTGTAGACTAAAACCCCATATTTCTCCATTCATGTGTATGTTTCCTTGTTGCTAGTAATCATATTTGCGCCTTAAATAGTAAACTACTTCACCTGCTATTATCATAAATTTACTCACATCCAATATTCAGTTTATTTCTATATATATATTTTATTCTTCATACTAATTGCCCAGCTCCATATTTTTTATTCATGCATCTATTCTTCTATCCCAGGCTTTGCCATTATAATACTCAACAATCTTCCTAACACAATCATCCCACCTTTTGTACAAGTATACTGATATATAAAGTCTTTATCCAAACTTTCTGCATACTATACTACCTTTCTCACTCATCTTGTTGTATGACCTTTATTTGTTATCCAATTAAATACTATTTTGGCTATTCTATTACTATCCATAAATTGCAATCCACCAAACATTTTCATTTTACTTTTTGCATCTCTCATTGTATACTCTCTGCAATGATTATATTAGAAGTTGTAATTGGCAATTTGTTTTGGGACTTTCACATTGCCAGATGAAATACTGGTAAAACATATCTTTCTTTGGATAAAACATTTTTCTTGTCTATTTAATTTTTGAAGTAATAGAAAGTTTTGTTTTAAAATTATATAAGTCTTTAATTTCACAATATACTATAATGTTTTTGTAATTTGTAGCATGTTTTTTTTTTTAATATATATTTTAGAAAGTTTATTCCAATAAAGTAGATATAATTGACTGGTTGATTCATTTTGATACATTTCAGTACTTAGAAAAATGTCCTTTTCTATTTCTATGCTTGTTTTCTTGATTTTCCCTTTTTCCATACCTTCTAAATAAATGTTCAAAGCTTTTGATGAACCAAAAGTTTTAATTTATATTCTTTATGTATGTATTCTATTTTATATATATATTAAAATAAAGAATAAAATTATATAAACATAAAATTTCATTCATTTTAATATATATAAATAAAATAAAATATGTACATAAAGAATGTAAATTAAAACATTTGGTTCATCAAAAGTTTTGAACATTTATTTAGAAAGTATGGAAAAAGAGAAAATCAAGAAAACAAACATAGAAATAGAAAAGGATGTTTTTGTAAGTATTGAAATGTATCAAAATGAATTAACCAGTCACTGAAGTTTCTAGGCTAATATAGTGTAAACATATAGTGTAGTCTTTTAATTATCTTTTAATCATTTAAATATGTTGTTTAACTGAGTTCACACTTTTTGTGAGTATTTAAAATCATGTGTTTATCTTCTGATAAATATTTCTTTTTTTTTTTCATATCATTTTTATTGTTAAAATTTCACTTATAATTGTCAGTTTGTATGTATTTTTCAGGTTGAGAGCATAAAATATTTTGGAGAATGTTTTACTTACATTCCCATATAAAGTAGAGTCTCTGGTTAACATAATATACCAGATTAAACTTTGTTCTAAAATAAGGAATTATAGGTATAATTTAGAACGTTTATGAATCAAATTAATATCTAACAAAACAACAACAACTTTATATTCAATGAATAGAACAGCATTTACTCTTGATAAGTGATGAAATACAAAATATCTTTATCATGCAGTTTATAAATATTATATAGTTTAATCAATCTTTCTAGATATACATATAAATTAATTGCTAAAATTTAAAAATACACCTAATAAACCGTGAAATTATTTTACAAAATAGAATTTATATATAAAATAGACATTAAAACAATATACCATAAGGTAGTTTCTAAATTGAGAGAATATTTAAGAGGTGGCACAAAGCTGATCTGCATATTGTAAATTTTTAAGAAGATTCTATCACTGACAAAAAAGAATTGTTTATTTATGTGATCATCTGATGATTGGTGAAGTCTCGTTAAGACAATGTATTTGTGAGAGTTGCTAAGTAGGTATGCTCTATAGTCCTTTTCCATTCATAGTTTTTTTGTTATTAACATTTTGATTAATATTAGATGATGGAAATTGATAAGAAATTTCTAAAAAAAATTATAACGTTTTGGGCTAAGAAATTTCATCGAATTATTGTCACTAGGTATGGAAAGAGATTGAATGACTAATTTTTAAAATCACAGTTGAGAATGTGGTTTGTAAGATGACTATTGTAGAGTTTTGATTAAACCTAAAACTCTCCATTCCTGGTAGTTATCAAACCTAGTAAGATTATCTTTTTTATTATTTGTTTTTGGAAGGCAGACAGAGATGCTTTTGCCTTGCAACTGAATATTTAAAAATTATGTTACATTGATTTTTACTTGTATAATATGTTTTCTTGATATTGTGATTAAGTGGTAATTTTCAAGACATTCTAGAGTAGTTGACTTTCTCTTAATATGATTTGTTCTAGTATCTACTTATTTAGTCTTTTATATTATTAAGACATACTATATGCATATAACTTTTATTTAATTTTTTGTAGAATATTAAGAAATTACTGAAAATTCCTTATAGCAAAGCACATGTTAGTATGATGGTTCATAGGATACGAAAAACACTTCTACTGGATGAGTTTGATATTCAGAGGCATTTATTACGAGCTTCTAAGGTAAGTTAAACATTTCTTCGAGTAATATGTATTTTATTTTCATTTAATGAAGTTATATAATACATAATTAAAGATAGTAAATTATCTTTCCCCCCACTTACATCCTATCCTTTTTTGTTCTTAAATCCGATTTTAATAATTTTTATTTTTATAGATATAGCAAACATGTGGATCTATACTTTGTGAATTATTTTTAAAAATAGAATTCGAGTGAAAATGCAGAAAAACTTGCACCCATGCACACATATATGTATAAATATTTTTTGGTATGAATTTATTTTATAAATTAGAAATACCCATTAATTTAATATTATAAATAATAATTATATTGTTAATTGCACATAAGATATCATTGGAGCACTGTAGTGATTGTGAATCAATCCAGAAATCTTTACCTGGAGTTTGCTGCACTGTTGTTGTACTAAAAAGAAATTTACAGTAACTATTCATTAATTTTCAGTGAACCATTTATCTCTTAGAGGCAAATTTCTTTGATAGAAATTCAATTATAAATTTCTACAAAATATATCAATGCTCTATATATTTTATAAACTCTCATTATTTAAAAATTCTTAATTGCTGAAGGGAAAAAAAACTCACATAAGCATTAATAACTCAAAAATATTTTATACTTCAGATTATTCGTATAGCCTTTCACTTCCTTTTCACAGATTTTATAACAAAATATCAAAGATATAATCATTCTTAAAATAACATTAGTTTATTACTATTTTGAATAACTTTTATGTTAAAACTCTTAAGTTTATATCTTAAAAATTTAAAAGTTATTTTATTCTTCTGTGTGAAGATTTCTTATATAAATGCAATTTATCCATCTTATTTTGAACACTTTTTAGAAAAAATAACTTTTCTTGTATATGTGTGTGTGTGTAAGGTGAACAAATTGCATTCATTTGTAATTATAAATTTATTAAACATACATTGATTACGTAAGTAATATTTACTGAGGCTATAACCTTGAGAATATGGAAGAAAAGAGGGGTTCCCCTCTTTTCTTCCATAGCGTAAGCTTGTGGTTAAACACCTGTAGAGGTCCCTACTATCGCATTTTACACGCATATTCTCGAGGTTATAGCCTCAGTAAAAATTGCATTCATATAAGATATTACAGCAAAATGAAAGAAGTGGTGGATTTAGAAACATTTAACTTCTTATTAGTTTGTCTCATTTTTTCCTTTAAAGAAATATAGCATGATTTTATGATTAGATTTATCATTTTATCTATTTTTAAAAGAATATGAATATAAATTTCCATTATGCTTATTGTTATGAATAAGAATTTCTAAATCTTAGATGTTACACCTCATTAGATCTAATATCTCTAGTATAGAATCAACAGAATAACAAGTAGAATTTTTTCACATAAATATTCATTATCTGCTGAGAAAATTTTTCTTCAAAATAACATTACATTTTTAACATTTTTTAAAAAGCTTAAATGACATACCATTTATAATAACAGATAAGAGCTGAGGTTAACAAAATATGTTTTAGACAAAAAAATGTATATATATATATATTACACTTTTTGATGATTAATTTATGTGAAGAGTTAATTGATGATATTTATATTCCATATTGATCTGTTAAACATAAGCATGGAACATTGATCATTATTAGAAGGGTTGATCACTTCGACTCAGCCCATGAGAAAAAGCTATCTAATGATTGTTTTTCAGATCCAGTATCACTTTATTTTCATTTTGCAATACCTTACTTTCTTTAATCATAACTTTGGATTGTGGCTTCAGTACAAGAACTTGGATTCTAATGGTTGTTAAACTTATTGCTCAAAATGGTATACAAAATGACATAAAAACAAAGAATGGGTCTAATTCAGACTCTGAAAATAATATTAAAATTTAATATTAATTAGTAGCATGAGGTAAAGAATGTCAAAAAATTCCACAATGCCACGTTTATATTTAACATACAAACACAATTATCAGGGTGATCTGACAATGAGATTGCAAATAAAAATACTAGTCTTTTAATTAAATTAATAAGATAAACTTAAGAGTTACTAGCCATATTATCATCCTTTCCAATTAAAAATATAATATTCAGAAATCCTTTTTAGTTAGCAATCAAAGTCACATCTTAATTTAGAGTTTAGTTATCATAAAATTCTATAATTGGCATTATTAAAAAACAAACAAACTGTATAATGGTTTTCATTAAAAAAATATTTAAATTCTGATAGATACTTTATTAGATAAAATGAAAAAAACTTATCTAAGTATTAATTACGAGAATATTTTAATTAAAAAAATTTTCAATTATTTTGGCACACCTTAACGATCTGATTATTGTTTTACAATTTTTAACTTTCTATTTGCTTTTATTATAGCAATGCAGAGAGTTGCATCTAGATCAATCTCTAGGAATAATGATTAATGAATAATTAAGCTGGTCTCTTGGACTTTTTATTCTTTGCTGTCTAGTACTTCACAATCAACTCAACTGTACCTATAAGTCAGTAACTTATTTTAGAAACGGCTAAGGATTTTTTGATCACAAGATATTTGTTTGTTTCTGATTTTAATTCATTTAAATTGTTTATTGAGATTTTATATTTAAACAGGCAAAAATTCTTTATACGTATTGCCACTCAGTGGATGCCAGAAGGCTTATGCATAAAATCCCCATCTAGTGCCTATTCATCCAATATCTCCAGACTAGTTTCTGGCTAGTGGCCTTCGTCAATGAGGAGCCTTGGATCTGAGAGCACTGCACCTAGATCTTAGGATCTAATGCAACTCTCCAGCATCGTTCTTTTATCTCTACTCAACTACAAAACTATGAGTCTTAAATTGAAAACACTATAATATTTTCAATCCAAGCTCATTAGCTTATAATAGCCATATAGGTCTGAACTCAGTTCAGTATCCATACATTTTGGTGACTTTGGTTCTTTAATAACCATAGCCATTAGATCCTAAAGTCTAGGTGCAGTGCTTTCAGATCCAATGCTTGGGATATTGGATGAGTAGGCACAAGATGAGGATTTTATGCAGAAGCCTTCTGGCATCCATTGATTACTCTGGCTTGGCAATACATATAGAGAGTTTTGCCTGTTTAATAATAGTTATAAGCAAGCATAAGAAATGGTGATCATGTGATGTTTATTGGCTTAAAACCAATCCTGCCTAATAGAATAGTGGAGGCTATGGTTATTAAAGAACCAAAGTAACCAAAAGTATGGGTACTGAACTGAGTTCAGATTTATATGACTATATAAGCTAATGAGCTTGGATTGAGAAAATTATAGTGTTTTCAATTTAAGACTCATAGTTTTGTAATTAAGTAGAGATAAAAGGTGGTTACTGGAGGGTTGCATTAGATCCTAAGATCTAGGTGCAGTGCTCTTAGATTCAAGGCTCCTCATTGACGAAGGACATAAGCCAGAAACTAGTCTGGGGATATTAGATGAGTAGGTACTAGATGGGGATTTTATGCACAAGCCTTCTGGCATCCATTGATTTACTCTGGCTTGCACTGAGTGGCAATACGTATAGAGAGTTTTGCCTGTTTTAATAACAGTTATAAGCAAGCATAAGAAATGGCTTAAATTATATTTTTGATTCCACAAAATAATAAAACTATTTTTATATACAAAAAAATAATCCCCCTCTCCTGCTTTCGAAAATGGTTAATTCAATATTCTTTGTGAGCATATAGTAAACGTGTAATAAGAATTTTTAATCATTGAATATATTAAAATATATTCTATATTGAATCAACCATGAATAGTTCCAATAGTTGTAAAATTTCTTTCTCCCCTTTGATTTAACTTATGGAGTCAAAGTGCTTTGTGTTATAAAATGCTAACATAAGAATATGGGCCATAAAAAATTCATCACTAGGTGTCTGTCCCTAATACAAATTTATTTTAGTTAATTCATCTTTGTAAGTTTGAATACAACAATAGTTGACTTTACAACAACTTCCCCTTTTTTTTTGACTAATAATATTAATATATTAACTATTCTTTAGGATTTGACTATTTTATGATTTATTATTTTAGCTGTTTGAAATATACTATTACTGCTTTTATGTGATAAGTAGCAGTTACATGTATTATTTAAATAGGCTATATTTTATTTTAAACCGTTTATCATAGATTATTATTCATTGATTATCATGCTTTATTTATTCTGTTAATTACTTTCTTCAAGCTATCTTTCTTAGCCAATGTAACACTATTCTCACAATTTATATCATTTCAAATTTTGAAGTAATGAATTGTGTAAAGTATTGAAATATTTGAATAATAAAATTAAACAGGTTATATGATGAAATCATTTTTATTTTCTTTATATCTAGATATTCATTGTATATATATGATTACTATGTTAAGTTATCTAAACAAAACTATTATATAATATGACTATATATTCTTTTAATATATTCATAATTTTTAACATCATACACACATGCCATTAAAAATTGTAGAAAAGATTATATTGCATACTTTTTTTAACTAAATATTAGCCAGTAATATTTTATCAAAAATTATTCATTAAATTTTTAAAGATGACTATGATATATACTAATATTATATCTGAACTCTTTAATAATGAATGTATATAATCTGTATATTTTTTCTAAATTGAATTTATTTAATTTTTTTTGTGTGTTTTTCATATTAATATGAAATTATTATATATATTATTTAGGAAAAATTTGCTTACTAATTTTTTTATTAACTTGGAATTATGTAATATAAATGAAATTATTTATTATTATTATTCTATGTGTATAACTTACATTAAAATATATTACTGAGGAAAGAGTTTATTTTTTCTATATTAATTATTTAAAAATCTAAATATTAATTTAGACAAAAATGATTTATATTAATATTATTGTATTTTTAAATTAAAAAAAAATTCATATAAAACAGCTAATATAAATATATATTAATCATGCATGAAAAATCTTTTTTGGCACATGGTTTACTGCCCTTTTCAAATATTAATCTATTATAATGTTAACAAATTATTTCATATACAACACATATTTATCATCGTATCTATTAATTGCATTGTTATGTTCTTTGGCCTAACTTATCCATTTATTTACTTAACATAGGGACATAAAATAAATGCTACAAAAAAATATTAAATCTTTAAATTATATTAGAAATCCAAAGAGAAGACATATATATGAAACACATTACATTAAAGGTAATTTAAATATTTGTATGAATATTTACAAAACTGAATTTAAATAATTGTATGAATATTTACAAAACTTCGATAAATTTATGTAACAACTGGTCAATTGGAAATGATTGGAAAATTATGTAAGACAATATATATATATATTTGTATAATACATTTATTATTTGTTTTGTATATTGTTATGTTATGTAGCAATGTTTTCTATATGAAGGTTTTATTCTATTTTACTAACATTTTTTTTGTTGTTATTATTATTGTTTTACTTCTATTATGGAACACTAGATGGTGTTGTACGTGTAATAATTCGCTAACATTATAATAAATTATTAATATTTGAAAAGGGCATTAAACTATGTATCGAAAAAGGCTCTTTATATATGATTAATATATATTAGCTGATTTATATGATTTTGTTGTTGTTGTAATTTATATGAAGTAATAGCATATTGGAATTCATTATTTCCATTTTTGATGATATTAGTAATGTTTATTATTTTGCTTTATTTTATAAATATACACTAGTCAAAAGCACTGCTGAAAATTATAAGGAAAAGTAGAATAAATTGATCTGATAATCAAACTCTAAAAGATTGAAGTCAATGTCTGATACTACTATTATTTTTTCCTATTCATTTAAAATTTATGACAGAAATACAATTTCTTTTTCATCTTTCTTTCATATTTGCAAGCTTTTTACATGTTTTTAGAATTTACATCTTTATCTCTTATATGTTGTTATTTTTCTTTCCCAAATTTTTTCCTCCTTTAGTGATTATTATTTCAAACACTGACTGTGAATGAGAATTTGATATTACTAACACATGATCTAGGTTTTGCCATCTCATAATTATTAATTTGCCTACAATATATGGCAATTACTTTCAAATCTCCTCATTCTTTTTCAACCATGTGCAGTTCTTTTTCAAAATCTTCAGTAATTAATATTTTTGAAGATTTTATTAAATGCTATTATATTAACTTGCCTTATCTGTGTTTTTGTCTGTGTGTCCGCATAATTAATAATGAAAAAAAATCAGTCCCCATTTAGAACTGAAGCTCATATCCTTACGTTTCCCAAGAAAGTGCTTTATCCACTGAGCCAACAGAAATATTATGTTTGTAGAATAATATTTTGTTAATATTGATTTCATTATTAATTCAATTAAAATATTAAAATAAAAAGATATATATATATTTTCTCATGTGTCATAGCATCAGCCGGGAAGTGAACCCGCTAACCCAGAACAACTGCTTGTAAAGCAGCTGTTGCTGACCTCTCGATGGAAACATTACATTTGTGGAATAAAATTTTGTTAATATTGATTTAAATTTTACTTAATTAAAAAGCCAATACATAAATATTTTTATATAATAGATGATCACATGATATTTAAATTTAGAATTCATTTGTTAGAGAGCGTATTTTTTATTTTTATGTTTTATTATTAAATTATAATTTTTGTCAGATTTTTTTTTGTAGTTTTAACCGTTTTTTAGAATAATATGAAAATATAACTAAAAAGTAAAAAAATATGTAAAAAAAAGATTTTTTAAAATAAAGTTTTTATGTAAATAGCCGATTAAAAAGGCAAAAATAACAAAGTAATTTGATTAAAAAACATGTTGTGTCATTTCATAAAAGTATTTGAGGCCATAAAAATCAAAAAGACCTCAAATGCTTTTATGAAATCATTAATATATTTTTTAGTCAGATTACTATGTTATTTTTGTACTTTTTAGTTGGCTATTTACATAAAAGCATTATTTTTTTAAAAAACCTTTTTTTAAAAATATTATTATTAGTTTTAAAAGCAGTTTCTTAATTTTTATACTTTTTTGATTTTGTTGCACACAGTCATAATCATTTCATTTTGAATATTAATTGTAATCTTGATGTCAGAAAGTATTATAAATTTGATTACCTTGGTTAGTGAAATGAAAGTAATATTATATATATATAACTTATTAATAGGGTCTAGAATCTATAACCATCTTGACTTGAGTTTTTTTATATTTAAACTTTCATTTATTATAAGCTTTATCATTGATTCTACTTTTTGTTCTACTTCATTGCTGTCATATATTGTAAGCTTAAGTAATCAATAGATCTAAATAATAATACTTGTTAAATCTATATCCAGTTCTATTTTTGTCTATAAGCCTAGATTAGTTTTTGACTTATGAACTTCATCAATGAAGAGTTTGGACCTGGAATTTTTTAAATCTAATGCACCTTTTATTTAGCAGTCATATTTTACAATTATCAAGCTATTAGCATAAAATTAAAAAACATCTTGATATTTTTGAATTCAAGCCTACTTTTTGCATAATTATATAATTCTGATAACAGTTGAATTATTATATTATTTTAGTGTTCTTAGTTTTATAATAATTGTGGAATCTTTATTCTTTATCTAGAATTGTTACCCCCCCCCCCCCCCAATGACTCCAGCATACACAGAGTTTATGTGGTGAATTTTATTTATTATCTGTCGGTTTAGTAAGCTATAATAATGAGTTGTTTTAGAATAAATAAGGTTTGCTCCTGATAAGTATTGTTAAGCTTAGGATCATATGATGTTTTTGAGTTTTTTATAATTATTTAAATTTTTTCATTTAAAAATTTTAATTATTATTTCTTAGATAGTTTCATAATTTTTTTTTAGGATGATTGGCAGTGGCTTAAAAAATTTTATTTTGAACATGTTTTACAGACTTTGCACAATAAGGTATGTATGTATTACACCTATATATTATGCTTGCAAAAGCCAATACACACACTTATTCTGAAAAGTATATCCATTTACTAATAAAATATTCACATCGTTAAATTTATTTTTTTATAATTTTATTAAACATGGTCTGGTTGTTCTCTCATTTAAAGTAATATGCAATTATAAATTAACAATGTGAGAAGATCGATAATATGCAATTTTTTAAACATTTTTATTGTTTTAATCCTGTCTTAAATTAGGAATATTTTAAAAATATAAGTTAATTAAAACTTAACAAAATTTTATCAAAGCTAAAGCTGTATTAATGTCAGTAAACAGGAGATTTAAATAAAATTAAATATTATTGAAATTAAAGCTTTTAAAATCTGTGTCTTAATTAGTGATGTGCAAGTCAATTATTATATTATAAGAATAAGAAATTAGAAATGAGTTTTTTCAATAACTATACAAACCAATTTGTGAAACATCAATATGTCTATATATAAAATATACTGATCAATTTTTCTGTTTATTTGATATTTTGAAATGCTGTGTTTAAATTTCTTTAGCAGTAACGTTTTATTTCGGAAATACTTCAACACCATGTCACTAACAATTTTTTATGAAATTAGTAATTTCAACAAAGTTGATTGGAAAACATGACCAATATGTTTTTTTTTTTAAAAATTATTCCTACCAAACATATGTATTTTGTTTAAGCAGATACTTGCAAAATATTAGTATACCAATCAGAAATGAGAATTCTTTACTACCAATCAAATTACAATACTGACTTAGACATAATAATCAAAAATTATTATTACTTGTCTTGTTTATTCTATTCTATTATTAATTCTTTTTTTGAAATTTTGTATAAAATGTAGTTTTTTTTTATAGTTAAAACTCTTAAATATTATTATTATTATTATTATTTTTTTCACCTATATGAATATCCTGAAGAAAGTTACTTCTTGATTGAAGAGTTGTTCAACTATATTGAATCATTTGTATTAGAAATGGAATATTGTTTACTTGAGTATTATTTTGTTCAATAATTCAACAAAATTTATGGAACTATTATTTAGAATTCAGATTCTAAATAAAAGAAAAGAAAAATAGTTAAATTTTATCAGAAAAAACTCAAGGAGAAATAAAATTCTTGCAAAGATCAGTTTTTATTTTTTACCTTTTATGGATTTATTTATTTATTTTTTTCTTTTAAGTGCTGAATTCTTCTGAATGATGGTTATTGTATTTCAAAGAGAACAACTAGTCCTAAAATGAACACTGAATTAAATAAAACTGCAATTTTTACAAAAATTATCTGTCTTTAAAACAGGTTTCATTTAGGTTAGATAGGAAAATTAAAAGTGAAACATACTTGTTTATATCAATTTGGAAGTATATTCCAAAAAAGGACTGTGCATTTTTGTAATTAGAAATAGTAATCTAAATAGGAGAAACATGTTGGCAGACTTCATATATAATAGCTAACATTTTATTTAACATCACTATGTTACAATCTATGTTGCAAGTAATTTTAGATTTACCAAGCATGATTTACAAATTGGACTAAAATGAATAAAGCATTTATGTTCAACAATTGTTTGCAACTTCGAACATTATTCATAATTATAAAGGATCCTTTAAATTTTCAGACCAGTTAGATTTTAATGTTTAACGTGATTTACAATTTGCTATATAATATTTTTATTTAAGCATGAATTCGTGCATTATTAAAAATAAATAAATATAATACTTTAAATATAATCATAAATATAGACATCTGAAAATAAAAGTAAGAAAACACAACTTCAGAAAATTTCTTTAAAAAGTCTACATGAAATGAGCATGATTTTTTATTATTTTTCTTCTATGCACTCATTCTATATAAATTAATCTATATATGGTAGAATAATTGTAACTTTTGTGTTTACTATTTGCAGCTTCATGGATCTCCAAACTTGTAAAAAAAAATTATAATATGATTTAAAAATACAATAGCCATTTTTTTTTTTCAGCATAAGAGTGATAATAGAAGCATAATTAGTATTTGTCATTGTCATCATTCTTAAACATTATTCATTGTAGTCTCTTCAAGTTTAATCCAGTTTTTCTGAACTATAATTCCTCTTCACATCACACCTGCAAACTTTCTTATTTCATGCATCCATGTTATGTGTATTTTGTAGTGTCTTGGGATCCAATTTAAGAATTCATCTGACCATTTTCTACCAATATGTTCAGTTCAGTTCTATTTCAGTTATTTAATCTTCCAATGATGCCAGTAATACTTATTTGTTCTACCACTTACATATTTCATTTTTAATCTGTTCTTGGTATTGTTATCATATATCTCTCTGTACTTCATCGAGTGAGTGGTCTGAAGTCTTTGAATTGTTCTTTTGTTAAATGTCCAAGTCTTAGATCCACAAGTAAGATCTGGTTAAACACATCTATTAAAAACATTTCTTTTCAAATATTTGCTTTTAATATTAAGTTAGTTTTACCAAAAGCACTTTTTCCAAGTTGAATTATATAATTAATTTCATTCAATATGTTCCTTAGTTGAATTATTCTAACCATGGTATTTGTTGTTAATTTATTCTAATTCATGATTATAAATTTTTATTTTCATTATTTTGAGAAAATCCATTAAACATTATTTTAGTTTTTTTAGCATTTATTTTTAATCCTACTTTTTTAGTTTTATCTGATAACTCTTACGACATTTCCTGGAACTCAAGCATTATTTGAAAAAATAGTGTCATCATTTGCAAAATGTAAATAATTTAAATAATGCCCATTTACTTTTATTTCCTTAGATTTCCAAGTTAATCCACAAACTATTTCCTGTCAAATTGCTGATAAATGTTTTGGACATATGTTATCACTCTGTTATATATTCCTCTGACTATAACAATAGCTGGGATTTATATTTTGATAATTCAATGCTTTAATCACTGTAGAAATGCTTATAGACTGAAATGCCGTTTCACTGCAAATGCAAAGCATAATGACAACTCGTATTCATTGATCTTTTCTGTATCTTTTTTTAAAGCATGGGATGTGATCCACTGTGCTAAAACCACTTTTAAATTTGGCTGTTCTTTTGATTTATTAAAATCCAAAATTTGCTGTAAACAAGTTGTAATCACCTTGATAAAAATTTTGTATGGAATTGATAAAATTATCTTCTTTATTACTTTTCTCAAATATCATTATTTCTATTCTATTTTTCCAATCATCTGGTACATCATTATCAGTTAGATATTTGATATATATTTTTGCCAGTAATTTTTCTGTTTCTTCACCAGCTTTTTTTAAGATATCCATTATAATTCAAGTCCTGGAGGTTTTTTTGTTTTTATGATCTTAATTGCACTTTTCACTTCTTCAGTAAAGTGTTGGGCAATTCAGAAGATGTAATAACTATAGATAGTAATTTGTTTTCTTGTTCTTTATATAATTCTTTATAAAATTTTTCCACACACTTCATTATATTATCTTTTTTTTAAATAATAGTTCCATCTTTTTTTTTAACTGCAAAAATAACTTTACTTCCAATAGTAAAATATTGTTTATAGTTTTGAGGCTTTTGTTCTCTTCTATAGTTTTCCTTATCAATTCACAATTATATTTTATTATATCATTATTAATTCTTTAATTTTTCAAAATTCTAAATATTCAATTCTACTTAATAGATTATTTTTATATTTTTTCTTTACTTTATACATTGTCTTAGTAGAAAATTTACTGGTAAATTATTGTGTTTTTGCACCAGTTGTCTTTTTTTACAATTCTTAATTGTGTCAGTTATCTTTGTATTGATTTCATTCATATTTGAATAATCTTCAAAGCCTATTAATATTTTAAAATGATTTGCAAGTTCTGATTTAAATTCACTGAAATGTTGTCAATATTGTTTTTCTTAATAATTTTTGGTCTCTCTACTTTTGCATTAATGCATATTTTACATTTTATTAATCAATGATTACTTCCTGTGTTGAATCTATTAAAAATATTACTGCCATTTTCCAATACATATGTTCTCTTAGTCAAAATATGATCTAATTCTAAATTTGGATGCTTCTATGTTCATTTCTGTGTAGCATTTTTCTTAATGAAAGAATTAATAATATATAGATTTTCTATGAATTGCCCAAATCTGTATCTTCTCTCATTTCTATCATCATAATCAACTTACCCATTCTAGCATCAAAGTTTTCCATGACAATTTTAAAGTGTTTGGTCTGATCAAAAGCTTTTTGTGCATCTATATAAAAATCCTCTACTTCTTCATCACAATGAGAACTTGTTGGGTCATAAACCTGACTTTTCTGCATTTGATATCTTCAATTAAATTGAATAATTAATCTTTCCACTCTCTCTGATATACTATCAATCTCCATAATGTTGTTTTCTTACTTTTTATCTTTAATAAATATATTTCATTTATGCTTTCAATATTTATGCTTTTCTAATAAAGTAAATGACCCCTTTTTAAATCAATTATCTCTTCATTTTGTTTTAATTTTATAGAGTCCAATTAATGTTCTATTTAATATTAGACACTTCTTCCAATTTGTGCAATTTTTTTTTATGTGAAAATGATCTGCAGTTGTAAGTACCTAAATAAAAGATCATCATTGGATGGCAGCCTGGCTTTACCATCAAGAAATTCGTAGCACACTCTCCCTTCAGTAAACAACCACTGTCTTGGCTGGTGACTTTGTAGCCAGTTAGGAATAAGGGCCATCATTTTATTTTGTCTAGTATGATTATGAATATGTATTAAAAAAAAAAAAAGATTATTTAAACACATATTCATTCTGCCTTCAAAAAAATTCAACTGATATCTCAATCATGAACTGTCAGGCAACTGAAAAGAAAGACCATGATGTTTTTTGATTTTAAACTCTAGTTTAAAAGCCAATAAACTCACGACATTAGCTAATGCATGTTCACAAAGAACCTGTTCATGTTTGTTTACTATATGTTTAATCATATTGTAATAGCAACTGCAGTGATAAGAGCATATGAAGTGGACATTAGGAATTTGCATCATTTAGTTTCTTTAACGCCTCACAGAAAATTCCTTTCCACTATCAGTTAGTACTAATAATATAATTTTTGTGTCAAATGTAGTGCTGTGTAAATTATATATTGTATTATAAATACTTGTACTTGTTATTTGTTTAAAAAATATATATGTATATAATATATACATGTCAATATACAATAGTTAGTTTATAGTGAGAGGATAAGAGATATATTGTTGAATTATTATTACTATACCAGTCAACCACTTACTCCGTTAATATAAGCATGCGCACAAATCGAACATGAAAAGAAATATGGTGGCATGCCGGAATAAGGAGAAATTTAAATACTTTACCGTAATGTTATTACGGACATAAAAGATACTTATAAAAAGATTGATTCTTACATATCTTTGGAGGATGACTCTAAACCAACCCCTCGCGCCACTCCCAGTAGGAAAATTAATTCTCCTCCTGAAAGGATATGCAAGTTCAAATATTATGGGGCATATATGCAGGTAATAAATAATTATTCAAACAAAACTAATAAACAAGTATCCTCATGATAAATAAAGATCTAAGACCCGGTAAGATGATTTCCCATTTGCTAGCTCAGCGTACTCTATTCTCAGTTAAAGAATAGGGATTGGAAAACTCGCACAATTAATTACTAATATAATTAGAGAAAGTAAATGACAAAGAGAATATTAAAAAAATATATGGCGGTGGTCACTTTAAAATTATAATATAAATATTTTATTAACCCATTACCCCATACCATTTATAATATGAATACAAAATTAATATTCCCAGATTGATTAATAAATATACGAAACAAATATTACACACTAAATAAATCATTTTAACAAACAAAACTATAATCGTAAAGAAATACTCGTCAAAATAATCATTAAACTAAATAAAGGAAAATTTTTTTCTTAATAAGAAAAATGAATTAAATAATTATATGTGAGAGATAGTGATCTGTGGATTATAAACTCACACATGTGTATTAAGCAAACAAGGAAAATTTAACAAGTTACATGAAAGATGTGTTTGTTCACGTACGTACATAAGAAATATATTTACGAAATGCGTATTAACTTTAAATAGAATAAACACACACAAAAAAATAGTATACCCGATAGTCTATAAAACTACTGCGGCAATGGCTTGACTTGACTGCGGCACAAGTTCATAGAATTGATCATCATCACTTTGGTGTTTGGATCTCGGTTTTTACATTCTGTTGGGACGGCAGGAGCGGAGCTGGACGGATGTGCTGAAGTAGACTTCTACCCCATAATCATTCTATATCCAGGCAAGTGCTTGATTGGCATCTTTTGGCTGGACAACGGATATTACAGACTATCAACAGTCTTTTCTTGTGTTACGAATTTTATGTCAACTCCAGGTTTCAATGGCGTGTTGCAATTAAACTTCCATCGGTATCAACTGAGTATATGGTGGAATAATTATCTGTTTATTTAGCTTTCCAATAGTTGGCTAGATAACTGACGTTACTCAACACCACTTAGTAGTCCGATGTTTAAACCATTGGCTACTTACTGGTTAACTGCTCGAATGGTTATTTGAATGACTCCTGAATTAGTGTCCGTTGGTTCAGAATGACTGAAGGAATTTTTAATTAGAGTAAATGCCACGGATTAGGTGAATCAAAATCAGCATGCTTGCTCAAAAGGTTGCAAGACTTCGCGTGGTTCCATTAACAGCATTAGCTTAATGATAAACTTAGACTTAGGCTCCTAATAAGATTTGTCTTTGAAAAACAAAAACGAACTGCCTTCTCGCAACTTCAGAACAGATATATCTCCCTTCAATACCTCTTCAATTCAGGTATCCCCTCCAAAAAAGAAAAATCAATTAAATCTTTTTTTGGTTTTACTAATTGTTTTAAGAATTTGATTTCCAATTAGTTTTTTTTTTATATCCATTCAGATCACATATATCACTAATGAAAATTTTAATGGATGATAACATTTTTTTCATTTTTCCTTTAGTAATTACATTATTACAATCGAAGTTTTAACAAAAATATTTCACTTAGATTGGGCATTCTTCTCTCCCAGCATTATCACAAGTTTAATCAAGTTCTTTTTGTCCAGTTGAAATTATTTTAGAATGGACAGGAAATCAGAATGCCTTTAGGCTTTTCTTAAATTTAAGACAATGACCCCTTTCTCTTGCTCAAATGCAACTGAAGAGAAAAACAACCATTAAAACTTCGATTTTGAAATTATTTCTAACTTATTTTTAAATAGTAATATTTAAAATTTTCCTTTTTACATTTTGTAAACACTCAAAAAAAATATTGATACAGAATAACAATTTGCCAAATAAACGCTGTTTTTTTTAAGAAACAAAAATATTTAAAATTATAAATACATTTTGGCATTTCTTTTTCTTTTTAAAAAAAAAAAAAAATAAATTACAAATACATATTTCTAAGCCTTTAAATATTGGCTTTAATCATATATGTGTGTGAGTTTATATTATAGCCACAGTTCTCTCTCTTAATTTATAATAAATATACGATTATAATATATAGTATATCCACCACCCCCTTTAATGGCTTTTTACGTATTTTCAGCCATTAATTTGTCAAACATAATCTTGTGTTTGGCCACATCAAACGTGCCTGGCACAATACCCCCCTCCGACATGAGACATTTAAATGGAGTTTATCATTTAATGTCTTTCTTAATAATCATATTTTCCGAAAACTTAAAATTCTATAACATATATCTTTAATGAACAATAGACATGACGTCTAAAACCCAGAGGTATAGAACCCCATCTCCCAAACATTGACACATACAGGCCGAGACTGCATCGATCTCCCCGGACCAGAAACACTAAGTAACAACAGAATCACAGCATAAAGATCTCTGTCATATCTAGAACTCTGCGACAGCTAGGCAAAGTAAAATGTGAATCAAATGACTACATCTTAAAACAAAAAGGCAGGTATTTTAACCAAGAGCCCTACTGACATATAAATAAGTAAATGCACCCATGCTCATTCTCTATGGAGACTTATAGGGTATTTTGCATTATCGGAGGATTCGTCCCAGAGGAATTTTCATCTCTGCCCATCCACTGCACTCATGCTCATTCCTTATTGAGGCTTACAGAGTCTTTTGCAATGGAATAGATGCCAGAGGAATTTTCATCTCTGCATGCCACAGCATCACAGAACTTCCAAACCATACAAAGATCTCTAAACGCTCCTCTGCACTCTCACCATCTCTAACCCCAGGACACAGAAAGTATAGACCGACCTACATCCACAACGCTCAGAAAATTGAAATCCACACATCCGACCCTCAAATGACATGACCATTTATTATAAAAACCTACTTTCTGTCTTTACTACACCCAGGCCTAGGCGAAGGTGATTTAGCCCCCTTTCCTTTTCCTTTATATACTAGCTCATCGATTCTCTTTTCCACAGTATCATTGTCTGTCGTTCGCTTAAGATTTCTGAAATGCTTATCATTATACCAAGAATCACGTTCACGTGCATATTGGTTCCCCCCCCCAACCCATTGCATTGATACTAATGTTTTCGCGGGTTCTATCAGGTGGACGGCCCGGCTGGCTCATATCCACCGCACTTAGAAGTTCAGCCACGACTCTATTGAGTGTGTATTGGCTGTTAGAAGCATTTGCTCAATTCTAAAGGGTAGGTTGTGGCGTATTATCCTTATGATTTGGCCTTCTGATGTGCGACATGCACTCAGTGTTCTTATCTTAGCCACTTGGCTTCGGAAAAATTTTAGAAAGTTTTCTCCCCCATTGGCCCTATACTTTTCTTGCATTATCTGATATAAGATAGTCTCCTGGCGCTTTTCGTTCCAGAAATTCCTTACTAGAGCTTCTTTATAACCCTCAAAGGTCAATGGTTGGTGGAACAAAGATTCCCACCACGACTGAGCATCACCCTATAGGTGGTTATATGCGATGGCTAGTTTATTTGTCTCTACCATTCTGTTAACACTGAAATGCTCCAATGGAGCTTCCCCAGCTTGCCACTCAAAAATTCTAATTTTTAAAAACTGGTTGATGTTAGATTGATATAACTGACATCCCTCTGCTATCTTAATCTCTCCAAATTCTTGCTGCCTAGGTCTTGTTTTTCCATTCTCCCCACCATCTGGTTCCTGATTTACTTTTGATAAATCACTATTATCCTCATACCCTTCAACTATTTTCATACGTATTGTATCATTCCCGGTTGTTTTCTCGTGCCTAGCTGCACTAAAATCCTCCACCCTTCGTTCCATCTCCCTTATTCTAATCTCCATCTTATCATTTATCATCTGTTCTGTAATAGTAGCGCTAGCTGGAGGTTCCGCCATCTGTTGTTCAATCCGGCTAACTGTCTGACACAGATCTCCTATTTTATCATCGCTTGCCGCTATGCGCATTTCTAATTTCTCTATCCCGTCACAGTGTTTTTTCACTTTGTTCAATCTTTTTGTCTATTTTTTGTATTCTCTTGCAATCTGTTTCCATTACTTGCTGCCTTGTTTGGATCTCTTCCAACCTATCGCTATTACTCTGATGGCGGTCCCTACATTTTTTTTCTACACCTTGAAGCCTTGTTTCAATCCTTAAGGATATTTCTTCCCTAAAGTCATCAAACCTTTTAGCTATTTCCTTTGACATCTGACTGAGCTCTAACTTTATAGTATTTACAAACATCTCCATCATCTTCATTAAGTTTTCTTTTTCCCTGCTAGGTTCCTCTTCGCTTAGTGGCTCCATTACTGCCTCTATTCCACTTTCAGATCTTTCAGGCTGGCTTCCTTCTGCCTTTTCCCCCGTTTATTTCATCGTGCTTCTCACTCATATCTACCTTTTGTCTTCTGGACTGTGATCTTGTCCATATATACAGTATTATTTTCAATTGTTTATAAATATTTGCTTTGTTATACAACTTTAATTATATTTTATTTGATTAACTATTAAGACTATGGTTTAACGCTACTTTTATTTACTTATTTTCTCTTTATTTATTTATTTTCATAAAATTATTCAGCGCGCGCCACACAGAGCTTCCCTTATTCATACCGTCATTTATTTCTCTTACTCATTTATTGGCTATAAATGATAAACTTATTCTGAGATCGCTCTTTAAACAACAATAATAAAATATAAAAACTAAGCTAACATTAAATTGTACACGTATTGAAATTATTTTCAAAACAAAACGAAAAAGAAATTGATCGTGAATAGCATTACGATTCTAACTGTTACGTTCCGTCAAAAACAAAATTTCCTATCATGCAATTTCACAATTCTACATTATTCAATAAAGATTTACTTTTCCTTTATGCAAAAAAAAAATCTTTATTTCCAAAGTCTGCCGCTTGTTTTTATACAATACGTAGTTTATGATTGTATACAGGAGTCTATTTCTTTCTACATTTTATTTATCTAACTTTTTAATTTATTTTTACTATAAACATTTATATATGGCAAAACAATCTAAATAAATAATATTGTAGCGACGAAAGATCGCTTCAAAAACAAAATAAAGTTTAAAGTTCTTATTTATTAAGATTCGCCGCCTGTTTTTATACAATATGTAGTTTATGCTTGTATACAGCAGTCTACTTCTTTCCACAATGTTTTATTTATTTAACTTTTTAATTTATTTTTACTAGAAACATTTATCTATGGCAAAACAATCTAAACCGATAATATTGTAGCGACAAAGGTCACTTCAAAAACAAAATAAAGTTTAAAATTCTTATTTATTAAGATTCGTAATCGTAAATTCTTTTCTCTTTTTTCAAATCTTGTCTCTATAAAAAAAAAATCATTCCCAATATTTTTGAGATATTCTCTTTTCTTTAGTTATGTTTAGTGGCTGTGTTTTTCCTATACTGGCCACGTTAAGTAAGGCCCAACACGTTGTAGGTGCCAAAATTTACATCTATACCAGTCAACAACTTACTCCCTTAATATAAGCATTCGCACAAATCAAACATGAAAAGAAATATGGTGGCATGCTGGAATAAGGAGAAATTTAAATACTTTACCTTAATGTTATTATGGACACAAAAGGTACTTATAAAAAGATTGATTCTTACATATCTTTGGGGGATGACTCTAAACCAACCCCTCACGCCACTCCCAGTAGGAAAATTAATTCTCCTCCTGAAAGGATATGCAAGTTCAAATATTATGGGGCATATATGCAGGTAAATAATTATTCAAACAAAACTAATAAACAAGTATCCTTGTGATAAATAAAGATCTAAGACCCGGTAAGATGATTTCCCATTTGCTAGCTCAGCATACTATTCTCAGTTAAAGAATGGGGATCGGAAAACTCGCACAATTAATTACTAATATACTTAGAGAAAGTAAATGACAAAGAGAATAATAAAAAAATATATGGCGGTGGTCACTTTAAAATTATAATATAAGTATTTTATTAACCCATTACCCCATACCATTTATAATATGAATACAAAATTAATATTCCCAGATTGATTAAATATACGAAACAAATATTACACACTATATAAATCATTTTAACAAACAAAACTATAATCATAAAGAAATACTCATCAAAATAATCATTAAACTAAATGAAGGAAATTTTCTTTCTTAATAAGAAAAATGAATTAAATAATTATACGTGAGAGATAGTGATCTGTGGATTATAAACTCACACACGTACATTAAGCAAACAAGGAAAATTTAACAAGTTACATGAAAGATGTGTTTG
Organism: Epiperipatus broadwayi; assembly: GCA_028023455.1. Classification (NCBI taxonomy): domain Eukaryota; kingdom Metazoa; phylum Onychophora; class Udeonychophora; order Euonychophora; family Peripatidae; genus Epiperipatus; species Epiperipatus broadwayi. Next base: position 1,353,796 of record JAQFVV010012503.1, on the reverse strand, counting down.
TTCACGTACGTACATAAGACATATATTTACGAAATGCGTATTAAATTTAAAATAGAATAAACACACACAAAAAAATAGTATACCCGATAAAGTCTATAAGTTATTTTGGGTTTGGAACTACTGCGGCAAGGGCTTGACTTGACTGCGGCACAAGTTCATAGAATTGATCATCATCACTTTGGTGTTTGGATCTCGGCTTTTACATTCTGTTGGGACGGCAGGAGCGGAGCTGGACGGACGTGCTGAAGTGGGCTTCTACCCCATAATCATTCTATATACAGGGAAGTGCTTGATGTGCTTTTTTTGGAGAAAATAGATATTATTTTTTTCAACAGTTTTTTCTTGTGTTACAAATTTTATGTTAACTCCAGGCTTCAATGGCGTGTTGCAATTAAACTTCCATCGGTATCAACTGAGTATATGGTGGAATAATTATCTGTTTATTTAGCTTTCCAATAGTTGGCTAGATAACTGACGTTACTCAACACCACTTAGTAGTCCGATGTTTAAACCATTGGCTACTTACTGGTTAACTGCTCGAATGGTTATTTGAATGACTCCTGAATTAGTGTCCGTTGGTTCAGAATGACTGAAGGAATTTTTAATTAGAGTAAATGCCACGGATTAGGTGAATCAAAATCAGCATGCTTGCTCAAAAGGTTGCAAGACTTCGCGTGGTTCCATTAACAGCATTAGCTTAATGATAAACTTAGACTTAGGCTCCTAATAAGATTTGTCTTTGAAAAACAAAAACGAACTGCCTTCTCGCAACTTCAGAACAGATATATCTCCCTTCAATACCTCTTCAATTCAGGTATCCCCTCCAAGAAAGAAAAATCAATTAAATCTTTTTTTGGTTTTACTAATTGTTTTAAGAATTTGATTTCCAATTAGTTTTTTTTTTATATCCATTCAGATCACATATATCACTAATGAAAATTTTAATGAATGATAACATTTTTTTCATTTTTCCTTTAGTAATTACATTATTACAATCGAAGTTTTAACAAAAATATTTCACTTAGATTGGGCATTCTTCTCTCCCAGCATTATCGCAAGTTTAATCAAGTTCTTTTTGTCCAGTTGAAATTATTTTAGAATGGACAGGAAATCAGAATGCCTTTAGGCTTTTCTTAAATTTAAGACAATGACCCATTTATCTTGCTCAAATGCAACTGAAGAGAAAAACAACCATTAAAACTTCGATTTTGAAATTATTTTTAACTTATTTTTAAATAGTAATATTTCAAATTTTCCTTTTTACATCGGTTGTAAACACTCAAAAAATATAAATACAGAATAACAATTTGCCAAATAAACGCTGTTTCTTTAACAAACAAAAATATTTAAAATTATAAATACATTTTGGCGTTTCTTTTTCTTTTAAAAAAAAAAAAAAAAATCAAAATTACAAATACATATTTCTAAGCCTTTAAATATTGGCTTTAATCATATATGTGTGTGAGTTTATATTATAGCCACAGTTCTCTCTCTTAATTTATAATAAATATACGATTATAATATATAGCATATCCACCACCCCCTTTAATGGCTTTTTACGTATTTTCAGCCATTAATTTATCAAACATAATCTTGTGCTTGGCCACATCAAATGTGCCTGGCACATTACATTTCACTTAATCCTATAAAGTCATTAATCAGGAAGCAAAATTGGCAATGTCATATTAAGAATTTTAATCTTCTAGACTTAATAAATTCAATTAAAATGTTCTAGTCACACTGAAAAAATACAGCGCAATAATTGCCAGTTGAGTTTACTGGTTTAGGTTGCATAATAATTATTGATTATAAGCACTTATTTCATAGTATATTACTAAATCTGTATTTATTTAAAATTTATGTGGTTATCTCTTTTCCACTCATTCATTTGGTTTAGCAAAAGTAATTGTTTTTTTTTTAAAGCTATAAACATAATGATAATTATTATTTTACAACAATCTGTTTTATAATCTGAAGTAAGTTTTTATTTTTATTGTCACAGCATACAATAATTTTCATTTGTAGGTGTTTTGTATTCAGATTCTAAGGATATTTTTATTGGAAAACACATAGAACATTGATATGTTTTATAATTTGCTAACTTTTTTTTAAATATTATAAACAGAGTTAATTTTAATGTCTTAATTTATCTTTTTAATTTTGTGATTAATTAACATTTTCAAGTTGGCTAACTTTTTATCTTTTCTTAATATACATGTATATAGACCTAGTGGTAAAATGAATGTGGATCATCTTTCTATTTTCATGATCAGATAGTCATTAGATTATTGGCTGTTAAATGGTTAACTCGCTATTTTTATCTAGGAGATAAAATAAGGAAAGGAAAGTAAACTATCACCTAATGGCATAGAGCCAATCTAAAGTGTAATGAAGTTTTCTCCATTGTTCGTCTGTGGAAAGATGCTGGGTTTTTTTTACTTCACACAGGGTTATTTAAGGCTGTTTATTTTTGTCAATAATATAGATTTGGAAAGAAAAAAAAATCGGCCAGCCCGGAAACATTATATTGATATGTTTTTGGACAGAAACAGTTCCATCAAGCAATGTACAGTGGCTAATAGAATAGTACCTCTAGGAATAATTTTTACTGAAGGTGTGTTTTCCTATTGAAAGTGCAAATCATAATCATTAAAAGACTCAAATTTCACTAAAAAAAAAAAAAAAAATTACTGAGGAATCAATCAAAGGTTTAAACTTTTTACAACTTTGATTTATGATAAAATTAATATTTTCATGCAAATTTTTTTTATATAGTAGAAGAAATTCTTTATTCATTTGTCAATAAACAAATAATTTTTGATTTGAAGAAAATAAAAAAATGTAATAAACAGTTATAAATTCCAGTCTGAAATCCATAGAGAAATGAATTAAAAATATTTTACAAAGACTTAATACTTTTTTCATTGCTAAATCAAATGAATAAAAGAAAAGTGTATTGCATTTTGATGAAATTTATGATGAGAATTATCCAATATTTATATGCTTAATATAGATTTTAGATCATATGATTTGATTATGTGTCCAAAGAAACAAAAATAACTGAATATTTATAAGCATTAACAAGTTATAAAATAATTTTTTGAAACTTTATTTAACAATCATTGGTATTTAGTTACTGTAAAAATATTGTCCAAGGATCTCATTATTTTCAAATCTATATTTTTACTATGAACAAATTTCTAGTCTTCTTTAGAGATTTTTATTTTTAAGCCAAAATCAGATCGTTTATATGACATTATGTTAATTGGTAAAGACATCTTTTTTAATTTTGCAGCTGCTTTTTTAAAATTTTCAATAAAAATAGCAAAAATTATTAGATTTTTGGATAGATTATAAAGCTAAGAAAGCTTTTATATAACAAAAAAAAAACAAACAAACTTATGTTGAACATTTTTAATAATGTGTGTGTGTGTTTTTATATTGCACATATTATTCATTATTTGGCCTGGTGGAGAACACTAAAAACTTCTTACCAGGCATTAATCTGTATGCAATTTATATCAAATTTCTTGATGATTGAATCATTGTATTTTTAAAATATTATCTAACAGTACCATTTCTGTTTGCATTTGACATTATGTTCTAACTAACTAACTAATTACTAGTGTTTGATGTTTTATTTATTCTCTTTACATTAATAATTGAAGCAATCTATTCATTATTCACAGCAGCATTCTCATTCATTTCTACAGTTTATATTCTAGTTTGTAATTGTTCAATTTATGGAAATTATTTCCAAGAAAAAAATTGTTATTTCTTTGTATTCAATCTTTGATTTATTCTTGGTAGTGAATTACAAAATATATAAATGTTAAAGTATAAAAAATCCCTTCTTTTAAAATATTAATATTTACTATGTTCACAGAAGCAGATAGATCTTGGTATTTTGCATTGAAACATTTAGATTACTTTGCCCAATCAATAATAAAGGTTTAGTGATAATATGACAGAAAAATTCTCAGTCTGATTTGAAATTACATTTTTTTTAACTTGAGTTTTATTCTAGCCTTAAAGCCATCAACAGTATTTTTTTTTTTTTTTTTGTTAATATTTTTATTGTAAAGTATTTTGTCTGTATATACTGATTTTTGTAGGAATGGAAAGAAGAAATATATTTTTTATGTATTATATTCTTACATATTTTATATACATCTGTTTTAAATTATATACTCATTTTTTTTTTTTTTTTAATATGAATTTTTAAGAGTTTTCCTCGTAAGAACAAAAGTAGAAACTACTTGCAAAGTAAAAGCATGTTTTCCAAGTTTTTATATCATAGGTATGGCAAATTTAATATTATTATTCGATTATTTTCTTATTGCTAGTTTTATATTTATTAATTAGTTTAGATATAACACTTATTCATAAAATGCAAGGTAATATATTAAAATATTTGGTATCGATCTTATTGGCTATCTACATTTCCATTTACTTTTTAAGTAAGTCTTTAAACACTGTTTCAAACATTGGGCTAAAGTTGTAGAATTCTTCCCTAAAATGGTGATTTATCTTAGTAGTAATAATACTACTGACTAAATTTATAAATTGCTTGTTTAATCTAATACTTCTTAGTAATAGTTTTCATCGATAACAGATCTTTTGTTTTTTGGCAATAATTTCTCTTTTAACTTTCTTATTCGGTTTAAAGGTGAGGGGGTGGATGAGTGGGAGCAAGAGATCATTTGGGTGGGGAGGAAACCAAAAAAAAAAAAAAAAGCTATTTACAGAATGGTAGATAAATTTCAAAGAATCGTTTTCTTATTTGTAATTGAAAAAAAAAAATCTATTTGGAAATTTGAATTTTTTTTTGTTTTGTTTCTAGTTTTAAAAAGTAAGGGGAAGGAAACAGAATTAGCTGTTGTAGTACGATTAAATTTATAAATATTGTGTAATCTACTTTTTATTGACTTTGCCTTCCATCATTTTCTTAATTTTTTTTGAGCGCACTTTGATTTCTCTTTGCAATTTCTAATTTGGATTTAAAGAAAAGGGGAAGAGGGATAAGGGGTAGAGGAAATAAATAAATTCTATGTGTAATCTAAAAATTCTTCTTGGTTTTTTTTGACAAGCTTTTTGTTTTATTTTGGTTTGCTAATTTGTCATTTCAATTTCTTAATGAATTTTGAGAAAAGGGCAGAGAATTCTAGAATCTGTATTATTATTTTTTTGTTTGTAAAAGAAGGAATCAAAATTTTTAAAGACAATATATGTCATAAGTTGTTTGAATTAGGTAATAGATACAGTTCATCCTTTTCTTACTTTTTAAAAAGCCAATAAGAAAGAAAATTTTTTTTAAATCATTCAGATTTCCAAAACAGAAATTGTTTGACATGCAATTCATAACTAGCCCCTCCCTTTTTAAAAAGCCAATAAGAAAGAAAAACTTTAAAAAAATTTTAAAAAACAAAATCATATTCCAAATCAAATCTATCTATTATGAATCAAAACAGATAGTTTGATTTTAGGACAATTATAGATGCCATTCAATCCTTCCCCCTACTCTTCTCACTTTTTAATTACATAAAAAGCCAATAAGAAAAAATGAATTTACACAAATTTTTAAAGAGAGAATAATGTCCAAAAAGAAATCTGTCATTTACAAATCAAAAGAAGAACTTTGAAATTCTAAAGCAATCAGTTTTGTAAGCTGATATTAGGTATACAATGACAACGATAACAAGAAATCCAAAGAAAACCTACAATTGACTTTTTTTAGAAATTGGAAAAACAAATAAATACTGTACTATTAAAAATTTGCCCCCCCCCAAAAAAAAATAAATAAATAAATCTCTCAAAACTAATTACACCTTGAATTTATAAAGTAAGCCATATTACTACGATAAATCGCCATTTTTAAAAAAGAAATCTTCATATGATCGGCTAATCATCCCTGTATCATTTCATGACATCAAAGCTGTGTTTAAAAAGTTAATAAAGGATAAAAATTAGAAATATAGATAGCCGATTAGATCGGTACCAAATATTTTAATTATGTTTTTACATAAAATATAATTTTACATACTGTTTTATTTTAGTAACATAATCATATTTGAATGATAATGGTACCTTAATAATCTACTTTTCTAAACCAATATATCTGCTTGAGAAAAATAAATATTCCAAACTCTCCAATGATAGTCTGTGAAATCTTTGGTTAACCTTTTATTTGCGTTGTTTGATGCAGTTGGTAGAATGTCTGACTTGGGATTGGGAGATTCCAGGATTGATTCTGGCACTTACATTTCTGGAGCTTGAACTTCTTATGAGCTTTCAAGCAATAAAGCCTTATGCATTTTTTTACCCAGCGTGGTTTGTCACAGCTGGTAGAGTGTCACACTTGGGATCGGAAGATGGTGCTCGAACTTCTTATGAATTTCTGAGCAATAAAGCCATATGTGTTTTTTTTTTTAAATAATAAATATTTAAAGCTAGAAAATAAATATTTAAAATAATAACCAATAAATAATTTCCAGAAGCTGCTCTTATTTTATAGCTAGATATATATAATTATACAAATGAAAACATTAACTTTTGTATACTAACTATAATTGAAAAGAATGATTTATGTAAAAAGCATTTAGCAGTGATCACATTTGAATTTAGTTTAATTGTAGTAAGAATTAATTATTTGTATTCACAACAAATGATTTATATGCACAAATTGTAGCAAAATATTTGACTTGTTATACTCCACACTTTCCAGGAAGTATGAATAAATAGTGTGTGAAGGTCAGTTTTTTTTTTGTAATTTATTTCATTAAGTATCTGTTTTATTAGATTTTGTATAAATATTCATTTTTAAATTATAAACTAAGTGACAAGTATGATTTTTAGTATGAATTATATTTTAAGTGCTAATTAGGGAAATTCAATTCTGAAAGTTATCTTATGTCTTTAATAACTGCCCACAATGTTATCTCTAAAAGTTTAGAACATATTATGGTTTATCAGATGTCACAATGAAGTCTTAAATTATTTTTTTAAAATATTAAAAGAAATTTTTTTCAATAATTCTGAGATAGAAGAATTATTGATTACTTAAACCAAATAGAGTTACGATATATTTTGTTTAGAAGTTTTACAATCTATAATAACTTTTAGCATGCTTTGGCATAAATTTGCTGCTAAAAGTTATTCTATTCAAAGTAAGAAAATATCAAAATTTTTTTCATTTTATTCTTTACTGCAAGTCTAATTACAGAATGAATATTTTGCCATTTAGACACTATATAAATTCTGACTTCCTTGTTTTTCTTTAACTAATGATTAGAATGAGTTGATTAATTAATATATAATTAGCATAGCTTATATATGTATTGTTTCTAGGTGTGGTATGATAATATACTTATATATTTAGATATCGCTAAAACAAAAAAAAATTAACATTGTTATTTAACCAGTAGAAGAGTATCTTATTAATATTACACAGAAATGAATTATAGCAACGTTTTAAATTTTGTTAATTATTGCTTCTAATGCTAAAATAATTAAAAATAATTTAATTTAGAAAACAAAATTAATATTTTTTATTTTACATCAAGTTAAAAATTTAATAAATAAATAATTTAAAAACTATATCTGGACATAAAGCATTGTTAATAATTTTTATATTACCTTTGAGTAGGCTAAGACTTATTTATTTCATTATTAATATGTCTCTTACTACTATTGTATTTTATTATTTCAAAAACTTTATGAAAAAATAAATAAATTAAAAAACAAATTTTTAAAAAAAAAATTAAGAAAGTCATATTAATAGTATAATTTTAATAAAATTTGAAAATTTAATAAATAAACTAAGTAAATTACACTATCCATTGTTTTGCTACAATATTTATATATAGTTTGAACATTACGTTGTATTAATTAATTAAATTTTATTAAATAGTATTATCATTTTTAAATAAATTATTAATATTTTTTAATTTTAAACCACTAAACATCACATGATCACTATCTTATACTAGCACATAATTGTTATTAAACAATTTAAAGCAAAACTCTCCATACAGTAGTGCCATCTTGTGCAATCAATGGATGCCAGAAGGCTTGTGTATAAAATCCCTAAGATCTAGGTGCAGTGAAACTAGTCTGGGGATATTGGATGAGTAGGCACTAGATAGGGATAGGTGCAGTGCTCTCAGATCCAAGGCTCCTCACTGATGATGGCCACAAGCCAGAAACTAGTCTGGGGATATTGGATGAGTAGGCACTATGCACAAGCCTTCTGGCATCCATTGATTGCTCTTGTTGGCATAAGATGGCACTACTGTATGGAAAGTTTTGCTTTAAATTTTTTAATCTTATTATGAATATTATTGATATTTTTATTGTTTTGTTATTTATTGATTATATATTTAAATAATATTGATACTTGTTTTTGATGATTTGTGCAATAATTATTATTTATATAAATTGTCCTTTTGCAAAACTCTACTTATAGCTAATAAAAAAATTATATTGGAGAGATAAATGTTTTTTTTCCTCTTAACTTAAACCAGCGCATTTAATATATATGACCAAAGAATGCTTTATTTTTTCATGTCTTTTGTTTATTATACTTTATTAATTAACATATGCTTATATTAGAATGATACAATGATGAGTTTAATGCAAGGAGTACTATGAAATTTGTAAAGCATTCCATTTTTTATAATATGTAAATAATCTGAAAAAAATTGAATTTATTTTTCATTGTTTGTTACATAGATCACAATCTCATTAGAAATTTATCTTATTGTTATTATTGATAAGAAACATTCTTCTTATATTATTTTACATACTTTGAATATTAATTTTTTCCCCCTTAATACGAATATGCTTATCTGACATATAATTTAAGTGATTCATATGAATGTAACATAATAGACATAAAAATAAATTATGTGGATAAATAATAATAAAATAATTACATGAACGCTAATTAAAAATGATCAGGTATGCAAAAATAAACATAATCTCATTCTCATTAATGACAATTTATATATTAAATAAATATATTTTATTATATTTCAAGTTATTGCTCACACTTATTAATAACTGTTTGTTGTACCATATATAATTACTAAATTCATCACAACTCATTTGCATATCATAGTTGTCTAAAATTAAATCTTTAATATTTTATAAATTTAATCAATTTCATTTTTTCTTTTATTGATTATCTATTAGGGAAAAAATTGTATCTGCATTTTAAGAAGGCAATGCAAAATGATTCTGGTATACAGTTTTGAGTTTGGAATGTTTATTCATAAAACTTTGCTGAGGAAAAGAATTATAACTAATTATCGTAACACATATTTTACATGAATAAAGCAGATTTATTATTTTCAAGTTTGTTTAAGGCAATATTTTTTAGTGTTTCAAACTGATCTAATAAGAAGTTATCATCTATTAATATACTACTAATCTTATTTAAATCAATACTAATGGAACATACTTTATTTAAATTTGAAGTCAGTTTTTCCAAATATGTCAAAAAGTTTTATACAAACTCTTAGACATCTTCTTTGAATGACTTTTTTATTTTGTCTAATAGATTAGAGTTTTCTTTAAAAATATTTTCTCAATAAAATGTGGAATAAACCTTGTTTTCTATTCTCATTTGAATTATATGGCTGTTTTGCACATTATTTTGATTATTGTTATTTTTTCCAATTTTGAATATTTATGTGTTAAAAGTAGACAAAAAATTACGAACTAATAAAAAGTAATATTTATTAATAGGATTTTGATAAAAATCATAAATTATCGGTGGCTTTTCTTAAGAAAAAAAAACGTTTTAACCCCCCATATAATTCAATGGCTTTTTGAATGGATTTATACAAACATAATCATCTAGTTTGGGAATGTGAAATTACAGTCAAACATTTGATATGAATGAAATCACAGAATTTAAAAAATCATTTTTTTCAAACTACATGTATAGAAAAATAGAAAAATTTTGCATTGCAGAGATTTCAGTGTTACATGATATCTTTTGTATAGTCTTATGCAAAATGTTAGCAGAACAATTCCCATTTATCAGAATTTTGTTAATATTTTTAGACTATTTAAAAAATATGTGATTTTTTTTCTATTTTATCTGCAAAAATATTGCAGATATCAGCTTCATATACTGTACATTCTCTGACATTGATATTATATAATTAAATTAGAAATAATAGCTGATGTTTGATTTAATAAATCGTAGATTTTAAATAACTTTACTTGAATTTTTCATCAAGGAGAACATTTTGGTTGTATTATGATTGCTTACATCTGTCAATATCCTAAAATACTTAGCATTATTTAAATCATTTTTAAGCTCACATTTACATTGACGTAAAACATCCGTATATCTATCCACTAGCACTGATCCAACTATGAAACAATTAGCCCAAAATTAACACACTTTAAACTAACAATCTTACGAATCTACTATTATATTCTCTGATTGAAATGATTAATAATGCCCTACAATATGTGTTACTTGCAATATCTGTTTTGTAAAGGAAAGAATCTAATTTTTTGACATAGAGAAGTTAATTTTATATATCTGATTTATATCTGATCTATCACTATGTAATATATTAATATGAATATTACATAGCTCACATTTCATTTCATTTTCATTATATTCTTTTATATACATATATATATAAAACTTCTTTTAGTATTTGCTCATCTTTAAAAGAACTTTCTTTTTGGCATGTTGTCTATATTTTAGAATTATTTTCATCTACTTTATGTATTGTCCAATAATATATAGTATGAATCGATGATTGTTTATATGTTGTAAACACTTAATCTCTTTAGTATTGCAGAGATTGCTTATCATGCACTGTGCAAGTATACATATTTGACATAACACATATGAGTAATAATGTTTTAATTTTTACATCCAACTTTGTTCATAGTTTTTGACATTATATTGATGAGACAGAAATGGACAAGAAGTGATAAGTAAATTTAGTTTTCCACATTTAAGGAATATCAACATTTTCTTGTGAATTATATATATATAAAATAATCAAAAAATGTAAATGTTTGAAAATCACGTCACATAATAATAGTTCCAAAAATAAGTTTTGGGAACATTGATTCAAAAACAGGGACAAATCCTGGAAAATTGAAATGCCTGGTTACTCAAGACAATCTAAAAGCAAGCTTAAAAGTAGAAACTTTTTTTTTGATATGTAAGATAGATATAGATAATGTGCTATGTATGTTGCATGGTTTTTGTTTAAATGTACAATTAGATATCTGGGCATTGTATATTGGGAATAAAGAATAACATATAATTCTAACAGTCTTTACCTTTGTTTAACAGCTTAGCAAATTATGTAAATTAGTTCTTACAGTTTATATAAATTGCTTTTTTTTATATGTCTATAGTTAAAATATGTATATATACATATCTGAGAAATAAATATGTAGTTAAATAATTTATGGAATGAAATTATATAATTATGTAATATGTGAAATAGTTTAGTGAATGAGAAAAGATTGAACATCATTTTCACTTCAAATATTTATTTTTTCTGCAATTGATACTTCTTAAAATAAAATGCTTCCTTAAACAGAATTTACTAACAAAATATAAATGGATTTTTATGTTACTGCACTTTTAAATACAATAGTTTTTTTTAAAAAAAAATATTTTTGTGATATGACTATGTAAACTTAAAAATTGCATTCATTATATAATTAAAACATTTCATTTCTTACAAAATATCCATTTTATTTTATTTAAAATTATCATGTAATTTGTCACAATAAGTATATATGATGATTAACCTAGATGCGACTATGTTTATTCTATAAGTAGTCATGCTTTCAAAACTTCCTGGAGGTTAGTTGTTGTTCAATAATATTTAAGTGAGTAAATTATTTTAATTTAAATAACACTTAAAAATAATATAAAAATAATTTACTGGAATGAATCAAAAAGAAAAAAAAAAGATTATTTTAAGAAAACTTAACAACACTCATTAAACTATTTAAAGTTGTTACAACTTCAGAAATTTTAATTAAATTTTATATAAATAATATATAAGAATATATTTATTAATATGTAAGTACCAAAAATTATTATCACACATTTAAATACAAATATGTGTGCATTGTATAAACAAAAAAATTATTAAGGATTTAAATTTCATGAAATATTAAAATAACTGTTTTGTTTTAATTGCAGCAGGATTTTTTTCTGATTTATTTACAAATACAGTATATGCTTTTTTTAAAATATATATTCAGTACCTATTTTTGTGTGTTTTAACATATTGGAACATTTTTGTTTATTATTCTTAAGATTATTGATCACTACATTTCTATAAGTTTAGCCATATCATTATTATTTTTCTCCTTTTAATTTAGACAATTCTTAAAATTTTTTTAATTGTCCTTGAATTTCATGTTGCTTATTTTGAAAGACGATTAAGGCCCATCTATAATTTATAAAGAAATGTGACTAACCCTTGAATACATGATTTAAAAAAAAATACTCTTAATCAATCAAATTATAAATAAATAACTGGCAAATCATTTGTATACAGTTTAATTTAATATCAAATTGATTTTCATTCACATATGAGCCTTCTCAAGATGCCATTTTAAAAATATATATTTATAATGTTCACTATTCTTCAATATCATATTTATTATTTTTTCTAAATTTAATATATATAAAAATTAAATCAAATATATAATTTGTTCTATCCATTTAAAAATGTAATGGATTATTAATAATCATCTAGTAGTTATATGTTTGCGAGGTCATGTGATATTTTAGTATCAAAAGGAATAAAATTTTAGCTCTTGAATTACTCATTAGCATTTAGTATGCTTCTGTGTTACTAAACTGCTCATGTCTGTATTGATCTCATTAATATTTATATAATTTTAAATAGTAGAGTTAATAAAATAAATTGTGTTAAGGTAATCACAAATCAGTCTATTTTTTACATGTCTACAGTTATCTTTAATCAGCTAACTTATACATAGATAGATTTTTATTTATGAAAGATATAATTAAGATATTTTCAACCTATTATTATAAAGCGCTGAAAATTTTGAATATATTCAAATGGAAGTCAATCTCCAAGATTTATAATATTTAAAAAATAGCACATTATCAGAGATTGACTTTTGTTTGAATAATTTTAAGATATTTTCAATAAGTTTGTTATAGATTTTTCAAGGAAAAAAATGATATGCAAAAAATTTTAATAGTATGAATATGTTTTTGGCTTTGTAGTATAAAATTAATTCCAAATTAAGTAACTTATATCTTTAATTAATGGATTTTTAAAAGTATTTTACAAATTACTTGTATTATAAAGTTCTTATCCATTATTAAGATTATCCATATTAAAATTAGTAAATTCAGGTAGTTATGAGAAGGAGGTCATATTGGAAACATGAAATTTTAAGAGAGTTTACAATTTTAAGTTATATATATATATATATTTTTAAAAAAAATAATTTTAAGTTTTACTTTGTTTTAAGTAAAATATTGTACATTATTAATTGTTCTTAAAATACAAATTAAATAACTAATGAGTTATTACCTTTTTGTTAAATAAGAAAATGAAAAAATAATTAAACTTAATATATATGCTTGTGATTTCATTTATTTATTTACCTTTTTCTAATAAGTATTGCAGATCGAGAAGATCAGAATTTACTTTACAAAAATTCAACAGAATCATCTGACCCTTCTAATAATAAGGAAAGGAGTTCAGAAAGTCCAGTTTCTTTAACGACTTCTTCAAAGCCACAGATTGCCGATCCTACAGAAAAGCAGGTTTTATATTTTTGTAATTTGCATAAAGTGTAGATATGTGTGTATGAAACCATAAATTGTAAATATTATAGAAAAAAAATATTTGCCCTTTTTTTTTCTTGATTAAAAAAAATTGTTATTACTACTATGATTGACATTTCGGCCAAATCTAAAATATTATTTGTAATCCATTACATATTTAAATCTTTGCATTAACCAATGATATATATATACAGTAAAAGTCAAAAATTTTGACTTCAAATTTTTTTAACAAATATTGTTTTGTTCCAAAGATTTATTACTGTAATTGTTGATAATTGGCTGGATACTCTAGTAGAGTATATTTTATTACATATTATCTATAGATATTCGTATAATATAGTTTATTTTTATATATATTATATACTTTTTTGATTAATATAAAGATTTAAATATAATAAGATTTAAAGTAGTTAAGTTTTTGGATTTGTTTATAGAATTAATAAATATATATATTCAAATGATTCATTACTCAGATGTTCATAAAAAGTTTAAACATGGAAGTGATGAAATGAAGATATGTTCCATAGATCTTAAACTCCAGAGTCTATTATTCTACCATTGTTCTAAATTATGCAAGGCATTTATACAATTGTTGTTTATCCTCATTTTCTTTTTGTTGTGTATTCAAAATGCAAAGCACTCCGAATACCATCAAGTAAAACAATAAATGATAATAGCGAAAAGTTATTGCTACACACACAACACTATATATTGCTTACTTTTGGTTCTCTTATCATGACACACTTGACAACTGGCTACTTTCTAGACCATTTCCTCCAGCCTCGGTTTCCCAAACTTTTTGGACCTGGTCAGCTGCTGTTTGTGAACACATTGACTTCACAATAGAGTACTGCATTATCACTTAAGCTTCTTTCAGCTACTGTCACTTAAATCTCTGCAACTGTTCACTCGGTAGATTCACTGGAAATAGAACCACTACACCACAACTGTCTGCTTTTTAGATGGTTTCCTCCAGCCTCGGTTTCCCAAACTCTTTGGCCCTCTTTAGCTGCTGCTTGTGAATATGTTGCCTTCACAATAGAGCATTGCATTGTCACTTAAGCTTCTTTCAGCTACCATCACTTAAATCTCTCTGCAACCATTCACTTGGTAAATTCACTGGAAATTAAACAACACACTTTGCTGCTCAAACTATTTATATACATAGGTTTACTTCCGGCAATCCAAGGTTCATCCTTGATGTTATCAGTCTTCATTTCCTCTTTGCGTTTTTAATCTCTTGGTATTTATCAAACACAGTATTCTTATTGCAAATACATACATTTAATTACTAATTAAATTCTTATCAGTTAGCTATCTAAGATATATTTCTCTAATATATTTTCCTTAGTTTTTCTGGAAAAAAACAGACAAAACTCAATGGATGCCAGAAGGCTTATGCACAAAATCCCCATCAAACGCATACTCATCCAATATCCCCAGACTAGTTTCTGGCTTGTGGCCTTCGTCAGTGAGGATCCTTGGATTTGAGAGCACTGCACCCAGATCTTAGGATCTAATGCAACCCTCCGGCAGCCAGGTTTTATCTCTACTTAACTACAAAGCCATGAGTCTTAAATTGAAAACACAATAATGTTTTCAATCCAAGCTCATTAGCTTATATAGTCATATAGGTCTGAACTCAGTTCAGTACCTATACATTTTGGAGTCTTTGGTTCTTTAATAACCATAGCCACCACTATCCTATTAGGCAGGATTGGTTTTAAGCCAATAAACATCACATGATCACTATTTCTTATGCTTGCTTACAACTGTTTTAAGCAAGCGTAAGAAATGGTGATCATGTGATGTTTTTGTGGAATACAAAACTTATACTTAAATTTCCATAAACATATTTATTTAAAACACAACACTTCCCCCACTCCCGGAAAAAAAAATCTTATTGTGATCATAAATGTAACCTTGAAAATTAACTAAATTTCTTCTTTTCCCTCGCCGCCTTGGGTGATTTTTTTCCCCACTTGGTGATCTCTGGGTTTTTCCTTGTTCTTCAGTTTTTGTGTCTAGCAGTTCACTGTTTAAAGATTGCCCTTCTAAAAATTTTTTGAAGTGTCCATTATATTTTCACTCTTGGCCATCTTTTCTTGTAGTTTCCATTTCATACTGCTGCCAACTCTCTATCTGTTCGAATAATTTTTTTACTTTTTCCTTTCATTCTTCAGCTTCTTTAAGCAGCTGATTATTCTTCTGCAGTAAATGCTGATTTTTTTGCAATTTCTGCTCTAGCTCATTATATATTCACTATTTCTGGATTCTAAGATCTTCATCATTGATTCCAACTATTGCAGTTTGGTCTATAATGACACACTCATATTGTTTTTGTCTTCCATGTTACAGATCAATTCATTCACATGATGGTGGTTTTTGGCATTGTAACTGTATCTGACAACTATTCACAATTTCCTTAAAATTCTTATTTTCTGTTTGTAATTTAGTCATCTCTATTTGATGTGATTTACCATTATTCTGTTTGCTGATCCTATGCTTAGGGTGTTGTCCTTGCAAATTGGTCCTATCACTCATAGTAATGATTTATCCCTTAGTTGATATATAGTTAATGCTATAAATTCTATCATTTCTGCCTGTGTTAGATTGTCTTTCTTGACTGTCACTTTCTGGTAATTCTCTACACTTTCATGTTAGATGGACTTTCTGTTTCCAGATATGACATCGGTTGTCTTTAAATCTACAGTTCTCTTTGAAGTGCCCTGATTTTCCACAGCAAAAACACTTTGTTTTTTCTAAAACCTTTGTCCATACAGAAACTATTTTTAATTTCTGTTTCATGCTCCGTCTTATACACTGTTGTTTTGCTGTAATTTTCATTACTGAAAAGCACCACCTGTTCTGCGATAAGTTCATGGGCCACTCCCTTTTTAATGGCTTCTTCAAACTTTAATTCTGCATTGGCAAACAGGTTTTGTCAGAGTCTGTCCTCTGACATGCCCCAGATTAATTGATCTAACAGAATTTGTCTACAAACTCACCATATCTACATTCTTTAGACAGTTCTTTTAATGTGATTCCATACTGTTTTATGAATTCACTCTTCCATTGCCTTCTGTTTTTTAAAGCTAATCTGGCAATGTGTCTGGATGGTCTTGGATTAAAATGTTCGCTCAGTTTGTTGATTATTTCTTCATATTCTATTCCTTTTGATATGGGTTTGTCAAAATACTTGCTTAGAATGTCAATCACTATTAGTACTGACATACACATTAAGGCAGTCCTCTCATTATCATTGATTCCATTTAATAAGAAGATATTTTCCAACTACATGGTGTACCATGGTCAATGACTTGCCTTAGTCATGTTGAATTCCATTATTGCCAACTGATCTAGTGACATTTTTACTATTCTTTAGATTGTTAACTTATTCGCTATTCTCAGGTTTGAGATGATGGCTGCGCCAACTTATTGTGTATTCAAAATGCAAGCACTCTACAACACAATATATATTGTTCATTTTTGATTCACTTTCAACTGGTTGCTTTCTAGATGATTTCCTCTGGCCTCTGTTTCCAAACTCTTTGGCCCTGTTCAGCTGCTGCTTGCAAACACCTTGGCTCTGAGAGAACTGCATTGTCACTTAAATTTCTTTTAGCTACTGTCACTTAAATTTCTGCAACCATTCACTCGGTAAATTCACTGGAAGTAGACCCACGACACACTTCACAGCTGGCTGCTTTCTAAACAATTTTCTCCAGCCTCTGTTTTCCAAACTCTTTGACCCTGTTTAGTTGCTGCTCATGAACATGTTGACTTTGCAATAAAGCACTGCATTGTCATTTAAGCTTCTTTCAGTTACTGTCACTTAAATCTCTCTGCAACTATTCACTCGGTAAATTCACTGGAAATAGAACAACACACTTTGTTACTCAAACTATTTATACATGTAGGTTTGCCTCCAGAAATCCAAGGTTCATCCTTGATGTTATCAATCTTGATTTCCTTTTTGCATTTTTAATTAGTATTATATATCAAGAAATATTGGTAATTAGTAAATATCTCTTGGCATTTATTGAATGCAATGTTCTTTTCACAAATATATAAATTTAATCACTAATTAAATCCTTATCAGTTAGTGATCCAAAATATATTTCTCTAATATATTTTCCTTACTTTTTCTGGAGTACAAAACTTATATTTAAATTTCCATAAACATATTTATACAAAACATGACACTTTTTCACTTTTGTTGTTTTTTTTGGCAATTTTTATTATTATTAATTATGAAGATAGTTAATTTGATTTGAGTGAAATGTCATAATAATAATAATAATACTAAATTTTCAAGTGGAAAAAAACGAAGTAAATGATGTTTTTTATGATGTTAATAATTTGTGCTTATTCATAAATAATAAAATACAATTGAATGTTATAAAAGTTTTGAATAGGTGGATTTTATAATTTATATAAATGTGTCTATATATCAGAGATGAATCTTCCATAGAAATTAATTTATGGAATTAGCATTGTAAATATTGCTTTAGATTTTTTATGTCTTTCTTTGTAATCTTTTTTCTGTTTTATACTTGGGATATTCAATATGTTTAACTCACTGCTCACCATATAATTTG
Organism: Epiperipatus broadwayi; assembly: GCA_028023455.1. NCBI lineage: Eukaryota > Metazoa > Onychophora > Udeonychophora > Euonychophora > Peripatidae > Epiperipatus > Epiperipatus broadwayi. The sequence goes on along the minus strand of JAQFVV010012503.1, from coordinate 1,335,364 downwards.
TTATTGTTTTTGTATAGGCTAATTGCTTAATTGGTTTACACTGAATATGGTATTTTTTAATTAGTTAATCTCCTAGATTTTTAAAATATAAGTTTTAAATTCTACAAGTCACTCAGTTTGAATTTTGTAGATATTACGAAATTAATTTATTAAAGATAAATATTTACAAATCTAGTTTAGAAGATTGCAAATTAAAGTTAATATATGTGCTATTACCACCGATACTATTTTTTCTCCAAAATATCTAAAAAAAAAAAAAAAAAAAATTACTTGTATAAGTATTTAAAATATTAATAAACTTATTCTGTATTTTATTTTATAAAACCAAATATTGGCATTGAAAACAAATATTGCAATGTTTTTTTAGAAATTTATTTTATTAAGAAACTGAATTTTATTTATGAGTATATTTATTCTCTAGTATGAATAAATTAAATTTACAATTATTTTATGTTGATTACCTGCCAATTTAATTAAGAAAAAAAAAAAGGTTTTATTTAGGATTAAAAAAATTTACTCTTTTAATAAATACGTAATTATTTTAAATAAATTCAATAAATTAAATGTATGTATATTTATTTTTAAAAAAAAAGTGATTTTTTTTTTTTAATAAGCAAAGTTTGTTTCATGTCCATATTTTTTTTATATTAGAAATAAAAGTATTATGTAACAAGTAGCCAAAGAAAAATAAAGTTGGTTAATCAAGAGAGATCTTATTCATTATGTATATAATTCACTAATTAACCAAAAAATATTTTGGTAAATGGATAGAGAAATACTGTAATATAAAATTAATTTTTGGATCATTGTAAATAAGAAAAGATTAGAAGTTTTAGAGATATGCATTTGAAAGAAAATGAATATGTTAAGTTGAGATTAACAATAAGGAATAGTTAAAAAGTATGATGTAAAAAGATCATTTTTTTGATGAAGATAATTGGACTGGGCAATTATTTTGAGGCAGATAAAGTATGAAAAAATATACTGAAAAAAAACTTCTGATATTTGAAGAATAGAGATAAGAATCAGAAAAATTTAGAGAGAATAATATGATTTCATGGACTATCTTCTTTGAATATAAATTTGTGATGATAATAATTGTCCAACAATTTACTTGATGTGTATTAATATTTTTTTTTTCATTGTTTTAATATTGGTGAAAATGCAGATCACATTCTTGTGTTGTTGTTCCTCCAAGTGCATGTTAAGTCTTTGAAAGATTCTCATTTTTTTTATTTAAAAAAAGATAATTTCTCATTTTGGTTTAAGCACAGCCATCTTGAATAAGATATATTATTTTTAAAAATATATTATTTGAGATACAGCACTTGGCCAAATCTACTAATTTAGCTCCTGACATTATGCAAATTTTAAAATTATTTTATAAATAATGCTTCTTTCATTTTTTTTTTTTTGCAAATTAATTGTCTATCAATCTTTCTATATATTTATTTTTATGGATGGCTTAAATACTGTTTCGTATATATAGATTTTTCAACAAGATATGTGTATATATATATTGGAGGATTGGTTATCATTTTCCAAAATCCATATTTAAGTATATCAAGATCTATATTTTTCACAGTGATTATTAAGCTTTTATATTAAAGAGATCAAAGAAAAATAATGAAATGAATACAGTAATTTTCATTTTGTTACATCATATGAATAAATTTGAGAAAAGTTATTTTGTAGTCGTTTACTGTAGATTATTCTGCATCCATTTGTATCTTTAAGTATAGGTATTTTCAAGAGTGCTTTAAAATTAATAATATACAATTTTTATGATATATCTAAAAGTGACATATTACACATACCATTCAGTAAATTTTTTTTTTAAAAATTAAACAAAACAAATTCATAGATGTTTTTGTTTTCCAGTTCAATCTTAAGTCTTATCTAATTTTCTGTTATTATTTAATATTCCAAATATATATATATATATATACATTTGATTATAAGCCTTTCAAGCGGTCTCAATATTACTAGTATTGTAGAAATTTGATTGAAAATTGATACAAAAAAGTAACAATTAACCAGTAAAATTTCTAATAAGACAAGACAATTTATGAAGAAAAGAAGGAATATGAAAAAATATAAAAATGATCAATTAAAAGGAATTGAATATCTAGAAATTTTGTAAAATGGTACAAAAGGAATTAATAATGATATAAGAAAATATAATTGTGAATTATCAAAGAAAGCTATAGAAGAGAATAAATTTATCAAAAGTGTAAAACAACATTTTGGAATTGGAAGGAAAGTTATTTTTGCATAAGAAGAAGAAATGTAATTATTGCTAAAATGAGAGGCATAATGAAATGTGTGGAAGAGTTCTATAAAGAATTATATAGCAATAAAGAACAAGAAAATGTATCCCCTACAATTACTACATCTTCTGAATTGTCAAGCATGTTAAGTGAAGAAGTGAGATCCTGCACGGAAATCTATGAAGAAGAGAAAAGCTCCAGGTAATGGTGGAATTATAATTATATTTTAAGAGAAGTAGGTGAAGAATTAAAAAAATTGTTTGAAAAAATTATAATATATTAGAAATTATAGACCTATTAGTCTTTTATCAGTTATATACAAAATTTGTACTAAAATAATTACAACTTGTCTGCAGTGAACTTTGGAAATTTTAATTAACCAAAAGAACAACCTGGTTTTTAAAGTTGTTTTAGCACAGTGGATCACATTCAAGTATTGAGAGAATTTATAGGAAATATCAATGAATATGAGTTGCCATTATGCTTTGAATTTGTAGATTATGAAACAGCATTTGATTTTATAAGCATTGCTTTAATGATTAAAGATTTGCATCATCAAGATATATATTGAGGATATGGTCATATTCTGAATGATACCAAAAAGATTAACATTAAGAAGAATGTACTACAAGGTGATTCTATATCTGCAAAACATTTTATAACACTTTTCAAGAAGTAGTTTGTGAATCGAAACGGGAAGCTAAAAAAGTAAAAATAAAAAGAGATTATTTGAGTCATCTAGATTTTGCAGATGATATAATTATTTTTGAAAATAATGCGGTATAGTTTCAGGAAATGTTGCAACAGTTTTTTTTTCATGTGTCAAAGCATCAGTTGGGAAGCGAACCTGCAAACCCAGGACAACTGCTTGTAAGGCAGCTGTGCTGACCACTTGGTCACCAATGCTTGATATGTTGCAAGAGTAACCAGATGAAAATAAGAAAGTAGGATTAAAGATAGGCTAAAATGATGTGCAGTGCATTTTATCAAAAGAAGTAAATAAAGATTGATAATGATAAATTAGAAGTTAACAACTACAACTACCTTGGTTAAATTATTAATAAAGATAGAAACATAATGGATGTAATTAATCATAGAATTAAATTTGGATGAAATGCTTTTCATAGAAATAACTTAATGTTAAAAGGAAATACGCCTCTATTTGAAAAGGAAGGTTTTTACGAAAATATTTTACCAGTTTTTATTTATGAATCTGAGACATGGACTTTTAACAGAAGACTGATACAGACTTCAGATCATTCAACAAAGTATGGAAAAATGTATATTAGGGATAACAAGAAGAGATCACAATGAAATATATGGATGAGAAAACAAACAGGTGTTACTGACATCATTGAAAGAATTAAAAGACAGAAGTGGAGTTGGGTTGGACATATTGTTAAAAGGGATGATAATAGATGGATAGTTCAAATCTTAAACCGGAATCCAAGAGATTGTAAAAGACCTAAAAAGAGATCGCATGTGAGATGGATGGATGAAGTAAGGAAGTGTGTTAGAATGATGTGGAGAAGAGTGGCTAGAGATCAGAAAAACTGGGTTGAAACTTTTGGGATCTTTTTTATGCAGTGGATTGATAATGGTGGACAATAATGCTGATTGATGATAATAAGTTAGCTGATTAGAGACATAAAACTAATCAGTAAAAGTTTATGCTCTTATTTAGGAATGATTATGTATATGATCTAAATGGATGATGTTGCAAGATCTTTTCATATTTAGTTTACTGAAGAAATGATGCAGAATCTGTTATTTTTTTTTACAAAATCAACAATTGGGTAGTAAGCCACAGGAACATGTCGCCATTCTTTTCTCAGCACTTTTTCTGGGATTTTTTTTTTTTATATGCGAACTGTCTCTATACCTTGTTGAATTTGGAAGTAAAATATAACCCTGTAGATTTTATTAAAAATTGTCCGTCCATATCACCTATTTTTTTTTCTTAGGTATTAAAAATTAATTAGAAGATTATGTTTTAGGCACCTCACAGTACAGAATATGCTGATTAACTATAATTTGTTTATTTTATGGGCCATGGGTCAGTTTTGTAACTTAGAGATAATCTTGAAATTAATATACACTTTCAAAACTGAATATTCTATTCTTAATGATTATATAAAATCTTTGTAAGGGAACATTTCTGATAAAATCTCAAATTTGTGATAAAATGATATTAACTTGAACTCCTTATGTGGTCAATTTTTAATCATCATTATTATGATTCGGAAGAGCATGTTTTAAATCAAAAAAAAGTCAAGAGTTTTTTGTATATGTTTTATCTTCTTTATATGATATTTATGCTTAAACGTCAGCTTTTAAAAGTTGTTGTGTATGTGCATGGGGAGTAGGCTTGAGAGAATTAATTGAAGTTTGTTATATAATTTGTATTAATACATTTTATTATTAGTTATTTTAATTCCATTAGGGGAAAAAAAATATAATGCAATGAGTGAGGAATGAGGTTTACAATAGTAAATTTAATTTCACAAGCAACTAATGCATTGTATAAAATCTTTAACAAATGTATTTTTATAAATTAGTCATATTTTTGTCTGAGGAGTAGGTTGGATTTAGAAGGTATGGAGAGATTAGAGATGAAATTGGATTTGTGAGATTTGTTGAGTATTATGTAGAAAGGCATTTTGATAGAATGAATTTGCTTTGTTGAATATTCTGAAGAGGAAAATTACAAATCTGGAATATTTATGCATGACCCAGAGTTATTTGAATTTAAAGGAAGTAGCTTTGGTTTCTGGAAATGCATTATTTCTTCATATGTTTGCTTAATTATATTTTATGGTTCAGAAACTTAAATCTTGAACAAAAAGAACATAGCTTAGCTAGAAACAGTTGAAACAAGCTGTTATGATTAAAATGAATAGATAGAAAGTAAAATGAACAAATTCTACAAGAAAAGAATGTAAAAATGTAATGTTCTGATGGATATGAGAGAGAAATGACTTTTGGCTGGTATACAGTTTGCATTATGATAGTCTTTTACTTCATCTTTTTGAGGACAAAATATAGAAAATGAGAACAAGAGAAAGACAGATATTCTTAAATGCTATACATATGTAGAGATGTATCAATGGATATTTATACAGAATCCAAGAGGAAGGCAGATGGTTATTAATATTGGTATAGAATATAGTGGCTTCTTCAGAACTAATCTGAAATTTATTACTGATGATGGTGATAAAGGAATTATATGTGTAAGATCTCAATCTTTTTTGCAGAAGATATATATATGTTTTTTTTTTAACAATTGTTAAATGAATTGACTAAAATGTATTCTTTTGATAATAAAATGAAAAGTATTGAGAGAATGAAAATTCATTAGAGATATTAATGAAATAGTAGAGCCTGAAAATAATAGGAATGAGTTTAAAATATTAAATAATGTTAATAAAATTTGTAGAGAATGAGATGAATATAAATGTAACTGAAAATGAAGTAATGAAAATAGAGAAGTTAAAAGTATAATTGTTTGTTAGGCAGGAATTGTAGAGCAATTTTTTTTTTGTACATGTTTGTAAATTTGATTAATTAATTTAATTGGTCATAGAACTAATGACAAATAAATAAGAAAAAGAATTAATAAAAGTAAGAGATTGTTTGTTGCTTTTGATAATCGATTTAAAATAGTTTTGTTAAATGTTTGGTATTTGGTATTAGAGATGTGGATTTGAATGTGAAAAAATAAGTTGGACGAATAAGATTAGAAATTTAAAAGTATGAAAAAGAGTAGAGAATGAGAAATTATTTATTGAATAATTAGGAAGTTCAAGAAGGAATAAACTAATAATGGTAATTAGTGGGGTAGGAGTTATGAAGATTTTATAGATTAAAAAGTTAAAGAAAAAGAAATAGAATGATTCTTGATAGAAAATTTATTATGACAATGTTTGTAAGTTTTGAGCAAATGAAGTATGCTCTTTGATTTAGTGGTTTTTTTTGTTATATTTATATAAAAGCATGATTAAAAAAAAAGTTACAATATAATTTGAAGTGCCGGAAGCAAGAAAGTTGGAATTTTTAAAAACACATTGAATTTTAAAAGAAAAAGAAAAGCACTCCAGAAGAAAAGATAAGAAATAAGAATTTTTGGGGAAAAAAATGACTTAAAGAAATGAGAATAAATGTATAGTGGAGTTTACCAACTGATGATTTCTGGTTTAGCATGAAATACATCTATTGGGGATTATTTATCTTTTCGACGTGTGTGTTCAAGTGTATCATTGTTATGAGATAGAGTGGAGAGTGGTGAGTTGAATGAAAGTATGTGCTCATATACCCTATATATAAATACAAATAATTAATTATGGTTTTTTTCTTGTTTCAAAATAATCAAGAGAAAATTTGTAAGATATGTTTTGTTTTAATTAATGAAAAGAAATTGAGCTAATTAAATCTGTAATTAATGAAATAAGAAGTTGAGGAAAAATAACTTTAATTAATAAGACAGGAAATAATTAGGCTGTCTTAATAAATTAAAATACACTAATTGAATCTGTAAATGCAGAATTTAATTAGTGAAAAGATAAGAAGAAATTCAGAGAGATATATATAAAGAGGGGGAAAAAACAAGAAATAGGTCATTTTCTTTTGTTTACAATTGTGTGCGACAAATTGTGTTTTCTTTATCATTGGCCAATTGGCAGGAAAGATATATAGTGGAGAGTTGGCATTGCAAGATATCACGGAGATACTGGTCCCAGGCTTGTTACCTGAAGTTTAATGAGCTGGTTAGAATTTTATACAGATCGTCCTAATCTTGTTATTATTTCATATACGCCTGACAAGGCGAATCTCCGAGGATTTACTACCATATGGTAAAGTTGAAACTTATATTGTTTGATTGTTATAAATTTATAAGACATAGTAAATAATAGCTGTCTTTAGTTCAGGATCGCTATATTTCATAACAAAGGCATTGGAGATTTCATTTTTAAACTTTTACAGAGTATAGTTGTGTATCTTTGGGGGATATTGTTTGTTTAAAATATCAATAAAGTCTTAATTTTAGCACATTGTAATTTGTAGATTTATTGAATACTATTTGAATCTATTTTGCTGTGATATTTTAATAGTTTGTTTTGCAAATACATGGCATTTTTTTTAATTCTACAGTCTATAGTCTATAGAATATAAAAAGACATATTCTTTCTTTGGAAAAAAGATTTTGTAAAATATATTCAAATCTATTTTTAAAAAGCTTTGCAATGTGAGTTATAATGAATTTTTTCTTAGAATGATCTTTTGCTTGACAGTAGTGGTCACCTTATATATTTATAGGTATTTATATAAAATAACATTCATACAGAGTTTAAATAGAAAATTTTTAATAATATTATTGTACTGAATATACTTTAGACATTTTCAGATCATATTCATACTCTCTACAATAATATTATTAAAAGTTTTATATTTAGATTCTGCACGAGTATTATTTTAATTAATATTTAGAATGGCAGATTATGGAAACATAATTCTAGATTTTTAAGCCAATAAACATCACATGACCACTACCTCTTATGCTTGTGTATAACTATTGTTAAAGCAGGAAAAACTCACTATATATATTGCCACACACCACAAGCTAGAGTAATCAATGGATGCCAGAAGGCTTGTGCATAAAATCTCCATCTAGTGCCTACTCATCCAATATCCCCAGACTAGTTTCTGGCTTATGCCCTTCGTCAGTGAGGAGCCTTGGATCTGAGAGCACTGCACCTAGATCTTAGGATCTAATGCAATCCTCCAGCAACCACCTTTTATCTCCATTTAACTACAAAACTATGAGTCTTAAACCAAAAACACCTAATGTTTTCAATTCAAGCCCATTAGCTTATATAGTCATATGGGTCTGAACCCAGTTCAGTACCTATACATTTTGGTGTCTTTGGTTCTTTAATAACTATAGCCACCACTATCCTATTAGGCAGGATTGGTTTTAAGCCAATAAACATCACATGACCACCACCTCTTATGTTTGTGTATAACTATTGTTAAAACAGGCAAAACTCACTATATATTTTGCCACACACCACAAGCTAGAGTAATCAATGGATGCCAGAAAGCTTGTGCATAAAAACCAAAGACACCAAAATGTATGGTACTGAACTGGGTTCAGATCCATATGACTATATAAGCTAATGGGCTTGGATTGAAAACATTAAGGTGGTTTTCGGTTTAAGACTCATAGTTTTGTAGTTAAATGGGAATAAAAGGTGATTGCTGGTGGGTTGCATTAGATCCTAAGATCTAGGTGCAGTGCTCTCAGATCCAAGGCTCCTCACTGATGAAGGCTATAAGCCAGAAATTAGTCTGGGGATATTAGATGAGTAGGAACTAGATGGGGATTTTATGCATAAGCCTTCTGGCATCCATTGGTTACTCTAGCTTGCGGTGTATGGCAATATATATATAGTGAGTTTTGCCTGTTATAGATTTATGGATAGTACACACTATGTATATCTCCAATCTTTTGAATCTCTTTTTATATTTGATTTATTCTGAGTACTCAACACTATTATAAATTTTTATCAGAAATTTTATTACCTCTATTAGATCTTAATACAGATATGATGGGTTTTATTCTAATGACTAAAATAGCAAGAAAAGACTTGCAGCTTATATAACATTGGATTATATATTCTAACCTATTTAAGAGAGATTGTCAACTATAATATGTATAGTTTAGTTCTGTCTATGTACATCAATCGCCTCTATAATTAGGCATCTCATTTTCTAACCTAATAAAGTATATTCTCGGTGATCTGCAAACTCACCAATGTGCATACTCAGCCTAGCTCAGTGGTCGGTTAGTTATAAGAAGATTCAGCTGCAGAGATATGCAGTTAAGATAAAGAAAGAAATTAAATCATAAAACAAATTATCATTAGTAAAATAAATATCTTGGGAAGATAAAAAAAAACTGTCATCATTCCCTAATTAAAAAAATTTAGAATAAAATAACATCCTCTCTTTATCAAAAACACATTCTCTGAGCTATAAGTATTTGCACTTTTCAACAATGATGATAACTTTTCATGTTCTTGTTAATGTTACCAAAGTAAAAAATATATTCACATTATGTAAATCATTTGCCAATATGATCTGAAAATACTTTTCAGATAGCACAATTATAAGTTAAACTCTTTTAAGCCACGCCACAATTGTAATATCAATAATAATTGATCACTTCTTAATAAAAGAATAATTATAATGACAATAATAATCTCAGGGTTTCTTTGTTTAATTTAGGAAAATGCTCGACAGTACTGTGCTGTCACATATGACTGGCATTCTGATCGGCTATAGGAAACATTTACTTTACTTCAAAGTCAATGTGTCTTCATATCTCATATCAACTACTATATCATTTAAAGAGGTGATAATTATACTCAATAATGACATACAATTTTGAATAATACAGCCCTTTTATCCAGAATCTCAGCCAGAATAATAAAAAGACAAGGGTGCTTTTTGTGTCCTTTCATCATCCATGACAACACAATAAATTAACTAAGACTCATTACTTCGACAATTTAACTAAAATGTGAATGGAATAATGTGCAGTCAGAGTTAATGACTTGGGAATAAATTCATTTTTACACTTACAAAATGTTTAGTCTGAAGTTTGCAATTCCATAAATAATTCTCATTAAAATAAAATGAAATGAAATATTCCGATCTGCTTAAATTTGTCTATCTGGTATATTAAGTTTTTGAGAGTTTGAAATGATTTCGGACTCAAGAAAAGGTTTTGCAAATATTGTGCAAACACACTTATATTTAGCATACAAAAAAAAAATGAATCTACAACAAATATTGACAAGACTATAATTTATTACTATCACAAAAAAAAAAAAATATACAAATTTATTAAATAATCTCACACTGATACAAAACATAAACCAACATTAATCTGTCTATTGTTTAGGTATAGATTAAAATTATAACTTCACCTGTTTGCAATCATGCAAATTGACTAACTAAAAAGTACATCTCATTTACCAATACACTAATTTATAAGTTTGGTAAACTTTCTATAAGCTTTTACTTAAAGTTATTGACTAACTATTTTTGTTTTTAATTGATTTAATTATAATATGAAATACGCAAAATACTAAATTTATTTCTAATACATTTAATTAGGTTATGGTTTTTTTAATTGAACAACCTATTCTAATTCTGGGTCATTTATCAGAAGTCGCACTCACCATCTTACATTTAACTTAATGTTAACTTAAGTTACGATAAATATTTTATTCATAAGTGTAATTTAAACTATGAATATTACTTAATTATTAACTAACATTAAACATTGCGTTTGAATATTCCTCCAGCAAATAAGCGTTTTAAATTACGCAATTTTAACTTACTTTCTCCATTGATTTGCTTGTCAACTACTAGCAAGATTCAGCAGCACAATACAGATATTGATCTCAGTTACTAACGCACTATTGATACTAAAGTGCACCTTGAGGAACTAACACCTCCAACATAACCTTTATCCTTGCCCTAACTTTTAAAACAAAGCACAATAATCAACACCTTCCATGGTGGAACTATCTTTATATTCACATGAGGAATGCAGAATAACAACGAATGTCTGCAGAGTAAACTACTACACTAAAGTATTTTGGTGGTTTCTTGCCTCTTACTCAGGCATAAAACGAACACACACCAAGTATAATCCTCTCCTGGGATTTAAACAAATTAAGCATCCTAAATGCTATATAAACTCTTGATCGTTCTATTCATGAGAATCGATCACATGGGCTATGAAACATACCCTAACATTATATTTAAACTATTCTTCTCATGGAAAATAAAGTATTTTGGGGAGATCATTTTCATCCCACAAAATGAAATACATTATAAGTATTACCTATGCTGATATTAAGCATATACCAATGCTATATTTAGGCAAGATAAGAAAACACACTAATCGTAATAAACCTATGTTACAATGTATACTTCGATCAATATCTGAAATCAATGGACATGACAGGAGAAAAGAATAATAATTTTAATTTTAATGAAGGAACATTCAAAAAGTAATTGGTAGCATACTATCTTAAACCAAATAAAGTGGATGTGTTATTAAAGAATAACTGGGACTAAATTCCTTAATTAATATAGTATAAATTCGGTTCAAACTTTAAACAAGAAATATCTTGTTATAGCATTTTTTTTTTCAGTTACTTCTGATAATTTTCAATATTTATTTTACCCGTTAAATATCTAAAATATTTTTCTTTTACGTACCTAACATACAAAGTTTATATCTACAATTGCATGTAATAATATAAAATATATTTTATAGATTTTTCTTCGTATTAAATATAAACTTAACCCAGAATAATTATAGTAAGACATACCTTTGTCATTACAAGATCATTAAAATGTTACTTGACCGATACAGACTTTAACCTAAGTTGATATAAAAAAAAATACCATATAATTTTACAAATTAGTTTTTCAAAAAAAAAAATATCATTAATTAAACAAATGCCTATTATCTCATTAGCAAAATATTTTTCTGTGAGCAGTTTGTCCAGGTGAAGAGTTTCATCCAGTCACATTTTACGAAGCATTTTAAAGTAATAAACGCATTTTTTTTTTCTTTAATGAAAAGTTTTCTTTTATTTAGTGCTTCTAATAATAATCAGGTAAAGAAAAATATAGCAGAACTGAAGATTAATTCTCACTTGAATTAAACTACTAAAATTTTGGGATCCAAGAGAAAAAAAAAACAAATATTCTAACATAGACGAATATTTTACCATAGACGATAAACATACACATTTTTTTTTTATTGACTACACGTATAATTATTAGCTAGCTTACTTATGGACGAAAATGCGCACTTTTCCGAGAGATTATTATGATAATAACTGCAGTCGATTTACATCGTATATGAAGTTTTAATAATTCCAACTGGTGTATAATACAATATATCATTTAATTTTATTATTAAGTCACTAAGAGATTTAGTTTTCGTTCATAATCTAAGAATTTTATTTTCTAATAGTAACTTCCCCGTAAGAATGCACGTATATAATTTTTTCTTATATTTACTTCAAGAAAGTTTTTTTTATTTATTTAAAAAAAATATGCAGGTGTATAGTTTAGTATTATGATGATTATTAATTATTATTATTATTTTTAGACAATTCTTGGTGAATAAAAACATATTTTAATGTATATAATGGCATTATTTGTAAAGGCAGACGAGATACTTAGAAATAGCGCTAAAAATGTGTCTAGTTCATCTTCCTTTGCTTCTTAATATTTCTTTCAATTATTTTTTTTTTTTATACCAAGAAAATATTAATAAGTGATACAAAGTTACCACATAATTATTTCCCACTTGGAAATCATTTGTTTTCCCTAATTTAGACACAATAAGATTTTTCCTGATTCTTTTAGTTAATTCTCTCATTTTAACTTTGTTGAAAACTTTAACTTTCAGTGGTCAGCAATAAATTTTTAAATGCAGAAAGTTTTTAACTAGATAGATGGCATAGAACAAGATATCTTACCAAAAGGTTCAGCAAAGCATTATATGATTAGAGTTTTCCTTTGATTATACATTTATTTCTGCAAAATTAAAACAAAAGTTGCGTTACTAAATTTCAGCACTGTTCTCTCCTTGAAAACTGATAGCAGAAGATTTCTAAAAAAAATGATTTTGATTATGAAATTGGTCATTCTTTTGGACTTTAGCGACCTCTTCCAGAAAAAAAAATCATTTGATTATAACATAAACAAAAGAAAGGAAAAACTTATTACAATCATATAGTTTTCAGTATTATTTAAAATCGGATTACAAAGTAATTTGACAATGAAAATAATAAATACATTTAATTAACAATAATTATCAGTGATTTCAATTCTTCATAAATTATTTTCTACAAATGGATTTACCAGAAGTTACTGTTCTTTATGATAAGACATTTATCTTTTCTTTTCTTCTCTACCCATCTAAAAATCAACTACTGTTTATGATATTTGTTTTACATTCTATTAATTTGCTCTAATAAACAATATCTTCATTAAATTATTCATGTTCTTTTAAAAATATGATATTGCATTAGGAAATCTATTAGTTATTCACCCAAACCATGCCTAGGTGAGTGAATAGCACACTTTATTAACCAGTTATTATTATTGTTATTTTATCTTTTTATTTTTCTTAAAGAATAGCATTGATTTCTTGCAGAAATAATGCTAAATAAAACCAAGTGCCAATAACACTGGGTTACAATATATGTAGTTTGTAATTATTGTTATTCTTATCTATTACAATTGTAAATATCATTACATTTATTCAATCAATTTATCACCATAGTTTTTATGTAAGTAGTTTTTTTAAAATATAAAATAAATCTAACTTAATTTCAATTATTACTAATTTCAACATCATGTAATTAACTTTTATTATTGTTTGAATATGTAACATCACAGAACATTCATTCCAAATATATTATTCAGAATTATTTTACCGGCACTCATAACTAATAATTTTTTAATAAACTTGCATTGATAAATGGAAAGTAAAATTGTATTTGCAAATTTATTAAAAAATAACTTGTTGTGAGTCTGCCTGTAAAATAGTTTTGAGGGATGAATTTGGAATGAGAGTGTTCTGTGATAGGATTATAATTTTGATTGTATATTTTTGCAGAAAACACATCATCATGAATTTCAAAGAAATGTTTTATGGAATTTTGAAGATATATGCATGCTCATAGGAACAGATATGCCTATTTTCGGAGGTGGCACTCATCCAGCTGTTAGTCTTCGACTTGGGTATGTTAATATATACATTTTAATTTATTTTTATATCATGTGTAATCTTATAATTTTAAAAAATGGATGTTACAAATTTTGTGTATTGATCTCACTTGATTTACTAAAAAATATTTATTATTCTGATTACATATTGAGTTTTAAAAATTGTACTTTTTTTTTATCCGTGTACTTTATAATTATTGTAATGATTGGCAAAGTGAATGGATGATGAGTTTAGTTTGCTAAAATTATTTTAATATTGCATAAAATGAAACAGATGAAAAATATATAAAACAAGCAGTACTGAAGTTTTATTGAGTAAATTTTCATTAAACCATAAAACTTTTATAAATATAAAAAGATTAATATATTTTAAAAAAATTCTAAATGCTTTATAATTTTATTTTAGATGAGGATAATGGATTGTTATTTTTTCGTTATATTATTCAGTTAATAATTCAACTTTGAATGATCTTACATAGTCTAAAAAAAACAAACTTCTTTTTGCTTCTTAATAAATAAAAAAAATGCAGAATATTTGATTTTTATAAATTATTTTTTAATATACACTCACATCTTTAAACCTTAAGCAAACATTCAGCAATTGGTATTAGCGTGTTTTTTTTAATTCAATGCAATATTTATTTACTTACTTAGTATGTGTCTTCATAAGAATGTTTGATTGGAAGAAGGGATGAAGAATCAATCCATTTTTCATCTGACATCCTTAAATAGATTTACTTAAACAGATAGCATAAAAAAGTTGTGCTAGTTTAAAGAAACCTTAAATGTTAATTGATGAATGTTTGCGTAATTTATCTTTATGTAAATTTTATTAGTCAAAATGTGAAGTTTTAAATAATATACTTCATAAAAATATTTCCAATAGTTCTTGTATTTACTTATATTGTGCATCTCGATATGGTATTAATAGCTTATTATACACCTTTAAAATTGAAATATTAGAATACATTTTTCAGAAAATAGCAAATAATAGCAAACTATCATTAACCGTGATCAAGCATTATTTATCTAATTATTCTTCTTGTCTTCAGAAGAAAATATGTACAAACATGATTATTTAAAGGAAATATAATTGCTTTAATATATCCTTAAAAATGCTTTTTTTAAAAAATGAAATAATTTAAATAGAAAACTTTTTTTAAAGTCAGACTTATTAATTATTACAGAGCAATCTTAAGTGAACATTTCTTCTATGATGTGTCATTTATCAAATCATTGTCTTGAGTGTATGCTAAAACAACTTATACAAGGTAGTTTTTAGCAGAGTTTGTATATACAATTTTTATAAAACAAAACAAAACAAGGAATGTCATGTTGCATATATTAATTGTAATTTTATAAATCATTTATAAATTCTTGAAATAATTAGTAGTGGTTTATATGTAAAGGACTTTTTTATTTATATTTATTAATACTGGTGATTTTTTTTTTTTTTGTGGTCAAAAGATTTTTTAGATATCAGTTTTTAATTTTGTTCAGTGATATTTAAAGAATAAGTAAGTCCAGAATTTATAGAACAAATTAATCCATTGAGATAACTTCTTTATATACTAATTTCAATAGGCAAAAACTCATTAAACGTATGGCCACACTGCAAGCTAGAGTAATCAATGGATGCCAGAAGGCTTGTGCATAAAATCCCCATCTAGTGCCTACTCATCCAATAGCCCCAGACTAGTTTCTGTCTTGTGGCCTTCGTCAGTGAGGAGCCTTGGATCTGAGAGCATTGCACCTACATCTTAGTCTGGGGATATTGGATGAGTAGGCACTAGATGGGAATTTTATGCACAAACCTTCTGGCATCCATTAATTACTCTAGCTTGCAGTGTGGCAATATGTATAGTGAGTTTTTGCCTGTTTTAATAACAGTTATAAGCAAGCATAAGAAATAGTGTTCATGTGATGTTGATTGGCTTGCACTAATTTCACATTTTTATATATATTATTAAGTAAAAAAAAAAAAGAAAATTACAAAAAATGCATTACGATTTGAAACATTTTAAATAAATAGTTACCTGTTTAGAAATTATATTTTATGTTTGGAGCAGACTTTTATTTTTACTTACAGATATGTAGTTTTATTGTAGTTTGTTTTCTTTTTCATATAGAAAAAAGAACATTTCATATCCATGAAAAAACAAAGTATAACAATCTAAAACTGTTGTAAAGATTCACAGAAAATGTAATTCCAATGCAGATATCCATTGCATTAACAATATCAACAACAGCAAATTAAATAATATATAGCGATATTTCAATTTATGTAAAACAGATTATTGGGTTATTTTATAATTTTGGATCAGCCTTCATTTAAGTATATAGAGCTGTTAATTAAAAAATAAAAAATTATCTTTTAGAAAATCAGTCAATCAATAAATAAAAATAATTAAAGGAAGGTGTATTCTATGAAATCTGATTACAATTATTAAAAACCTGGGAGTAAAATTAAAATAATGCATTGTTTTTTTGTTAGAATATTCTTTCAATGGTTTGATTTGGGTAAGTGAAAAAATTCCAAGAATAAAAGAATTATAATAATTAAAAAAAAAATGTCATAGGGATAAGGAAGCAGATATTCCAATCTAAATGCTTCTTATCACCACAACTATAAAATCAATGTTTAAATATCTCAACAATTATTAAATTTAAAAATGTTGGGTTTAGATAGTCATGAAATAAGTGTGTGGAATTTTTTTTTTCTTTATGTGTAAATGTTGATTCTACATTAGCTACAAGTGCAAACAAATACATCAGTATGTAAGCAATGGTTGTTAATCTGTTTATGTAAATTAGATGATGCATCAGTCCCTACAATATTAACAAAAACATAATTTTTTAAAAGAGCATATTTTTTTTTTTTAGACCAAAAAAAATGTGAAGCAAAAAATTTTTTTCACATTTCACAAAGATTTTCAAAACAAAGTAAATGGAGAAAAGATTAGAAAGGATCAGTTAAATAAAGAAAATTAAAAATATTTGATATTCTAAATGTCAAGAGTGGAATTTTTTAGAATTGATAAATAGATTAAATTATACAAATTGGCTTGGAAAAAAAAACAATTTAATTACATATATTCTTTATTCTTTTTTTACATTTGATTTGTAAAAGTCACTACATGCTTATTATTGATGAACAATATTTAGAAATTTGTCTACTTTTGTTCAATATTCAGTTGAGCACTAGATAGTATCAGAATTTAAAAATATATGGCAAAGGTTTGATTAAAAATATTTCATCAAATCTATTCCATTATCCTGGATTAGTTAGTTTTTTATATTTTATATTTTATTCACATTGTCACCATTTATGTGTGTACTAAATATGGTTTAAAAATGTTTAGAAAATAAAAAAATTATTAGTTAAGAGGATAATAATGATAAAAAAAAGATGATGTTTTTACACTTTCAAAAAAATTAAGAAATTGTGTTTGTGTGCTATTTTTATTTATGTAAAAAAAAACAACAATTTTTTTTAATTTTAAAAACAACAACTTTTAATTAGCATTGATCTATTAGTATTATGATGATTGAAATAACATTATAATTTTAAAAATTTTAGGGAGATGGGCAAACCCATAAATATTTTAACTGGTCTTGATTACTGGTTGGATAATCTTATGTGTAATGTTCCTGAATTGGTTATGTGCTATCATTTAGATGGGATAGTACAGGTATGTTTTTGTAAACAATATTATTATTTTAAAAAGAAGTACCATGTGATTTCTTTTTCTTCTTTATTAATACTATTACATATACATAATTTTATTTTAATGCCCAAATTCTTCAGATGAGGATTTGCATTGATCATTTAAATTTTCACTATATTTATTAAAGTTGTAATTATAAATTTATTAAACGCACATTGATTATGTAAGTAATATTTACTGAGGCTATAACCTCGACAATATGTGTATAACATGCAATAGTAGGGACCTCTACAGGTGTTTTAACCACAAGCTCTTTCCTTCCAGAGCGCAAGCTTGTGGTTAAAACACCTGTAGAGGTCCCTACTATCGCATGTTATACACATATTGTCGAGGTTATAGCCTCAGTAAATATTACTATATTTATTAGTAATTTTTTTCTTTCCATAAACCACCTTCTTTTTTAAATAGTTTTTAACTTTTTATTTTTGTGTAAACAGTTGTTTAATCATAACCTCTCTCTAGACATGAATCGAGATTTTCTGCATGTGTATGTTCAGGGGCAATTATTATTATTATTATTATTGTTTGTTGTTTGCATATTAATATATTTATTATATCATTTGAAAGTTTGCAAAAAATGGCTCTTTGGTTTAATTAGAGAAAAAGTACTCATTTGACAACTTAAAATGGATGTTTTTCATGTCTAAAATATTCAGGAGCACGTATGTTCAATTTCAGAAAAGTTATCTATATTGAAAAGGAATATTTTTATTGAAAGTTAATGGAAAGCAATGAATGTCTACAATTGATGATTATCAAATTTTTATTCTTTGATTACAATTTCTTTCTATAAAAGTAGGAAGATAAGACAGTATATTAAATAATGCTTTAGAGCTTTAGGAAATGTTGCAACAGTTAGCAGATGAAAAAAAAAATGACTAAAGATAAATGTTCAGTGGATTTTCTCAGAAGAAGAAAATAAAGATTCATAATTATGAATCAGAAGTTTACAACTATGTGAATTTTGGTCAGGTTATTAATACGGATAGAACCATAATGGATGAAATTAATTGTAGAATTAAATTTGGATGGAGCGCTTTTGGTAGAAATAACTTAAAATTAAAAAGAAATATGCCCATATGTTTGAAGAGGAAAATTTTTAATATATGTATTTTACCGGTTTATACTTATGGGTCTGGGATTTGGATACTTAACAGAACATCAATATAGACTTCAGACCATTCAATGAAGTATTGGAGATATATGTTAGAAGTAACAAGAAGATAATGAAAATGAAATATATGATGAGAATACAAACAGGTATTACTGATTTATTTGAAAAAATTAAGATTCTTGTTAAAAGAGCTGGTAATAGATGGACAGTTGAAGTTTTAAATTTCACCCAAAAGATTGTAAAAAATTTAGAAATAGACCACATGTAATATGGATAAATGAAATGAAGGTTTCTGGTGTGACGTGGAAAAGAAAAATTGAGAAACTGGATTAAACTTGGAATAACATTTATTCTGCAGTAGATCACTATTGCTTAAAAATGATGGCATTGATGACATAGATGCAGTTTTACTATTAGCAAATGATAATTTATTTGTAATTATTTGTTATCCTCTGAATGTTTTTTATTTTTTAAAATAATTTGTATATTTGAGGAGGCACATTATGGGTTTGATAGGGCTCCTGGCAAATTTGAATTTATGAACCTATGTTATAGTGTTGAATTGGGGGGGGGGGTCCATCCCTTTGTATACTTTTACCCATGCAAAAAGCTAAATAATAATTGTAGATATAATTTTATTAAAAATAAAACAAAATTACACGTATGACATTTATAAAAAACTTATACATAGATTAAATATAATCCACAAGAAA
This sequence comes from Epiperipatus broadwayi, assembly GCA_028023455.1. NCBI lineage: Eukaryota > Metazoa > Onychophora > Udeonychophora > Euonychophora > Peripatidae > Epiperipatus > Epiperipatus broadwayi. The sequence continues at coordinate 1,315,713 of JAQFVV010012503.1, read as the reverse complement.
AATTTACAAATGAACTCACTTAATATTTAAATATTTTTATTGTATTAAATAAAAAACTAGCTAACTAAATGAAATAATATATATTTAATATAACAAAACAAAATCTCTATAGATTAAAAATAAAAACAGTTGTTAATGAAACATAATAAATCACCTAATAAAAATTGGGTTGTTTTACAATAGCATGTTGAAACCGCTGGAGGGCGGGCTCGGTTTGTAAACAAAGATAAATATAATGTTGCCGGAGCTGAGTTTCTTTTCTTTTTTCTTTTTTGGTTGGCTTTGGTTTTTTTGATTTTTTTTTGTTTATCACATTTATAAAAGTAATATCAAATCAAATTTTTTGTTTAAACACGACCAAAACAAAAAAAACAAAAATAAATAAATGCATAAACAAAAAAATTACAAATAAATGAATTTGCAAAAAAAAAGTACTTCATTTTTTTGGCTTTTGATTCTTTTTTTTTTATTATTTATATTTTCAAAGGGAACGGGGTTTTTTTTTTTTTTTTACCGTTTACGTATTTTTTTTTTTTTTTTTTAGTTGTTGTTGTTTATCACATTTAAAATAAAAGTACGGCGGCTATCAAATCTATTTTGGCTACCCCAAACAACAACAAAAAAAACCAAAACCAAAAAAAAACAGATCGATTAAAAACAATGATTTTTAAAAAGTAGTTAACCGATTTTTTGTTTGTTTTGATTTAATTCTCAATAAACCCTTTTCTATTTTCGGTTTAGTATTGTACGACAAACAAAAAATCAGCCGATTCAACTACTTCTTCTTCTTTCTTTTTTTCGGTTTGTTTTGTTTTTATTTTGATAAATAAATCTATTGTCCATTTAACGGTAACATTTACAAGCCAAAGTCCAACTTTGGGAGAGGGGGGAAAGGGAAGGGTGTTTGCAATTGCTAACAGAACGGAATGCCAACAACTCGAAGATTGACCAAGTTTTGACGGTAATTCCCCCTCAAAAACATCAATCTATACGGCAATTAAAAGAAACTTTTTGGACTCTTCAGGCAAAAAAAAAACTAAAAAAAAAAACACAGCAGGCATGCAGCTTCAAGGTGTTTTGTTTGATAAACCACCACCGGTTCCAGCAGTCAGAGAAGAATCCTTGTTCTTTCTTTGACATTCGGCAAAACAAGTTGTCCTATTTTTTGCAGCTATTCGATTAATCAGCTCGCAGTTGTTGTCACACGAAACGTGACTTAGAGCGTGATTTGATGGGAAGCGCGCTTTGAACTACACTTGGCCCATTTTTTCAGCAGGAAATGGGGGCTAGGGAAGCATGAGAGTCTGCTGATAATTGTTAGTAGACCTTCCTAAAGGATGCGAGATAGAGGGGGAGGTGGTCTTAATGAATATTAAAATAGTTTCGACAATCGTAATTCCAGCCACCCTCAGACAATACTGTAAACAAAAGTGAAAAATGATCGCTAGTCCGAAATGCTTAGCCCGAATCTGAGCCATAAGCTGCCACGATAGCTTCTGCGGCAAGATTGGCTAAATGTTCACGTTTCTGTGCATTGGCATAGAAATAAACACAGTCAGCCGGTGCCCTCCCCCATATCAACGGACTATTTCTAGACTTACGCGTTAGAAATAGAATGTTCGATAGCGGCGGAGGCGGCCACCTAAACGGCATATTTCTGTGCGCTAGCATAGAAATAACGACCTCCGGTGGTTTCAACACGCTATTGTAAAACAACCAAAAATTGTAATTAGAATAAAAATTTTAAGAACATTATATGTTCACTTTTCATGTTTTTTGAGCTACAAAATTATCAATCAGATCATTATAATCAACCCACTAGTAATGTAATTTTCAATGCATAATATTGATAAATTACATAATTTTTCTTGGCCTAAAGAATTTTTAATGTAATTTTAAATTTTTTTAAGTTCATTGAAAGAATGCTAGGCCAATGTGTTAGAAACAGATATGATTAAATATATTTTAAAAATTATGTCCACATTAGGAAATGTAAAAATTAGCTCTTTTTCAATTATTTTATACATTAATAAAGAAGAATTTAAATTTAAATTTTTTATAAACTATACAGAATGAATATTGTCGATGTCATTTGAATACATGTTTATTAAATTAAAAATACATTCTTCATTTTCATTTGGTGAAATTTTTTTTAAGTTGATTTTTATTAAAATAGAAAAATAATTTAAAATATTTTGATAAACTTCAACTCATCTGAATGTCTGATACCAGCTGATATGCAGATAACATTCAAACAATTCACTATAAATTCTTGTTTGCCTGCCAATTACACATCCTCATCTCCATCCATTTTCTCATTAAAATATAATTTTCTTTTACCTTTTCTCCCTCTATCTTACTCATATTTTGTATTGTTTGTTAATGCAAAACTGTTGTATTCGTTTGTTGAGAAATAAATAGCGAAATTTCAAGGAACAATTTACTCCAGAAGTTTTCTCTTATTTTTTTTGAAAATAAAAATAACTAATGTAAAGTCAAAAAATTATAATGGAAATAATTATAATTCCAAGAAAAACTGCAGAGATTTATTTTTATTAATGATAAAAATGATTAAAGTTAAATAATTATAATGGAAATACACCTGGGTCTCGTTTTACGCGATAGATAGGTTCCTCAGAAAACACGCACAAACAAAATTGCGCAAAAATAGACGTAACTTACATTGAAAAAGGGGGGATGCGATCTGTGATTTTTCAAAATTCGCATAAAAGCAAAGCACCAACATAAAATCACTTTAAAATTCACGCAAAAAAAAAGTAAGGAAATAAAATATGACTAGTAAAAAATTTCAAATTTGAAAAAAATTGATACAAGATAAACTTTTTTTAACTATAATATTTAATTTTATTCAAAATAATATATTTTTATGCATAATTTACAGTATAGTAATTTACATTTTTATACACATTTTAATTATGATTTTCTGGTGACAACGTAATTAGCAATTAATCTTTAAGATGATTATTTTATTAATTGTTTACGAAGCTCGCGATATCCAGACATATAACCATTTAGCTCTTGTTGGAATTTAAGAGCATGTTAATGATTAGTGTCATTAATAAGAAAATAATAATTGATTACGTTCTTTTTTAAAAAGCAAAAACAGAATGTGATTTAAAATGCAAAATTAACACGCACAATGTTTGAACAAATTTACATTATAATCTTGTAAAATTTAATATGTGTATACATAAAATATGGAAATCATGATTTTAATTTCATTATTGCATAAAATCTTACTATTATAAAGCACTGAAAATATTGAAATTACTAAGATGAAAGTCGAATTCCAATAATGTGCTATTACTTTCAATATAACGTAAGTGCGCGAAATTTATTATTTAAAGTAATAGTGTATTATCCGAAATCGACTTCCGGTGAAACATGAATCACGTAACTTCAAAATCGTGTTAAATAAGTCCGCGTAAAAAGAGACCCAGGTGTAATTATAATTACAAACAAGCTGTGGAGATCTATTTTTATTGAAGATAAAAATAACTAATTAAAGTTAAATAATTATAATAGAAATAATTATAATTCCAAACAAAGCTGCAGAGATTAGAAGTTAAGAATAATCAAAACGGGGTTTTGGAAAACATGCGATAAAGAATTTGGGGAGATGTAGCGGATAAGACTAAAATAAAAGAATACAGAGGGATATAAAAACTGCGAGTGGAAAAACATTGGGCACTTGTTATAGTTTTGTTTACTAGAAGAAGTTGGATATGTGTATCAAGCTGTTAGAGCTATTTGCTCACAACTGTTTAATAATTGATGTTTAACCATGTAGCCAAGTTACATATATTTATCTAAATTTCTTGTTCTTGTTTTGTGTTTATATATTGGATTGTATGTTCTTTTCTATCCCTCGAAAACTTTAGGGGTGAAGACATTACAAAAACATTCCGACTCTTTAGCATCAAAAAAGTCATTATTGTTTAAAATGACTTCTGATATGCATAAAGATAATGATTTTAAAAGATTTATAACATTGTGTAAATCAGAATTTTTATTTTAAAGACTTTTACTACTCATATCCAATCTTTGTAGAATTGCATTCCATACGAAAAGTAAAAGTGTTGTTTTAAATTCTTCAAAGTTTTCATATAGCTTTTTAACTTCTAATTTTGTTACAAGGTTTTCGTTACAATCTGCAAAACTTTTAAATGTAGATTTTTTTATGGCCAAAAAAAATTATCTTAACAGCAAAAATTGCTTCTGCTCTTGAGGACCATCTTGAAGAACAATTTTTTTTTTTTAATGCTACATTTTTTTTGTGTGTTTGCTTTTATTAAAATATACTCTCTCTTTGTAGAAGAAAAGAGAAATACAAATAAATTTTGAATAAAACTGAAGAAATGAAATGCTTTTGGACAAGCTTCAGCTCCAGAAGTTCTCAAATAAATTTAGGCTATGAGCCACACAAGGGAAATAAAATGCAGTTTTTAAGCTCTTAACCTTTGCTTGTAACACTGTACATAGTTGTAAGATTGTCATTGAAAGTGTTAAATATCTAAACTATATTCTGTTAATTTTGAAGTTATAATATTTTTTAAATGATTAGTATCATGCTTTTCAATATGAAAGACAAAAAGCGTTCTTGAATTGTATTTACTTATCTAAATATTGTATAATAAATGATAATTGATCTGTGTGACTTATGTCAGGAGTAGAGTCAACAATAAATGAAAAGTATTTACCCTATTTGATAAATGTATGGGTGCTGAACTGAGTTCAAACCCATATGACTATATAAGCTATTGAGATTAGATTGAAAATATTATTGTGTTTTCAATTTCATTCTCATAGTTTTGTACTTAATTAGAGATAAAAGGTGGCTGCTGGAGGGTTGCATTAGATCCTAAGATCTAGGTGCGGTGCTCTCAGATCCAAGGCTCCTCACTGACAAAGGCCACAAACCAGAAACTAGTCTGGGGATATTGGATGAGTAGGCACTAGATAGAGATTTTATGCACAAGCCTTCTGGCATCCATTGATTACTCTGGTTGGCACAGGGTGGCACTACTGTATAGAGAGTTTTGCCTATTTTATTTCATTGATAATTGTATTTTTTATGTTAGCTGCCATTAAATGTGTGAATTTACCACATGACGGTCAGCTGAGTATACTCTAACTGCGAGAAAACCTAGGTAAATCAAACTTTTAAAATATATATGTCACGCATGTAAACACTTTCAGTAACATGGCCAAATGAACTTAAATCTAATCGCTTAATTAATTATTAGTAAAGTGAACTATATATTAGATTTTATCAGTAATACACTCGAGTGGAAAATGATATTCTACTTACTAAAATTATTTCATATATTGGAGATGATTACTATTATTAGTATGAGTGTTATAGAACTAGATATAACTTATCTTATTTATCTTTAATTATTTTTTTTATACCTTAATACTAAATAATGTTTTAATAATGGACGACTCTTTATGTCTCGTCTCTTTTCTCACCAAACGAATCGGAGTAATATGCCTGTAGGGCTTATTTCAGAATCAATTAGAATTTATTTCTAGTAATATAGTACATGTGTTAGTTATTGTACAGTATTGATAATTTCCCGTAAAATTTATAAATTCATCCAAGCACTATAAATTTGTAATAATTTCAGCAGTCGAGAGATGTCTGATCAGGAAAGATAACTTTGTAGCAATATTCGTATTGTTGTGGGTTCGATCAGGTATAGATGTAAATTCGTTTATATTTATATGTTCTCTTGCTTGTGGTAACAGATGTGAAAAGAGTTAGCTTGTTAGCTGTTTAGCTTGCTCGTTGGCAACTCAATTCAGTTACAGTATATATGTACTAATATATACTGTAACAGTTGATGGCGATTCTCTTTTAAGTAGACTTTCTGTTTTGAAGCTGAGATGGTTAATCTGGATGCTGCTAAAGTAAATTTATAATCTGCAAATAATTTAAAATAGTACAGAATTAATTCAGATCATTATATATTATATCATTTATTATTTACTTATCATTCAATGCAGATGGCTTGAAGAGACTGATTTGTTACCCTTGATTACATATACATTAAGCTAGGTTAATTTTTATGTTTACAATCAGTAATTTCTGCTTGATTATTAAAGCGGTTATCACAAGTTAAATTCTATCTAAATACTTTCATTTATTATTAGTTTTAATAATTATTAATGCTATATTCTTGTTGGCTAATATATTAATTGATTCTGAATTTCCACCAATGTTTAGCAATGATAAGTTTATAAACAACAAATGCTTATTGAATAGATGATCCATTCTATTCTCAATCCTGCATTTTTAAAATCTTTGACAATCTCAAACTTTTATTTGTTGGTTATTAATATGCTTAGAAATTCTTCAGTCACATTCTGCAATGTGAATATTCTGTTTGATTTATCAATGATCAAGGATAAATCTATTTACATTTATGAAATTTTATTTATTGATTTTTTTTTTCACAGCAAATAATTTTATGTATAAATTTAATAAATATAAAATAAGTAATAGTTAATTTAAAAAAAAAAAAATTGAAATTCAAAAGTGAATCAAATTATTTAAAAATAATTGTGTACAGATACAAACTTAGCCAATCATATTTAAATAATGCTATTGGAATAATTTTATTAATGTTTATTTAAACTTAAATAGTAATATTGTGTATATGTATGCATACATATGTGCATATCTGCATGTATTTGTAAATTTAAGTTTTTATATGTAATGTACACATGCACTTTTTATTTTTTTGTTATAGTTTACAAAAAGATAGTTATTTTCTTTTTTATTTTTAAAATAGAAGTACGAATTATTAAAAACTGAAGACATTCCGCGTCTTGAGAACTCTCAGTTTTCACCTAAAGTAATTAAATCCATTGCGCAGAATATTCTTTCTTTTTTAAAATCTAATGCAACCAAAGAAGGCCACACCTATTGGCTATTTAAAGGTAACAAAATTAATTTTTGATTGATTAACTGTAGAATTATATATTTTTTAGTTGGTAATTGTAATTTTGCATTCCTTTCCCCCCCAAAAATGCGATTATAATGTTACCATATGTATGTGTGATTATATTGTAGCCGTTATTATATTATCTCTACTTGAAAATATCTTATGCGTTTTTTCTAATCTTTTTTTTAATATACTGTAACAGTCAGATTTGTACATTCACGTAACAAAATCCAGAGTCCAAGCAAAGTACACCAAAGTTGATCGAAATTAGATGATGAGAACTCGAATCTGACCAAACTGCAACTCATTTGCTAGTACTCCATGATTTAACACCTTATGAATGACATTTCTGAGGTTACACATGGGTCTCAATTTCTTCTCTGAGCTGGGACTAAACAGGGAGAAACATGAGACTCAGGATAAATTAACAATCTAATAATAACTTAAGGGTTAAACAGACTACTTAAAACACTAATTAACTTAATTAAAATATGACATATTCAACATATAAAATCATTAAGGAATTGGAATAAGATAATATGGATTGGATTGAAATAGGACTATGACCAAGAAAGATATGAAACAACTTTATATTTTAAACAGGTTTATTAAAACAATAACATATCATGAAGTAAAAAATGACAAAGCTTATATAGTGTTAAGCATGTGTGATCAATGCACGCAGGCATTTACATCATGGATGAGACTATTATCAATACAGCGGTTTCATCTTAACATATTAAAATAGGTGTATGTGTGGTTAATAAATCATGTCTATAATCATTTAATATGCCAATCCTATTGTGCATGGTTTGCTAATGTTAGAAGATAATAGCCTAGCCAAGATGATGACTACATACAGCTCTAAAATTGCTGTTATATATATTAACAGTGTGAGCAAATAAATAAGCTCAAGATAATGCAGATGCAACCTGGTAACCAAGATCTGAGTTTCAGTCTAATGCTGAATAGTTAATTAATAAGGAGGAAAAGAACTGGTTACTTTTAGATTCACTATATATACTATGGTGCTGAATAAAATATTAAGGAATAAGTTTGCTGTGCGAGTGAATAATTATTCGAGAGCTTCAGCATCAATTGCTTGATGCTCTGAGACCGGATGGTTTGCTACAATTAATATATGAACGGATAAGTTCAGGGACTTGGATCGACTTTATAAACATGATCTGGACCCTCATGTTCCAGTTCTATAAAGATAATCATATCTGAACTAAAGAATGGGTCAGTTGGTCATTGTGAACCCATTTAAAAGGTGCAGCAAAACATAAACATATAAATATGTACTTTGTAAAGACACACTCACAATGCACAAACAAAATACCAATATGTATACATATAATTAATTAATTGCATCTGAAACAGATAGCTTATATCTTCTAAACCAGCACAACCCAGTTCTTACACTAGCATTATAATTATGCTAACAAAAAGGGCTTAAATTAAATTATAACCTAAGTTAAAATACTGAATCTGCATATATATATATAATCGTAATTAAGGAGGGAACATATATTTGATGGGCATTAATAAACATTAACAAATATACTTTAATATCATCTCTAGCTATTCCATCATTTCTAACTAACAAATATCAAAAAGTCATAAGCTATAATAACTGACTAAGCAAACTCTTGCGAAATAAATGCAATTTATAAAATCAATAATTCAACGATAGTAATGAGCGCATAGCAATCGGTTGTTATCCATTAATATAGGATTTCGAAACAGCGATTCAATATTCAAAGTAGCATTCTTAAAGTATTTAAAATAGAGATTTTAATTATCTCCATTGAAAGTTCATTAATAATTAGTATTCACTGTTTTGAAAGATTGGCATTTTATAACATATATAATAAATTCAGATAAAATAGTTAAACAATAAATATAGGCATGACTGCAGTTTTAAGAAATTTAAGACATAAGTGATTGCACTTATTTATAGATTAGAGGAATAAATTATTTTACATTATAAAGATGAATTCAGGCAAGTTTTACTTTATAAATGATATAATTTAATAGAGTTTTAAGAAATAAGATTGAATGTTCGTTATATTAAATAAGTTAGTTTAATATTAAAATTACAGATTTAAAGATTAATTTATAGAGCTCTGCAGTCTTTCAAAAGAATATTACCAATCTTCTTGGTTGTAGCTTGTAATGTAGGCACATCAAATGGTGGGCATAGTGGCATTCTTCTCTTGATAGGGGGTTTGGATTAAAATGTCTTTTTCTTGCGGTAGGCTGCTGGAATGTTCCCCATCTCTGTGATGATAATCATGTCATCAAGCATGTAAAACTAGACTAGAGATTGCCATCGCCTTTCGGAGAAACGGCGAACCTGTTGTTTCTTAGCCAGAGTGACACTTCTTAAAATGATTGAATAGAATCTTTACAGCAAGGCATATGGCCTATTTATATGATTTAAAAATTAGAACACCTTGCTATCAACAAGTCTATTTACTTCTTGATAATCAATTAGTACCCTCTGAAATTTTATAATTTAATTTATTTAAACCTATTTGTTAATTTTTACTAGGATGTTTTTAATTAAACTTGACTATTTTAAATCCCTACTGACTTTGCATTAGTTTCAGTTCAGTAAATTTTGTTTACAAAAATTACATATTTTTGGAAAATATTATTACCTCAGCCAGCTATGTTAAAACAGGTGTGCCTAGCATGGCTTTTGATTACTACTTATTTAAGATTAAAATTAAGAATCATTAGAACTTTTAAACAACATTATTCTCTACATATATCACGGTCATGTGAAGACCACACCCATATACACACAATTTCAAATGTAAAATAACAAATCAACTCTTTTTAACAAAATAAAATCTATAGTACAAAATATATTATTTTAAAATAAGATATATACGTTGTAATATATATATAAACTAATGTTATCACAGTGATTTATCTGCATATATATATATGTAAAGATACCTATATAACTGTTGACCCTTATATACATGTACTCAGAGAGGATTTAAATCCAGCACAGATTTCTGTGGGGAAAAATAGGTGAAATGTATATGAGATCAGGAATATATCGTTTCAATACTATGTTTTCTGCTTTAATTATTATTTTTTTTTTTACAATCATCATAATTAACTTTTATCTTTAAATATTTGATTAGTTAATTTGCACTGTATTATCTTTTATTATTATTATTATTTTAAGACTATATTTTTCTAATATATTTTTGAAATATATGCTTTAATCATTTTTTTTTTTAATTCTTCATATCTGTTTCATATAAAGTATTTTTCTCTTTTTTAAATTTAATCTAACTGCTCTATAAAATAATTTAGTTTAGTTGTATGTTTATTTTTTACTTTGTTCTGCACTTTATAGTTTTCTCAAATCATTTAAAACATTAATATTAAAGTGCATACATTGATATAAACTAATAAAGTGTTTTAATGTGAAGTTAAGTAATTTTATTTAATGTAAATGACAATGAGTGATAATTTTTGTATTTGAAAATAATTATTGTTTAGAAGATAAGTAGATCATAGCATGTAGAACAATCAGTTTTTATATATGACCTTCTTTTTAAGAGCTATTATCATTTATTTCCATCTATATTGTGACACTTAGTTTAAAACAACAGGTAATGAAAAAGAAGGAAAGCAATATATATATATATAAATGCTATCAATGCTATGACTGTGAGGACATTTAATGCCCTCAAAAGCGCTGGTTCCATTTTATATTAATTTTCATTCAATTTATAGTTTTTCTTATGAATGCATATCAGTGCATATAACTTTAATATATATAAAAAAAGAATAACAAAGTATAATTTTGTTTTATTTATAGATCAATAATTTGATTATAAAAGTGTGTAAGTATGCAGATCTGTGCATGTGAGAATAAGTATAGACAAGCATACACATTAATATTTAATTAGCTTATTATAAAAATATATTAATATTATTGATAAATAATAGTTACAATAAATACTAAGGTAAAGAATGTATTTCTTAATTATTATTATTATTTTGAGAATAGAATATTAACATGCACAATTTTATTATTTTATTATTCCAAATATTTGTTTAAAAAGTACTTTGTTGAACATAGGAAGAAAAAAGTTTTTTGAAATATATAGTCTGATGGTGAGAGGACATAAAGAGAAAAAATTATACGATATTGAAGCTGGAACTGAATGATATAGCTGGAAAGAATCATTTTCCAAATTTTATATTAAAACAAAGACTTTAAATTATTTATCATTTTGGGCTATGTAAACAAGGAAAAAGAGGGGAGGGGTCTGTTGCTCTTCTCTGCCTAATTTTCAGTGAGCTGGATTAATGATTAAGGATTACTAGTTAATAGAATAATAGATTTATTTAAACTATGTTTCGCTTACATTTTATATATTTATTAAATGATGATTAAATTATGAACTCAAGACTAAAATACAACCGATTTACTATTCGGAATAACCAATTTATTTTGTCATTGGATATTATTATCAGGAGCTCCAATATTAGAATACAGTGGGCCTGAAAAAATATCAGAATTGGTAAGAATAATTAAATAAGTGCTTCTAAAAATGGTGCATTTTAAATTCAAACTAAAGATTAAAATAGTATTATTGCTTTATTATTAATTTTATTTTATTCTATTTTAAAGTTTAAATGATGGATTAGAAGCATTCTTAAATAATGAGCTTGTTTAATAATTATCAACTTTTTATTTTCATTTGTTTTTTTTTTTAAAAAAGTATTCAAATTAAAGAAATTATATGTAAATGGAAAATGTTGAAGAAAAATATTTTTACTTAATTATTTACATATATAGTTAAATATGTATGAAGATCAAAACAGATAATATTAAAAAAATAAATATACATATAAGTAATTTCATGATTAGATTATACTATGGATTTAAGATAAGTGTAGTTAAAATAATAGACTAAGCAAAAGGTTAATTTGAACAATAAAATATATTTCAGTTTTGAAACTGAGAAAGTATTATACTCTATTTTATTTTAATTTTATATGGTTGAAATAAAATTTATATTAAAGTAATAAGATCTTAGTTCTTATGTCTTAAGCAAATGTAAATTATGTACACAATAAGCTTAAGAAATGAATACTTAATTTGTTATGATAATGTACTAGATATAAAGATATAACTAAGGAAGGTAATAGTATTTTATATGAAATTGCTATAAATTTTGCTCAGATTCACAATTGTAATATTTAATGAATTAATTTAAATTCTAGATGTTAAGGAAACCACATAATCATTGAAAATAATAAAGTTATTTTGCATTTGTGTGTAAATTTTAAGATTATGATCATAAATTTATTCTAACTTAAATAAATAATTTTTTTTTTTAATCTTTTATTTTTTAAAAAATATGTTTATTTCTTCTACGAAAGATAATAGATGGTACACGAAAGAGAGTTAACAGCAAGTAGTCAATTTTAAAAAAGTAAAATAAAAATATGATTAAGGTACATTAAGTAGTTATTTATTTATTGTTTTAATGTTATTTTAATTTTGGTGTTTTATTTTGTTCATATGTATTGCAATAAAATTTATATTGTAGTTGTCAATTGCTATGGTGTTCTGGTTTCAATTTCATTTACACATTTGTTTATTTCAAATTAATGTATGTTTATCAGTGATAGATATAGTAATGGGTTTATGATATTGGTTTATCATGTTCTATCAATATCTGCATCAGACACATTCAATATGTGAGCCATGATTTGTAGTATTATTAAGCTGATCATAAAGTTAATGTAGCGACGTAGTAAATGGGGCATACATATTAGAACGGATAAGTAATCTAACTTATATGGTGCTTGTAGTTATAAATAATTATAGGTTAAAATAAATCAATAATAAAGTCTTATATTCTTATTAATATGGAAATAATAATGTTGAAATTTTAAAGCTACAATTTTGACTTTATGACAGGGCTATTGAGGAGTGCTTCAACTATTTTACAAAATATATGATGTTAAAATCAAATTACTAAGTTGCAAATTTATTATATGTAATAAGAAAAAAAAACATTTATAATTGTTAATAAAGAAGAATATATAAATTAATATTAAAGTTTATCGGCTTAATGTTTTCGAGGATCCATGCCTCATATTCATAGCCTTCATAAAATGTATAGTAAAATATATGCAAATATTAACAACTCTAAAGACCACATTGATCGATTGTTCATCCTACACATGGTGTACTCCATTGCCTGCCCTCAGGCTGGATGCCACGCTATATATTATGATGAAATGAAAGCTACAATCAACACTAGACTGGCTCAACATCTTTACACATATAACAGAGCTCAGAGGAACAGCAACACAACCTCTGTATTTTTGGAGCAAGCTAAACAATCTGGACACAACTTCACACTTGCCAATCCCAGAATATTGTGCTCAGAATCAAACGATCACAAAAGGAAAATAAAGGAGGCATTTTACATTAATGGAAACATCCATGCTATTAATAGGAAAGACACTTGCTTCGAAATCTCGAAGAAATGGGCTACGTAATATTAGCTTATTTGAATATTTGCATATATTTTACTATACATTTTATGAAGGCTATGAATATGAGGCATGGATCCTCGAAAATATTAAGCCGATAAACTTTAATATTAATTTATATATTCTTTATTAACAATTATAAATAAGTGTTTTTATTACATAATATTGAGAAGTAAAACTATATTTATATATAATAAAATTGTTTGTCTATTGTGTTTTTTTTTTCTGATGAAATTGTAACTAAAAGAGTGAAAATATATATGTAAATAGCTTGCAAGACTTTAGTAAATAACAAAATACTGGTTATATCATTATTTATATTTAAGGATATATTATAATCAAACTTGTTCATTCTCCTAAATATTTTGTCAGAATATCTACCTACCACTTTGTTATCTGGTATATATATTAAAAAAAAAAAACTTTTTCAATATGAAGTATTTTATTCTTTCAAATATTGAACTATTGTAAATCTGCCTTTTCTAATTCTATTGCATTTTTATAGAATAATAATTTGGTTATTGTGATAAACCTTCATCATTAATTTTGTTATGTAAACTAATTACTGTATATTATATGTTTACAGAAGTATAATAAAATATTTATATGTAGTTATTTATTTTAAAACAAGTTCATTATTAAAAACTGAAATAAAATTATATATTCAAAGCTAATATTCTAATCATAATTAAAAAAAAAATTTTGGTCATTTTATATTAAACATTTATTTTTAATATTTTGTATATAATGTAATGAATTATAAATTGTTTTATAAATAGTTTTAAATTACAAATGTACAGGTAAAGAGTTCAGAAAGATTTGAGGGATATAGCAGCTGAAAGATGAATTTAATTAGCTATTAAACAATTTTTAACTGAATTAAAATTTTATATTTATTTAAATAAATGATACCTCTGTCATATATTATAAAGTTGTGTAAATTATATATTTTATAGGTACAAATGACGATATTGTTAAACTTTATGATCTCACAAGTTTGTGTACCCTAGAAGATAAAGAAGAAAACCCTTTTACAATTCCAGTAGCTATTTTGCTATATCGAGTTGCTCGAAATATGAAGCAAGCTCCGGATAATCGAAAAAATTCTGGGACTATTGTAATTCTTTTAAAAAAATTTCTAGATTTAATGAACAGTGATAAATATGATGAGGTAAATTTTTTTTTTTTAATTTTTTTTTCATGTATATGTGTGGTTTTTTTAAAATTAAGAACAGTGAATTCTTGATTCATCATTTAAATGAAGATTTAGAAAAAGATCCTTGGATTGACTCCAGTCCTATAGCTTTCTATACTCAAACTTTTTATGAACACTCGAGTAACAATTAGCCATTTGATTATTATAATTATTAAAAATGATATGTCTGAACTCTATTAAAAATAATACATAAAACAATTTAGTGATTATTTTCAATATATTTTATTGACGTATTTACAGTAAGGGTTCTGGAAAGGATTGGTTACATCAGTTAAATAAGAATAGGTTACAAAAAGACATTCTAAAATTCTTTAACTAATACATTGTCTACAGTGAGAATTCAGAAAGAAGATTCACAAAAGATTTCTAAAATTCTTTAACTAATACATTGTTTACAGTGAGAATTCAGAAAGAAGATTCACAAAAGATTTGTTTTCATTATTAGTAGTATGCTAAAAAAAAATTATATTGCTTCAGTGAATTTAATGGTTGAGCTTATTAAAATGTCTTAGTTTAAATCAGATTTGCCCATTTAGGATTGAATTCCATGTTTGCATAGCTGTGTATGGATCGGAAGTACGCATATCTGTATCTTTTGCTTTTTTAAATATCTTCAGGAATGCAGATTGTAAGTTTTCAATCATTTCTTTTTGAAATACCAGCCTACAGCGCACAGACCAAATACAGTGGTTGACTATTGTTGCAAGACGGATTTGAAAAAACAAACCTCTGCCTATTGTGGTTTTAAGATTTGTCTGATTTGTATTTCCATTGATTTTTTGTTGAACATACATCCTAAGATTGTTTAAGACTACACATTCTGATAGAAAGTGCTCAGTAGTCTCATCATGACGATGACAAAGAGTGCACATTGGATCAATATTCAGCCCTCTTTTGTAATACAAAAAGGCATTAGTAGGCAAGGCACACAGGCTGGTCTTCAGCAGAAAGTCCACAAGCTTGGGTGGTAATTTCCAGAATTTAGTCATCCTAATTAGTCTTTGATTACTAATTGAAAGACAACTGGAAATCCTTTGCTTTTGAAAGTCAATAAGATCATACAGCTCCCAATATGACAGTTTTGTTTTAAGTAGATTTGCAGATGTTTTGAGGTTGTTGATGATGTATGTAATCTGTTGCTGAAACCATATCAGACGTCTTTTAGGAGGCGGTCGGTCTGTGGGCAAAATTTCTTCTTTTGGTAAAGGGCATTGAACCCTTTCATTGTTATTAAAGATGTTATAAAGAACATTGTGGGTCCACTGCAAGCTGAAGATAAAGAGTGAATGCATTGAAAGACCATTTAGCCTTCTGGGTTTTTGCAAAATCCTAAGACTAATAGCTGGTGTTCGGCCAGCCCAGCATAATTTCCTACATGCAGTCTCTACTTTAGTAATAAATTTTTTTTGTAGGAATAATTCCTGCAAGATAGTATATCACTTTAGGAAAAACCAAAGCATTTAAAAGAGCTACCTTTCCAAAAAGGGAAAGGTATACTTTTGATAAAGAATCAACTTTATTGTTAATTTTTTCAAGCAATGAATCTTCTATTTCTCGGCGCATCATTGTAGGTGATTTTGAGAAATGGAAATCCAAGAAATTTTTGGGGTGTGGCTTCAAACCTCCCTGAGATACTTTGACCTGTGAGAATTGACCACATCGCTGATTTCTGATGGTTAACCAGAAGACCAAATTTGTGAGCACAATGGTCCAAAAGTTGGTCAAGCTTACTCAATTCACTATAAGATGGTAGGAACACCACAACATCATCCATATAGGAGATGTGTGAGATTCTTTCATTAAGCAGAGGAATCGCTATACCAGAAAATGTGGCTTCTATACCCATCAATAGCGGGTTGATGTAGGCGGTGAAAAGAATTGCACTCAATGGGGAACCCTGTGGGATAGAAATGAATGGCTTGAATCCCGGAGCAACACGGCCATCCAATGATAGATGTACTTCCCGATTATTAAGCAGATTTTCAATCATTTGAAGATACACAGCTGGCATTCCCATTTCTTCAAGGACACTGAGCAGGACTTCAACTCATACAGAATCAAAGGTCCCTGCAATGTCAAGCTGAACTGTGACAGGCTGGGATTGCTTTGTCCTCCGCACATGGTCAACCAGAAGGCGAAAACGGGACACAGCATCAGAAGTTGAGGCACCCTTCCGGGCAAATTGATAACGAGATAGTTGTCTAATTATATTATTCTGAATTTTGTCCTTTATGATGCTTTCAGTGGTCTTTATCATTAATGGGGCCATTGAAATAGGACGAAGGTTGTTGATTTCTGGAGGTGCATCACGTTTTTTAACAAAAGGAACCATGGAAATGGGATATAAATTTTCAATTTTGTGACTTCCTGAAGCTATGTGGTTTATCATGCTCATTATTATTGAGACTGTGAAATGTTCCAGATGAAGCAACAAGAATCAAGGTATTCCATGTAGTCCAGGATGTACACTATCTGGAAATGACTGAAGTTTGCAGACAATATCATTTCTGGTAATCTCATGTTGGGGTGAGTTGTTTGTCACAAAGGTTCTTACAATTGTAATACCTATAGGCTGCAATTTTTTTTTATAATATTCCCTAATTTTAATAAGCATGGGAATGCCAGTGTATTGTTTGTCATTTATCTCAATTGAAGAGGGTGCCTTACTCTTACCATTGGACCCCAATGCCCATCTAATATAGCCTCTAGTCCAGCAATGCTGATGTGTTAAGTAGCTACGAGCTCTTTTGACCGAAAGATATTCAGCCAAGGCTTTCTGAGTAGCTTTATACTGCATCTTTAGACTAGTTATTTGCGGTATATTTTGTCCTTCTACAGGTAGCTGTTTCAGTGTATCTGCTATTTTATCCAAGTCACGAAGCAACCTAAGTGATCCTCTCCCTGATTGATTAAATTTACGTATAAGAGTTTGGATAATGTGAGCAAATTTCTCCCATCTCTCACATGGTGGCAGGGTGTTAAGTTTAATACTATGAAATAGAATATATGTCTCAGATACTAGCTGGATTGTGGCAGATTCCTTTGTTAGTACTCTCATAGTTCTAGGCAGGTTGTCGTATTCTTGAGTAATTTGTGGGATGCTGATTATTATCTCGAGTGCCAAGTGGTCTGTAAAGACCACAGGCCAGAGATGAGCCTGGATCTGAGATTTTAGTACAGGAGTGAAGTAGAACAAGTCAATGAGTGACTTGACTCATGTGGTATAATAGGAAAATGATGTTTCTGAAAAATATCGCTTTCCATTGCTAAGCCCATTATGTAAGGATCTAATAAACTTTTTTTCAAACGAGTCATATGTTTAATTGAAATCCCCAAGCATCACTGTGGGAAAAGGATTGGTTCTTAACACTGCATTGACAGTATGTATAATCTTGTTTATGAGTTCATGTGACTTGGTCATGTAAACATTAATGATATTTAATGTCCAACCATTGACCTGAATGATTGCTATTAGACAGTTATTATCTATGTGTAGTATCTTGAAGAAGGTAATTGGAGCTTTGTTATTAAAGAGTATTGCAACTCCATTAGATGCAGAAGAGGAAAATGAGTAGTGTAAATATCCAAATTTCTCAATTCTCTGGATGATATTTTGATTTGACTGAGTATGCAATTTTGTCTCATTAAGACAAAGGACATCAGGAGAGTTATTTTTAAGCCAGAATGTTAATGCCTGGACTCGACCAATTGAGTTCAAGCCCCGTATATTAATCGATGTTATATTAAAGACCATTATAAGTATCTAGCTCTGCTTCTCCTTCATAGGCCTCGAATTGAGATGCTTGCTGTTTAATAGATGAAGTTGAGATCAGTTGTTTTATCAATTCAGCATTATTTCCATCATGTTCAGTAAAATCAAGGCTTTCAGTTGAGCTTGATTGTGATATAGCTTGTTGTTTTTTTTTCCCAATGGATGTTAAGGATAGGTCAATCAATAGAAGATCTTTTTCATCAACTTGTTCGCTTGTTATTTTCATATTATGAGAACTATTATATGGAACTTGTGTTAGACCATTGTCATTATCAATATTTGGTAGTTGCTGTGTAGAATTATTTGAAAGTTGTAAATCTGGGGATATATTTCTACGTTTCTTCCCACCAAATGAATTCACATGTGATGCAACAATTTTTGTTGTGTTTATATCGTTTTGCTCTTTACTATTGCTACTCTCATGAGATTGTCCAGAACTTTTTGCGTTTTTTTCGACGCCTTTTCCTAATGGACCCAGTGGCAGTGTTTTGGTCATCACTTCTTTCAAAATCTGATTCCATGTCTGATTGTTCAAGTACTGTTGAATCTGATATGACTGAAACATCATCCTGGACTTCATTAAGTTGATTATCTTCAGACTGTATTGGATTAAATCCAATCAAAGACAATACTTGTTCATTCTGATTTTTATGACTATCTACAATTTGCTGGTATTTTAGAATTTGCTGGTATTTTAGAATTTGGTATTGATTAGTTGATGGAAGATGATTTTGCAATGGATATTGATATTTTTGACAATTGTGGTATTTGGTAATTTTGTTTCCACAATCCTTACATTTTCTTTCTTGGCTATCTCTAATTAAGTGACCTCTCTGCTTACAAAAAAAACATTGAGGCGGGATACCTCGAAAGATGATATTCAAAGGTGATTCTCCATGCCTAATAAGTGAAGGAACAGAATGTGGTGCAATTTCTTTTTTTAAAACCAGCTGGAACTGAGCAGTGTTAGTATCTACAGGGACTTCTATTCTCTACAAGCAGGTACTGAAATCTTGTAATAGTACCATACTCATTAAAGTGACACTGCAGATCAGGTTTTCCAAAGTGAAATGTGCATTTATAGATACGTCCTGTTAGAACAACAGGCCGGTTGAGATCTATATAAACTAAGTATCTTTCTTGGAGCAGTTTATGACTATTTCTGAAAGCAGCTTTGTTCTGTAAATTAGTGAATTGTATAATAATATATCTTTCATTTGGATGAAAGAGTACTTTTTGTATGGTTTTCCACCAACCATATGTTTTGAACAGTTCATATAATGCAGCTGTTGGAAACTTAAACAGGTTGAGAGAATTATCTGTTGTTGAGAGAATGAGAGAGCAGTCATTCTGATAGTTAAGTAAAGACTTATGAAGTGATATAGGTATAGTTTGATTAAATCGATCATTTATGTTTTCATGGTTTTTATTATCACAGACTGTGTTATCAACAGATGTGATTTTGGGTTTATCTTTATTCATGTTACCCTGCTCAGAGTCAATAATTTGTAGAAGTTGATATACATCAGTTTCCTGATCAGATCGGGTTGTTTGCTGGAGAGGTTCATTGCTTATATTAGATTTAACTCTATTTGCATAGGTCATTTCATTTAACATGGAATTGTCTATTTCATTGCCATTTATATTTGGAGAGTATTGTGTTCTATTATTATATATTCTAGTTATTTTATTAAGCTGAACATTGTTTTCAATCTGTTTTTTTTCCTCATGGTTATTTAGAGCAGTTGTATTGGTTTTTATAGTGGAAATATTTGTTACATTATCGTTTACTGTAGGTTTTAGATTTTTTTTTTCAAAATTTTGCTGATCTAGTGCCACTTCCGATTTTGTTTTTGTAACACAACTTTTTTTCCCTGTGACCAAAAAATTTGGTTTTGGTGTCATAAGACTTCTTTTAGATTTACCTATTTTGGTTTGTAAATCACTTGAGCCCAAATCTGGTGGAATAGAGTTAATTTCCCTCCGAATGTTCTTAATGTTTATCACAGAATTTGCAATAGGAATTACACTTTTCTTTGTTGTTTTAAAATTTAATTTATGTGAGTTTGAGACATCTTCAAGGCTCGTAATTTTACTATTGCTTTCTTTAGTGGTCCTGCTATTACCATCTAAAATTTGAGAGGTTTCTGAAGTTTCTAAGTTGGTGTTTTTCTTTTCGTGGTAACAAGTAGTTTTAGGTATAGTTTTCTTTTCACACTCGCAAATTGCGGTTTTGAACGTTTGATTGTTGATTACAGTATAATTTTGAGAGTTTGAAAAATCATCTAAATTTGAAATTTTACATTCAGCTTGCTCAGATGTTTGTGCATCCCGATCTGAAATTTGGGAAGATTTTGAAGTTCCTAAAGAGGTTTTTCCTATTCCGTTTTTACGTTTAGGTTTCAACATAGATTTCATTATAGGTTTTTTAATATCTAAACTCAGAGCTTGACTGTGTGCGTTAGAAACGTCATTTTCTTTTGAAATTTTAGCTTTAGATGTTCTTAGGCGTCCACTTTTCCTATCTATAATTTGAAACTCATCCTCCGACTCTAACTGGGTGTTTTTAGCCTTGTTAGATATCCTAGATTTTGTTATTCTTCTACATGCATTTTGCATTGTAACGTTATTAACGTTACAAACTGATTTGATATTTTTCCTTAATGATAAAAGCTATTTGGCAGTGAATATTAAATATTTGAGTAGGTAAAGTATATATATGAAAAGCTTAAATACTCACAGATCAAATTTTGTTGATTTTCTTCACCGATATTATCTTCTTACTATAAATACATTCACTTCAGGTTGAGCTGAAAGCAGGTGAACCTGTCACAATGGCCGCCGGAAGTGAACTTAAAACAATTTAGTGATTAAATACTGAAATACATATAAAGAACAATTCAAATTTTATAATTCAAAACATTCCATACCTATTATTTGCATAAATGTGTGGTTGTATAATTTTAATATCAAAATAATTACATATGTTTAAAAAAATTGGGATTAAAATAAATGATTAGATAATAGTTTTTTCTAACAATTTTGTTTTTATCTTATTGAAGTCTGGTTGTATTTAAAATAGTATTATATGATTATAGTTGAATCAGGAGGAATTTAAAATATTACTTGGATGAGGGAATTGGAGAAGAGTGATTGTACATGGGACATTTTTTATTTCAATTCTGTGTAAATCCTTTTTAAAGTTCCTAAATAAAATCCTAGACATAAAAAAAAAAAAGTAATTTATTAGTAAAGAAATCATAAAAAATGTTTTGGGAAAATTGTAAGATTATTTTGTGGGCATTTTAATTATAATAATACTTAAATGAAAATTTAATTATTGGAACATTATTCTGTTAAGGGCAAAGTTATTATGTGTTTGTTTATGTACACCCAGATATATATTAAATTTGCTATTTCAAATATTAAAAAAATATATGTTGGGATTATAGCAATGACGGATATAAAAAAATGATAGTTTGAAACAAAAGATCTATAAAAAAAAATATTTTTCTATGGCATTGATTTTGAAAAGAAATTAAAGAAAGCAGAAGATAGATGTGGAAAAATGATATTGCATAAATGATAGATCGAGTGTTCACTCTTTATAATTTATATTATTTGAAAATATTTATCAGTATACTCCAGGGATCGGGAACTGGCAGCTCTGGAGCTGCATGTGACTCTTTAGTGGAAAAAGTGCAACTCTCTTGTTTTGGATAAAAATATATATATAAATTTTATTAAAAATTTAATATATTATAAAATAATAGTTTATTTATGTATACTAATGTATAATTTGGAACTAATTGCATTAATTTTATTAAAATTTTTAATTAATACAAAAATATATAAATTATTATGATGAGTGCAAATTGTTTAAATTTAAACTAGCATACCACGCTTTAAGTATTTTCCAATAAATTATGTGAAAAGTAAATACATAAACAGATTGATTGATTCAAGTCTGAAAGCTTTATTATTAAAATGCATGAAATATACTCCAAATTTGAACATGTTGTCTGAGAACATAATAGTTCAAAAGTCAAATTAGTAAATTTGCATATTAACATTGTATCTTCATATTTATATAATGATTTTTTCACTGACAAATTGTATAATGCAAATTTATTGTATTTACTAGACATTCAGAAAAAAAGTTCTAATTAAAAATAATTTTTTTGTTTTCGTTTTATTCACAAAAATATTGTATGCAAACTTAATAATTGTTCGAATCTTATATATGCATATCTAATATTATTAAATTTATAAATAATGAATGAAATTGATTTCAAGTTGTGGCTCCCTAAATTTTAATTTTTTAAAAGTTTTTTTGTCAAAATGGTTCTCTGACTCAAAAATATTCCTGACCCCTGGTATAATCTAATCATTTTTTTTTTATAATAATAGTCATAAGAATATATTTTTTTCTACTTCTGTTTTTATTGTATGTGATATCGTTTTCATAATATTTGTATATCTTCTTATTAATTTAAGTAAAAGCAACATATTTAATGACAGTGTACATCACTTTAAAATAAAATAAAAGCACTTTCGTTATGCACTCCTGATAATGGTTGTGAATATATATATAATTATAAATATGTTTATTAACCATAAAAAGAAACATTTAATAGAAGGGTATATTATAATCTTTATACTTTCAGATGCATAGTGATATATAAGAATTTTACACAGCCGATGAAAAATAATTTTGAAATACAGTTTAGAAATTACTTATTATAAATCATCATTTGTTTTTTATTCCACAATGAACTTTCTAAATTAATAAATTATAAATTTCAGATTTTTAAGAAAGTACTATGAATATTTCATGCCTGGTTAAAAGCAGTGTTAAGCTGTAGTTTATATTATTAATCTTTCTTTCCTTTATAGCAAATTACTCCATTACAAAATAATAAGGAAAGAAGTAAAGTTTATTGATTTACAAACTAATTTATAATTGTTTACAATAATACCATTTTAATTCAATTGGTAAGATTATAAAAAAATAAAGTTTTTACATGAATAGAGTATATTTTATGGGTACTGGTCTATTGAGCTAGTTACATTTCATTTTCGTTTTAGTTGTTTCTTTAAAACACTGTTTTGATGTCATGAAAGAATATTGGGATAACTAATCGATCAATTGAAAATTCTTTTGATTTGGAAAAAGGATTAATCCTTATACTACATAATTTATAAATTCAAGGTGGAATCTTTTCATTGAAAGGTATTTTTTTGCAAACTTTTAGTATTATTTGTCTTTTCAATTTCTTTTTTTGGATTTGAGAAAATGAGAGAAAAGGAGAAAAATACAGTCAATTCTAAGTTTTCAAGGTTTCTTTGGATTTCTCATCATAATACTATCTAGTATTGACTTACAAAATTAATTGATAATATTTAAATACAATTATAGTATATATACTTAAGCTATATCTAATTAGAGAGGATTTGAATCCAGACTTTTAAACTTCGATCAGTCATCCACTTCATCTTACACAACCGATACACATGACCACATACATGTTAAAAAGATAAATGATCTCCTATAGATGTATTTCGTGCTGAACTGTGTATGTGTATCATGGATAACTGAAGAAAGCGTGTAAGTTTGGGTTCAAATTCCCTCTAATAAAATTAATTAATGTATAATTTCAAACAACCTCTTATTAATATTTGAATTGACAGATTTATTTGGACATTCTTATACTTATTATTTGTCTTTAAAATTTTGAATTTTTTTTTTTTATTTGCTTTTTAAAAAGTGAGGAGAGGAAGGGAGGGGAGAGAAAATACAGTCAATCATAGAAATGTTGACGACTTTGATGAAAACAATAATTGTCAGCAACATTTGATATAAATTACAAATCAAATCAATATTCCAAATAAAAATGAACTGATTGGCTTTGAATTATCAACAACAAATTAACAACAACAAAAAAAAGTTTAAAATGAAACTTCTTATTTATTTGTATTCTTATTGCCTGTCCAATAGTTGTTTACTTTTTGACTTTTCAAAAATCCAAAAATAAAAGGCATCATCACTTTTGTTTTGAACCAAGTAATTTATTGGCAGCATGCATGGACCATGCAAAGTTCCTTTAACCTACCCCCTTGCCTTTCTTTTCTTCATTATAAATGACCCAAGATCTCTAAATGAAGAAATGTAAGGAGGTTTTTTACTTTTTTTAAAATTAAAAACTAATTAAAAAAACAATTTAAATGAACACTTCTAATTCTAATGTTTCCATAAAAATATTTTAACAATGTAATCAATGAAGAACACAAAGTTTATTTTAAAATTAATTTCTAACAAATTAAAGTAAAATGCATGGCAGTGGATCATAGGATCACAGTATTTTAAAGACGCAATTAAAAAGAAAATGGAATGTAGATAGCCGAGTATATTGGTATTATATTTATATATTATTAATTATGTAATGGCATAGTATTTAATGACTATGTTTTACATTGATATTTTCAAATAAATTAAATAGTTCTATCTTTATATCCATCTAACATTTGATCTAAAGGAAAGCTTATTGTTGTATTCAAATACTTATTTCATTTGTAAGCTATGATCTTTTTTTTTCTTTTCATCCATTTGATATGATTCACAGGATTGCAGTTTATCAACAAGCAAAGAAAATGCTTAAATGTTTTGTATTGGGCTATAGTAAAAATGAAGATATTCAAAATAAACTCAGTGTTGAATTAGTAATTAGCATTTTTAAACATTATAAACTAAAAAGAGATCTATTCTTAGAAGGAATGAATGAAGATCAATAGTCAAAATCTGACTTCTTCAGTGAAGAAGTAAAAAAGATGGAAGTAACATAGGATGATTTGAAATGAGAATGATTTTATTTCATGAAAGAATACAAATTTTTTAAAATCAATTTTTAATATATATATAATTCTTGTAGGAAATGTGTCTGGCATTGATAAATTGTTTTAGACAGATATTGATTTGTAATAAATATTAATAATATTTAAACAATTTATTGCTCAGGGGTTCATAAAAAGTGCATTGGAATTGATGAAGGCAAATGGCAATCCATGGATCTTTGACTCCAGAGTCTGCAATTCTATTACTGTACTATTTGAAAATAAATTCATTTTTGGTTTGCAATATATATTACTTTAATAATAAAGGCTATTGTAACATTTTAATACAGCTAGCATTTTGAAGTTTATAGATCCAGTTACTATATATATGTATGTACACACATGCTTTTTTTGCAATATATTATTGAACAAAGCTATTGTTTTATTATTTGTTTTGTAGGTCATCATATCAGCATATCAAATGCTGGCTGACCTCTACCTCTCTGATTATAATAATTGTTTCCAAACTTATGAAAGAGGTGGTGATTGTGAAGAAAAAATTTATGCTGAGCAAGAAAATAGCTCTTCTATGGATGATGATGATGAAAATCAATTAACTAATTATTTGGAAGTGAAAACATTATGCATTCAAGATAAACATCAAAATAAATATAGAGAAATTACAAATAATCCACCAGTATGTGGCTCATTGGAAGAACGATGTCGGAAAGCTTTAGATAATGTTGCAAAGGTATTTATTTTTATAAATATTAAAATTAATATATTTAAAACATTTAGTATATATATGTATGCATGCCCACATTGTATATATGTGTTTTTATTGAAAGATTATATACATTATCCATAGAACCCTAATAATGTGAGATTCAGTTGAAACATTGATGCTATAATAATAATAATTAGCAACCATGTTCCTGTGTGTATAGTTTTAGATAACCTTAGTAATTGTTTGCAGCACTTTAAGTGAATCATAAAATTCGTGAGAGCACTTGTGAATGTAAGGATCATCATATCATAAATGATATGAAAATAGCAAAAAAAAATGGCATATTTAGTTCCAGTTAGATGGTTACAGAAGACAGTTGAAAAATATAATAAGATTTATTAGTTGATATGTCAAGATTGCTTCTTTTCTTTGTATTCTAATGGCATCTATCAAGTTACATGTGTATGGATTAATATATCAATATATATATATATTGTAATGATAAAAATCATTTCACATATACTATCAATGGGTAAACATATTTTTATAGGTAATAAAGTGTACATATTCTGTTTACATTACCATGGGTTGTGTAAAAGAAGAGGGATATTATCACATTAGAGAAAGCATATTTAATTAGTGTAGAATTCCATCAAGCTAAAGCTTATCCTGAAATACTATGACTTGAACAATATATTTGTGTCTAAATCATGCCTTGTATATCTATTTCAATGTCACATGTTACAATTTGATATGTATACATACAACCATATTAGATCTATTAATAATAAAATAAATCATCAGTATCTTCTTTCCTACAATTCAAGTGCTTCATTATTATTGTTTTCTTAAATTTTCATTATATATATATATTGGGTCTTCCACCATTATCCTATTATAGGTTAGGATGATGAGATATTCATCCAGCATGACTATCATGGTTGACATGCATCTTGCTTTTTTTTGGACTCACTATTTTCAAGATTATAACATAGAGAATTTTTCAAAAACACACTCCAGACATTTTTAATTAAAAGTAGCAATTTTATTAACATTGTAACAAAGGAAAATTAAAATGTTAAACTTTATAGCTAATCCTAAAAAAAAAAAAAAAACTATAAAGCTTTATTATATAATCCCCTTCTCCACATCAATAATGCTAATGTAAAATTTTAATATGATTTAACAATTTAGATAATGTAATTAAAAAAAAAAAAAATAGATATGGTGTTTGCAAATAAAATTAACTTAATCAAAATTTAATTTTATCAATACTAGAGTTAAGTTTCTATAACATTTGACAATTATATTTTGAGTTTTGTCTATAAAAAAACCCATCACAACTTTTTGTGAATATATTGCAAGAATTTATATATATATATATAATTGAGATAGATTTAAGATAACATTTAATTTAGTTTATTCATGTCAACCTATTACCACACATTTATATATGATATATGTATGCAAAATAATATGATAATTTTGAAGTCAATTCTCTGTACAATAATTTTTCCATTAGTTGAGAAGTTTGTTACACTGATGATTCGTAATCACAATGATTTGATATATTCAGTCTTTTTAACAGTTGCAACACTAACAGAAAGAGATTTAAAATATATTTTATCATAAATGAAATTCTATATTTATAAATTTCAATAAAATTCTCCATTCTGACATGTTAATAAATAGCATTTTATATTTTTAAAAGTCAAAAATGGGTATGTATGCTTAAAACTAATGTTTATCTTTAGAGAAATTTATTTCTTTCTTTTGAAGTTTATTTATTTTATTAACACATTTGAATATCTGACATCTATTTTCCAGATAATTCATGATTCTGAATACACATGTTTGTACTCAAACACCGGCTTACCAATTTAAATAATTTGATAACTAATAATAGAATAATTCTTAATGAAAGATTCAATTAATACATTTTATTTCAAGCATGCATCTGTATATTCCATCTTGTGTAGAATTTAGAATTGTTTTACTTATCTTATTTAATTTTAACTATTTTATTTTTTAAGGAAACATGAAATTAGGATTTAAATTTAAGCACATATAATTTCAGTATTGTTTCTTGTGTAGGCAAATTCAAGCACTGCACCTATGAGAGCACTGCACCTATGGGGAGTTTGTCTCTTTTAGTAACAGTTATGAGCAAACATAAGAAATGGTAATCGTGATGTTTGGTGGATTAATACCAATCCTGCCTAATAGGATGGTTATTAAAGAACCAAAGACACCAAAATGTATGGGTACTGAACTGAGTTCAGACCTATATGACTATATAAGCTAATGAGCTTGGAATGAAAATATTATTGTGTTTTCAATTTTATTCTCATAGTTTTGTAGTTAAGTAGAGATAAAAGATGGCTGCTGTAGGGTTGCATTAGATCCTAAGATCTAGGTGCAATGCTCTCAGATCCAATGCTCCTCACTGATGAAGGCCACAAACCAGAAACTAGTCTGGGGCTATTATATGAGTAGGCACTAGATAGGGATTTTATGCACAAGCCTTCTGGCATCCATTGATTACTCTGGCTTGCAATGAGTGGCACTACTGTATGGAGAGTTTTGCCTGTTTTAGTAACATGCTAAATGTTTATCATTCTATAATAACTTAAAAGCTTAATTTTCACTTTGATTACTTTATATAGATATTTTTATTTGAGATATACTCTGTCATGTAATCAATGAAAGGGATAACATTTGATCATTGCGAAATTGTATGTGAAAAACATGTATACACACAGTGAATGTGTTGATCATATCATTGTAATAAAAATAAATAAACTTAAAACGAAAAATTGAAAATGTTAATCCATTGTTGATTATATGTATATTTTTTAATTTTATTTTTATAACATTTACGAAACTTCATTTAACTTGGCATAAAGGACTAATGGGAAATTATCTATTTTCTTTTGAATAAGCCTTCTCCAGTAATTGAAATAAATATGGAGATTAAATTTAAAAAAAATATTTTTATCATCTTATAGATATTTTGACAAGGTTTTGTTTGGCATCTATCACAATTGAATTTAAAAGAATAATCTTATTTACTGACTTAATAATTTTCTCAGCTTTTGTTCAGCATAACAACCTGTGTTAAATATGTATTAAAAATAAACTTTTCATAGTCATTCAAGAAAATTACCTTTATAGAATATATTGTTTATTTATCATATAATTTATTCCTTGAAATTTTAATATTTAAAAGAAACAACACAGCAGACTTAAATTGGACCAATGGCAAAAGGAGGGACCATTATCATCCTCTGACTGATTAATATACTTTCTGTTTGACATTTTAAAAATAAAATATACATTCTTGACCTTAATTTCTTTTTTTCTGGTCTTCAAGAACACTAATTTTTACACTAAATATATGCTAGCTTCAATATTTTAAAATAATAATAAAAAAAATTTACAATATGGAAGATAAATATTTTAAATCTTTGAATATTGTTGTATTGATGATTATTCTTATTAATAGAGTTTATCATTTTAAATTGAAATTTGATATATTTTTAATTATGAATGTATTATATAATTATAAACAATTTCACTGTTGTTAGTGCATGCACTCACATACTTTTACAGCAAGCAAACATTTTTTTTTTGTATAAAGTGGAATAGTTTAGAATGGGTGCATTATATTAGTTATTAAGATTAACCTGATCTGTATAAGATTTTCCTGTTTAATGTAAATAAATTTTATTTTTATCTTTAAACGCTTAGCTTAAGCTTATAATCTCTAGAATTATAACTATTGATACTATTTGAAGTTCCTTAGTTTCTCAATCTGTTTAATTTAGATTCATTTATTCTGTTCAATTTCTTTAATTTTGACTGATTTTTTTCTTCTTACTATATATGTATGTATTTGCACATTTTAGTCTTATGGGCATATATTCAAACAAGGCTAGCACTTTTACATTTCAGTATGTATAATACTTTTCCAGATGTATATGCATATGCTTGATGAAGTGATATATATTTTCCTTCTACTTTATTATCTAGCTGAGTGCACTTTTGGTGCTGAACACCATAATCATAGCATTAACCAGATAATAAATTAGAAAGGAAAATATATACCATATTGCCAAGTATACATATTTAAGTATGCAAAAATACTACATATATAACAAAGTAAAAATTGAAATTACATTTCAATGTATATGCATTTTAATGATGCATAAACACCAAGTCTATAAAAAACATTCAGAATTATTGTCTTATCAAAAAATTTTTAAATTCTGATTTAGGTATATTTGGCACTTTAGATTTGCGAATTTAGATATTATTCTTGATTTCTATTCCCTCCCCCCCCCCCTCATGATTTGATTGTTAATTTAAATAGCAAGATCATGTTACCGTACTGTTATTGATGTTATATTAATATATAGAGAGTTAATTAATTTTAATTTTTATTATTTGATTAAACACCAGTTTGAAATCATAATTTAATAAAAGTATAACAATGCCCTGTCTTTCAGAATTCAGAAATTTAAAAAGACTGCTACATCATTATTTTAATAAGTCTAACATTTTAAATCATATAACAAATAATAATAAGTTTGCTAATAACCAAGTTGCTGAAGAATTTGTCAAAAATCTTTCCAATTATTTTTTATTTCATTTTAGTGAAAGTTGTATTTTTTGATTTCTAGCTAAAGCAGTCAGTTATATTTTGAAATTAGCTTATTTTCATATTTTTTTAAAGACAGTGGTAATTTTTATACTTTTCAATTTTTTTTTATGCCACTAATAACTTTTATCAAATCAATTTTATAAATTTGATTTTCCCAAACAAGTGGAAAATTATCAACATTCACTCTGAATCCAATCTTTTATATTATTTTTGCATCTTTTTTTATCTAACATTATGGAAAAAATAATTATCAACTCCTCTGTCATGAAGAATATTATTTTTAAAATAATATGACTGTGTTTTGTTTTTATAAATTAATCTACTAATAATCATTTGGGATATATCATTTAGAAAGACATTTGACAGTTCAAAATACTTTCAAATTTTTTGATTGAATTTATTATAGTGATGCAATTTATCATGTAATATATTGTGTGTGCATATATAATATGTTTATGTTTGGAAGTTATTAAATTTATTATTATTATTTTTTTAGGGCTTATGTGTTTTAAATCAAAATATAATTCGAATAGAAAAAGAGAAATTGGCCCAAGAACACAATCAGACTAATTTTCCTAAGCCAAATCACTCAATTCCTTTGCACTTTAAAAATGAAGAAAAAGATAAAACCATTCAAGTGTACTACAATATGTCAGATTTGTCTATTCCACTTCATTGCAGATCATGGCAAAAAGAATGCAAAAAATTTCTTTTGTCCAAAGCATTACAAGCTTACAATTTGCTGGCCGATTCAGCAAATAATTTAAAAAAATTTGGAAGAGCTTTGAGATACATCAGACTTGCACTGTATAGTTATTGTAAGTATTATTTAGTAATCAGTTAATAGTTTTTAGATGCAATTTTGTTGACAGAAATTTAGATGGAGAGAAAATTTCAAAATTTAACAGTAAAAAACTATATTGAGATTTTAAAAATTAAAAAATAACATTTTTTTTTGTTAATTTCACTAGCTTATTTATATATATAGCCTACTTTAGGACCAAAAGCTAGGAATTATTATATTTTTATATCAGTTATAATTTAATGTTTTATAATACGTTGATTATTATTTTTATTATTATTACAACTATTGATATTTTAGCCATAATAATTTATTAATATTTTTAATGGGAATTTATAAATATTTTTAATATGTGCATTCTTGTTGTTCAGCTGCAGCTCAAGTTTTATGTGAAAATGAAGTCCAGAGAGATTGGTCAATTGTGTCTTCTGTGCTGATGGCTGTGGGTGATTGCCACCTTATGCTTTCTCATCATAATCAGAATTTAGATGCTTATAAGGAGGAATATGACTTTATATGTGATATGGACAAAGTGATAATGGATAACATTAAATTGGAAATTAAAGAAACACGTAAGACATGACTTTTTTAAATTGTATATCACGTTTTTGATATTTAATAAAATAAAACTCACAAAGTTAATTGCCTATTTATGCACCATCTATAAAAATAATTCAGAATTACAATAGAGATTTATATTTAAAGTTGCGATTTGGGGTACATAGTGGAAAGTTACTTTTAATAAATAGTTTTCTGATGACTTCGTACGCAAAGTTCATCTGTTATAGATAAGAATATTAATTTGTTTTGTAGTTTATTGAAAGATAATTTGCTAAAAATGTATATAATGAAAATGTGAAAATATAAGTAAGAGAGAAAATATTAAAGAGTAACTTTGAATTTACATTAAAATTTAAAATATATGGAACTTGTTGGTATATATAAATAAGACATTTTTCAAAATTTAAAATAACTCTTGGTCTTTTTTGTGGGCCATTTAGCAGCAACATGGTTTACTTGATAATCACAGAAGCACTTGATTCTTTCTTTAATTAAAGTAATAATTTCCAAGGGTAAAAACATTTTATTGCTTAGTTAGATAGAGTAATCAATGGATACTAGATGGTAGTGCTATCATATCCACATGCCTGATTTAGTTCTGGTTTACAATCTTAGTTAATGAGAACTTTTGAATCTAATACATCTTTCCAGCATTTCTCTTTAATTCTTTTATACTTTCAAGCTAATAATCTGAATTTAGAAGTTCACCAAGATTTACAAGCAATTTAACTTAGATTCAAAACCGTAGAGTGTTTTTAGGATTTCAGATAATTATTCCTAATACTATAAAAGAATAAAAGTGGTTACTGGATGTGCAGGTTAATTAAATTCAAAACTCTTCACTGACGAAGACCATAAGCCAGAAACTAGGTGGAAAGTATTGATATAATAACACTATCATTTATTGATTACTCAAGTTCACAGTAGATAGCTTTATATTAGAATGAGGAGAGTAATTTACTGCTTCTTAAAGCATATATTTATTAAAGCAGATGTCATTTTTATTAGCATATATGGATATTATTATTCTGCCTGTTCAATTGTTTACTTGCCTTATTCTTTTATTTTCATAATGCTAAAACTATGACTTCCATAATATTTGCAATTAGTTTATCAGAAATTACCTCATTGGAGTTAGTTAATAGTTTTATCTTCAATAGTTTCTCTTCCTCTTTCCTTTCTAATATATAACATATAATAACCACATTACACTCTTTTAACACTTTAAAGCAAAAATTATTTATTAATATTACAGTTTCGACTGTTCCTAGCAGTCTTAGTCAGATCTTATTATCTACTAAAACTCTCACTTTTCCAAAAAAAAAAAAAAAAAAAATGAGAGTTTTAATAGATAATAAGATCTGACAAAGACTGCTAGGAACAGTTGAAACTGTAATATTAATAAATAATTTTTGCTTTAAAATGTTAAAAGAGTGGAATGTGGTTATTATATATTAATAGTTTTATAAAAAAAAAATTGTTGAAGATGTAGGATACATGTATATATATGTTCATTAAATAATAGATTTTACTTTTATTAAACAGGCAAAACTCTCCATACAGTAGTGCCACTCAGTGCAAGCCAGAGTAGATGCAAAGATCTAGGTGCCATGCTCTCAGATCCAAGGCTCCTCACTGACAAAGGCCACAAGCCAGAAACTAGTCTTGGGATATTGGATGAGTAGGTACTAGATAGAGATTTTATGCATAAACCTTCTGGCATCCATTGATTACTCTGGCTTGCACTGAGTGGCACTACTGTATGGAGAATTTTGCCTGTTTAATAACAGTTATGAATAAGCATAAGAAATGATGATCAGGTGATGTTCAGATTTTATGTAGGTTTATTATTTAATTTGTTTGTAAATGATTGCAGCCATTTTGCATTGCATTTTTGAATAATA
Source organism: Epiperipatus broadwayi (assembly GCA_028023455.1). Classification (NCBI taxonomy): domain Eukaryota; kingdom Metazoa; phylum Onychophora; class Udeonychophora; order Euonychophora; family Peripatidae; genus Epiperipatus; species Epiperipatus broadwayi. The sequence continues at coordinate 1,281,717 of JAQFVV010012503.1, read as the reverse complement.
TTTATTTGCTATCAAAGTTTATGGAAAATTTTCTGTATGTTTGATAGAATTAAGGATATATGATTTAGTGTTCTTAAATATTTTGCTAGGGCTGGTTAAGTAAGTAAAATTAATTATTATTCATCTACTTCTTTAGCTATATTGATTACGTAGTGCATAAGGTTTTCCGATATGCTTATAATTTTGCAAAGGTCTTGGAAAGAAAATTCATAATAACTAGAATTCTTTTGCAAAATCATTGACAGGTTGATAAATTGTATTGGAGATCTATTCATCAGTTGATTCTAAAGTTATATATATGTATAACGAGTAACATAATCTTAAGTTTATTAGAGATTTGAAATTTTAATTAATATTTTTTTTTGATTAATATCAGCTACAGCAGCTTTGTCAATTGAGATTCAGATTTTGGATATTCTTTAGCTTTGTAAGTTATTTTCTTCTTAATGAAACTATTTTTTTTCTAACAATAGTCATGATATTTTCTAGTTAGAAGTTTTTGTTGTTAGCATTTTTTACTTCTATTATTTTCATTATTATTTTTAATGTTGGACAATTTATTTTTATTTTATTTTATAGTCTTTTATTTATTTATATACCATTGATTGTAAAATTTAAAAAATGTTTTGTTGAAATAATTGCCTTTTTATTTTTTATAACATCAATTATGTTATCAATGTGGTATTGAGGTTATTTTTGCTTATGATAACCTTTTCCATTACTACTTGAGATTTCATCAATTGTTTGCTAGCTTTATATATATATATTATTCTTGTAATATTTAGTACCAGAATTTGCCATTACTAGATATTGTTATAAAAATTACACCCAGTAAATTTTGCATAACCTTAATCAGAGTAGAGAATCAGTGGAATTAATTCAATTAAATTTACTGGAAGTATTAATTTTAAAAGAAATAAAGAATTAATATTTGGACATTTGACAATTTCCTTTTAGACAAGAAAATAGTAATTTATATTAAGGCTATGCGTCTAGATGTGACGGTAAGGACCTCTACAAATCTTAACACAAGATTAACAACTTTAAAAGATTTGTAGAGGTCCTTAGTGCATAGTCTTAAGGTTATAGCCTTAATATATATTAATTACATAATGAGTATGCACTTTACAAATTATTAATTACAAGAAAATAGTCTAAAAATCAAATAAATGTTGTGAAATTTATTTTTCAAAAATATAGAATGGTAGATGAAATGGGAGTTGAAAATATATAGATTTAAAACATTTGCTTATTTTATAATTAACTTTTACTAAGTTAAAATATAAAAAAAACAATCTTTGACCGTAATTTTTTTTTTTTTTAATACTTTTAATGCATTCGGTAACACATGTACATCAAAAAATATATTGAATTTATTTTCAAATTTCTATGTTAAGATTGCTTTTTCCATCATTTATAATTTATGTGATATTATGGAAGAGAACTTTTCGAGCTATTTAACAAATATCAATATTTCAGTGATCTAAAATTACAAATTTTTGTTATTAGTTAAATTAATCTTAAATTGTTTTGGAATTAAAAAATAAAGTCACTAAGCTCTTAATGTATGATACATAGTTTTTGATTATTCTCTTAAAATAATGTGACTATAAGGCATTGATTTGTAGGCAATTTTAAATGACAGAATGCCTAAAATAACTTGACGTACCATGGTCCATCACTCTAAATCTTTTTAGTGATATTTAATAAACCAGGGATCGGGAATTGGCAGCTCTAAAGCTGTATGTGGCTCTTTAGTGGAAAAGGGTGGCTCTCTTATTTTGTATAAAAAAAAAATTATGCAAATTTTATTAAAAATTTAATATATTATAAAATAATATTTTATATATGTATAGTAATACATAATTTGGAACTAATTGTATTAATTTTATTATGATTTAATTAATATAATTAATACAAAATTGTATATATTGTGTCAGATGATTTAAATTTAAAGTTGCATACTGCACATTATGTTGCACAGTATAATGTCCACAGAAGATCTGTCATTATAACCTGCACTTTAGAATTGCCACTTAATTATTTGTATTGTTTGATTTATATGTGTGTTTTAATTCTGTCTAAGTTATAAATAATTATTTAATTTGAATATTATCATTGTATCTTCATATTTATATAAATGATTTTTTTCATGATAAATTTTATAATGCAAATTTATTGAATTTATTAGAAATTTAGAAAAAAAAAAAGTTCTAACTAAAAGTAAAATTTACAGAAAAATTTAATTTTTTTGGTTTCAGCCATCAAAATATTATATGCAAAGAGTTGTTCGAGTATTGTACATGCATAATTAATGTTATTAAATTTATAAATAATGAATGAAATTGATTTCAAGTTGCAACTCTCTAAATTTTAATTTTTTTGTTTTTTGTTAAAATGGCTCTCTGCTCAAAAATGTTTCCAACCCTTGTACCTGTTTCTTTTAGTTGCTAGTATATTATCTTCAACAGTTATACACTTTCAGTATCTTTACTGTATCTTTAATGCTACACATTTTATTAAAAAAAAAAAAAAATTGTAGAATTATTTTATGAACTGAAATTTTTTTATTAATATAATCAAAATTATAATTTGATATTAACAAAAAATGAACATTTAAACTCACTTCTAAATTTGTGTATAAATCCATAAATAAAGATTTTACCTAAATCCAAAAATATTGACTGAAAAAAAAAAATTAAATTTCACAATACATGAGAATTAATAATATTTTAATTTGTGAAGCGCAGATAGTTGAAAATTGAAATAAATTGAGACACTGCTGAATCTCACTGCACTCGTTAAAATACCTATCCAACAGCCAATCAGATGACATGATAGCCATCTAAATGACAATCAAACCCAAACACACAACAAAGATTTTACAAGAAAAGGGTGGCCACCCTTCTCTCAACTTTTCTTTCTATATATCTAAGCCAGTTGCAAGTATTTAGGTTTGAAAGCTTGAAGCTTTAAATATCTTCACAAATAACTCACTGAGTCTAAATCATAAACATACAACGCGAAATCATATGATTTACTACATAGTAGTTTTAGAATAAATAACAAGCAGTAAAGTATAATTCTCACACTATCATAAGGAGATTTAAAAATATTGAGTTAAATAATGACTCTTTAAAAAAATAGGTCTAAGAAAATTGAATATTACTTTCCTCCATGAATGAATTAATCCTTTAATTAAACCTGAGGAATATACTGCCAACTATCTAATTCTTATTATCTTTTTTTTTTAGTGCAGCCATGTGGCCAACTGGTTACAAAATATATTTATTACACCATCACAACAGTTCTCATACTTAAATAAATCATAGTCAAGGCATTATTTACTACCTAATTATAGTGATATCTTGACAACTGATTGCTAATATTCAACTGATTTATTTAAACATAAGGGGTGTAGTGATTTATGCACACCTACCCATTACCAACATCATTTAATTCTCTCAGCTTATTATAATATAAACAATAGCAGAGTTTCTTTTTGCTATTCGAGCCTATCTATTGCAAAGTTGAATAATTAGGGATCTACCAGATGATTGTGCAATTTAATCATTATCCACCAATTTTTGGTTGTTGAGTTTATCACTGAAGATTTGGAATTCAAATCAGGAACTTGTACAGCTATTTATGTGGCTTTACTTTTAAACTAATGGCTTAAAATTCAAAAAATCTTAATATTTTTTTCTAGTGCTAAAGTAGAACTGAAATTATTAAAATTTATAGCTACCACCAGAATTGTGTGAATATGCAAGCAGATTAGTTTAGTGTAAAAAACTAAAAATAGTTTTTATTCAATACATGGAGTAAATTGATTCCAAAAGATTAATCTGTACTATACTTTCATATTCTCTTAGTTTCATCTTCATAAAGGACAGATCTTGTGAAATCAAAACTTCTTAGTTAATAAGCTTATTTCAGCTTAGCATGCCAATGCTTCCAAGTATTCACTTGTAATTATGAAAGTGAAGTTATATGCCATTTAAAATATATTAACCATATGGTAGGTGCTTATTAATAATCTGTTTCAATTAATATATTATGCTTTAGTTATCCTTGAAATTAAAGTATGGGTCTGGTAGACATTTCTTTCAAAGATATTTGAGGATTTTTTTGCTATTTATGCTCTCTTTTGCATCCTTAAAATTTGCAATCTACATTAGTGATCTTGAAATTAAGATTATAGTAGACACTGGCTAATAGATTTTTATTTAAGTTAAAGACATCGATTAGATTTTGTCGGTGTTGCTTTTTAAAGTATTTTATCTCTTTTCATTGTTAGAAATGTGTTTTTTTTTTATGTTTTTAATCATTCACTAATTTTCTCTTCCAGGATGAAATCCTCAAGCTGTTCTTGCTGTAGGTATTGGAATTTTTTCTTAATGTTCCTAGACTCTTTTTTTCTTGTTATTCCTTTTATTTTCTTTCAATCAGTGAATTTTTATTTTCAAAATGGTATTAAATATTCCAGTAGACTTTAAATTTTCAATAAGTTAATACCTATGCAAATATAATATATTTGGGCTAATTTTGTAAAAAAACTCCAATATTTCTAGATTGCAAATGATGAGAATATATGATAAATTCAAAAACATATACAATATTAGCCAACATAGGAATTCTTTTTTTTCCCATTGGTTAACTGTTTTGACATTCCAACAGATTATCTTATATTGTATTTTTGTCTTTTATATATTATTGGGCTTGAGTGGATATCTTTATTGCTTATAAATATTATTAATCAATTAAAATGTTGAATATTGATGTTACTATTTCTTGAAATGGGCTCACCAATACTTATGTGCTTTTAAAATAGCTGATCACGCCATAGTTAGTTAATTTCTCATTCAAGTTCTTATTTATTATATTTACAGTAAAAGGGTATTTATATTATTTATTCAATTTCTCATTTGGTATGAGATTATATGTGTGCTCAAAAGACTATTTTTCTCCCATATGTTTAAATCTTCGATCTTATCAGAAATCACAGTCCTGCTACAACTCAAGAGAATATCAAAGATCCCAAAGGATTAGCTTTCATAATGAAAATTATTTTCAAGATAAAGGCTATCCTGATCTGACTCAGAAACTTGCCTGATTTGAAAATGATTTTATATATATATATTATTTTTATTAAAACATTGATTGTCTTATGATATATAATTTATACTAATGTGTTGTTAAATACCTCTTATCCATTATATTCTTTTCATCACATTTCCACTGGGTTTTATCTATGTGAATCATTTTATTACATGATTGATTGGTTATCTTCAAGTATTTAATGGCAAAATGACTTAATTCCTCATGGATTTGAATTTAAATTTTTCTCATTTGATTCTAGACACTGAGTGAGTACTATTTTCCCAGATGTTTTTAAAAAGAAATATTGACTTAGTATATTGATGATAGCTTAGATTTTATTTATTTAAAACTATTTGTGAGATTTAATTAGATGTTTTCTATATATATATTATTGTTTTTCATTTCTGATAATTATCTAATTAAGTAGTAGTTTTGGTGTATATTATATTTGCTTATGTTACTTTGCTACCATTTGATTTGGAAATTATTATTATTATCTAAGTAGTACAAATTGGTTTTTCATCATATATTTTTTATTTTATTATAAATAAAGCTCGTTTTCAAATATATGTTGAAGGTATTCAATGCTTTTTTGCAGTATTAAAATAATTATTTTTCCAAATCTTATATGAGTTTTTAATTTATATGTATTACTTTTGTGATTGTTTGCTTTGTCTTTAAAAAGAACTTTCTTTAAAATTAGCAGTGTTGAAAAATAGCTAGGCTTTCTTTTAATCGATCATCTTATTTGGTTATTATTGTTGTGCCTGTTTTAATTGATTAATGTAAATGTTATTAAGTAGGGTAGATAGAACAGCTTTTAAACTGCACAACAAACATGTTTTCAACACTCATCATAGTGAAATATTGAAAAAGAATCATTATCAAATTTCCAGTTGTTCAAAGATTAGAAGTATTTTCTAGCTGAAATAGCTAAAACTCACATACTGACCAATATTGAATTGTTAGCTGGATTGATTAATGGCTTATCACCAAAAAGACAATCTCTTAAACCTATTGAAAAAAAAAGTAAGTTATTTGGCTTGAATTTCAGGCCAGGTCATAGCATAATAGAGGATTAATATTACATAATCATTGAAATAATGTAAAATGTAATTTTATAATACATCTTTTCTGTACATCGAAGAAATAATAGAAATGACAGTTTCTAAGTTTTCTTTATGAGATAGTTTTTGTTAAAACATTTTATGTAGACATTTTTGTACGAAAATTTTGATTTGAAAATATATGTTTTTTTATTTTTATTTCAAACTTTCTAATGTCTATGTACATATATATCTTTTGTAGAATATGATTGGGCATGTGATTTTTCTGGAGGAATTGAATCAAGTCTATTGATCAGCCTTAATTGTTATGAAGAAGTACTTGACATATTACAGCAAAATTCATCTTCACAGGAAAATCTGAATACAGTTCTCAAAAGATTGGGTAATATACGTAATGAGATGGGTGTCTATTATATGAATCTATCTTCAACTCTAAGCGTGGGGGATAATAAAGGTAAGTATTAAACTAATCAAACTAAATCATTTTTTAAAGGATGTATGAGGATATTTTATTTAATGTAAGATTTTTATTTTATTTTTTAAAGATGGCTAGCTATATTCTATTATTGTTTTTCATAGATTGGATAGTTATTAACTATGTGTTGGGCAGTTTGAGTTTTTTCTGAAGCAGATAAGCATAAGATTCATGGATGGTTCTGGCCCTAAGTTCTGATAATATTTGGGAATATCAAAATTCAGCTAGGAAGAAAAAAAAAAATCTTTGGGCCTTGTAAGAATTCCATTTTTTATTTTATAATTTTTCATTTGTTTGAGGTGATTTTTTTATTCTTTTGGTTGAGCATCAAGGTAGAGGAGATCTTATTTGAGGTAGTGAGACTATGTTTTGATTTACTGAAAATTCTGGTTTATTAAATAGCTTTGTGTATATATATATAGTATATTTTTGTGAGGCTTCATATAATGGTAGAAAGATAATTTAACCATTGCATAGGAATTGATTTATATGACCCAATAATGGTTTTTTTTTTAAAATAATATAACTGTATAACAAGAAGTTTAATATGAGCATTTGGTTTTTCAAACAGAAACACAACATTCAGCCAGTAGTCTGTGTTAAGGAACTCGTTCTTATAATGTATTTGCATCATAACCCCAAGAAATGCCAACTGATTTTCCAAGGAAGTTGTTTTAAAAATTATTTTGCATCTAATAGGTAAAAAAGTTATAATCCAAAGTTATTTCTAAATAGGCTTCTGTTGAAGAAGATTGTTTATTTTACAATATCTTTACATTTGCTTAGCAGAAAGATCGACCTTCTGTCTTGCTGGGATAAAGAATAAGGCTTTAGTCTTTGAAAAATATTTTGAAACTTTTTTTATTAATATCAATAATTTTTTATAATTCTGGGAAGGGTCACATTATTGAAGTCAAAGCAAAATTATCTTAGATGAATTTTTTTGCATTTTGGATTTGGAATACCATTGAAGAATATATTAAATAAAATAGGTAATAGAACTGGAACTTGTGGAAGATCATTTGAAATTTTTTTGTTGAGGAACATCTATCAAATAAATTAATGGTTTTTATGCATTTAAAAATTGTATAGGCTTTTAGGATATCATTTTTACAGTCATAGGCTGAAGTCAGGTTTATAAATGTGATATCAGTTTTTAATTTATTTTTGGAATTCTTTTTGCTATGGATAGTTAAATATTAAATTTATTTTGGTGATTTTGTCTTGCTCTTTTAAAGAACTGGGGGGGGGGGGGATGTAATCATTTTTATTTAATATACCTAGAACTTCATAAGGAGTTTGAGATCTGGAAACGATAGAGATAGAACTGTGATTTATAGATCATGAGATCTAGAGTTCACTGCTCTACCACTACACTAAATCACACAAGGAAATGTAATGATGATTAATTTAAAAATAAAAAAATAATTGTTTTTATTGCTCAGGGTGTTAATAAGAAGTTCACTGCCTGAAATATCAGAATTGGAATAAATCTGAGGACCTATGCTTTAAAGCAGGGGTGGAGAACTTCCAGCTCTGAGATCAACTCTGGCCCTTAAAAACTCTCAATACAGCCCCCCATATATTTTCAAAAACGTATATAATGTAACCCTGTATAAAACTTTTATTTAAATATATTAAATTAAGAATTAAGTAAAATATAATATTTATTTTCTCACCTACATCTAATCTTTATATTAGTTCTAATTCATTCTATCAGAGATGCAATATTCTAACACATTATGCAGCCTATTTGTCTACAGATTTAATCTATATTGATGGCATTTTGTTTGATTTTATAGTGATTTTTGCATACTAATTATATATTCATAAAATTAAAATTAGAATTTTGTTTTATTATTATTATTTTGCATTTAATTTTTTTTATTAGAATAGCTACACTGAGTAACCTAAAAAAATTGGCCACAGAAAAATGCATGTTTCAGTTAGAAGTGAATCAGTGCATATTATTATTACAGAAAGAAATAGTAAATCGATATGCCTGATATGTCTGGAAAATATTTCAGTTAATAAAGAACCCTATTTTTCAAAACATTCTGATTACAACAGAATTGTTAGAAAAGAAAGAAATATTAAAATAGAAAACTTAAAAAGGAGCTTCATCAAGTGGCTGCCATGTCTCATAAAAAGTCCAATAACTTGGACAATTCTGGGAAGGCAAACTGCATTATTTTAACAACAACAACAAAAAAAAAAAAAACAGAAGCTTCAAAATCATTTTCTAAAGGTGAATTTATAACTGGCTGCATCTTAGCTGCTGAAGAATTAATTTGTCCAGAATATAAAAAGAAATTCAAGTATGTAAATATGTCACGAAGAATAGTTATAAAGAAAATTAGAAGAATTATCATTCAATGTGGAACAGTCATTAATAATAATGATGTTACTTTATTTTAATTCACAAAAAAATTATGGCCCTCATTTAAAAAGGGCAAATTGAAATTGGCCTACTAGCTGAAAAAATTGCCCACCTCAACTGCTTAGAGGTAAATTAACTAAATGTTTGATCAAATATAGTAGGCTAATTTTTAAGCTATAATTTTGTATGACCCATGAATGGTATTATAATTTGTAGATGGTCCTTGGCAGAAAAAAGGTTCCCCACCCCTGCTTTAGAATCTAATACTCAATCATTGCATTAAAGCATGCGTGGCATAATGATAATGAGAAATAATTTTGGGGGATTATTTTTAAGTTTATTATAATTTTAAATTATTATAACTTTCATCCAAAATTTTGGGAATTGTTTATGTATGGATAATTTTAATAAATAATTATTATAACTATGTTTTTTTGACTTTGAATTGTAAGTTTTTTTTGGAAATTCTTCAAGTATGTTATTTTCTCCAGGAATTTTTTCTGGTTTAAGGCCGTCAAGCTTAAATATATTGGAGTATATAAGTTAAAAGCATTTAAGCTACAGGAATTTTATAACAGAGAAGTTTGTAGACTGCTCTAAGGATATCTTTTCAAATCTTATCAATCTTCTAAGTCCAAGTTTGATATATAAAACTGTGTCTATCCCATTGGTCTGATAGTTTTTTTTTTTAGATGTGTTTATACCTACTAAATTAGTACAGAAATTTTACTTTTGACTGGCTTTCACAAAATTTTGACCTTTCTCACCCCACTGCATCAAGAATAATTTATAACTTTGACAGCAATTTTTGAATTTTTGATAGGCAAATATTTACTGTCAAGAATATTTCTGGTTTTCTTCAATATATAATAAATTGCTTTCAGTATCCTTGAGGGGTGAACTCTTTAGAAGCTGTTGATATGAGTTTTTTAAATCTGTCATAGCTAGACAGGATAAATGGGATTTTATTACTATTTTTTTCCCCCAAAATATCCAGAGTTTTATCTCTATTTAGTTTTTCTAAATTCCATATGAATTAATTATGGGCTTGGGTTTATGGCCACTATGGAACTGATTAAAGACCTTTAAAATGTGGTCATAGAAAAAAAAATGGAGAAAATTAATTGAATGAATAAAAGAGAAATGAGAAAGTTTTAGAAAGAGTATATGAAAATAGAAGATTGATTGAGGAAATCAGAGATAGAAAGAAGAACTGGACTAGACATTTATTAAGAAGAAAGAATTGTTAAATAAAGGATGTTTTGGAGAGACTCCGTGAATGAAAACAAGAAGAAAGGCATGGAGAAGACTGACCTTTCTGGATGATATAAGAAATGGTAGGATATGTATGGAATTGAAGATCTGGGCAATGAGAAGGACATAATGGAAAAATGAATGAATTGGCTGTGTGTCCATTGGACAGAATACTACTAATGATGGCAGAAAGAATCTAATAGATCTTCAAGCATAAATAAATACTTTTTTGTTGAAATAAAATGTAAATCAGAGGTGATCTGTGATTCCATCCGCCTGAAAGGAATATCCTTCCTTCTTGGTATTATAATGTATGTGTATTTTGTTTAAAACTATTAGTTCTAAAAATTGAGAAGCTGCTTTTTTCTCAGTTCATAGCTTTAATTTTTGTGAGAATTGGAAATTTTATTAAAGATCTGAATAGGATCAATTTAGAGTGAGATTGTTTGTATATTTTGCTTACATAAAGACTATCTGTTTGAATGAAGTTTATATTACTATTTGAACTATAATCAGTAGAAATTATTTATTAAATTGTTTGAAACAAAAATAGCCATATCATATTTGGTATGTATTAAATGAAGAACCAAAATAAAAGCCAAAAATTTAAAGAAGATGAGCATTATTAGATGAATTTAAATCATCTATAATGGTTCTATCTACTAGAGGATCTTTAATTTTTGATTTTGATATAGTATTATTGTTTAGTTGAAGTCCTTTTCTTGGTTTTTTAATTATGTAGTTGGCATATCTGACTCTTAAAAGTGTTCCACAATTTTTAACACTATGATCTGTTTTTCATTTTAATAGCCTATGACTTTTGTCATGGTAGTTCTGGGATAAATATCCCCAATAATAATATCAGGGTTAACATTTTCAATTTTGTTGTGTGATTTCATAATTCATTATTTTTCTTATATCACTGGAATTTTATCTTAGAATGAAATCTGGTTTCCAAATAGAGATATTGGTTTCTTATGCAAACTCGCAAGATGTTTCATGGAAATGCTATCATTTATTCATCCATACTTAGTAAATGACTATAGAAAATATAATTTAAAAATTGTTTTATATGCTTATATATAATAGAATAATTTTGAGTGTATATTTCGTTATATGTTTTATCTTCTGCTGCTTTGACTTTTTTTTTATATTTTCAGCTCAAAATTTGGATTTATCAATCCAAAATTCAAATTTATTCACATTTAATTTTACCATATTTGATTCAGTATATCAAAATTACTAAGGAAGGTGCTTACTTGTTCATTAAATAGAATATTATTATAATTTTTTTTTGGATATTTTGATAATTGTATTTTATCTATCTAAATAATGTATTTATTATAATTAATTAAATTTTTTTTTATAATAAACTCGATATGTGAGACAAATGTCAACACAATATATATGATGAAGAATATTATTAATAATGTATGAGATGAATTACAATTGGATTACCATATCTGGTTTCTATGACTGATTCAATAATGTGCTACTGAAAATAATATTAAAAAAAAATAAATTAGAAATTCGTAAATTTTATATATACTTGCAAATTCACTCTTGATCTTCCATCCTCAGTCTCGTGCTCTTATTGACATTATTGTGATCACAGTAGAAACATTTGCACTCATGGTAGTATATTACTGCTGGTAATTTGAAATTAAAATTTCATTTAAAATTGTTGCAAAGCACAAAATTAATGATCACAGAAATCGTGTACTGATACTCATATTGTATTAAAAAAAGGTTATTTGCAACAAATGTGTGATCAAGATATAAATATAGCCACAATAAAATTGTAATGTTAAACAATACATTATTATATAGCTATAACTTACAATGATTCAAATTTCTCTTAAAGGAAATCAAACATTAATTTGAGAAGTGCAAATATTACAATTTTTTTTTGTCTACTTGCTTATAACCTTATTTTTAAATTCTAGCATGTTTATTAGCAAATTATATAATGATAATACAAAATTACATATCAAAATAAAACATATTCTATTATGGGATAGTTGTAGTTTTATGTAGTCTAATTTTATCTTCATAATCACATAATTATTTTTTTTATAGATAATTTTTATAAAAGGAAGTACAAATATAATTTTTTATTGACTCTGAAGCAATAGTTATTAAAATTTTTTACTGATACTTTATAACCCACTGAAGAAATTAAACAGTTTCAACTCAATTATATATGATTTTAAACTTTAGTTTTTTATTTAATGCATTGTATTCATTGAAACTCTTATACTTTAATTTTTTTGTATTTAGCGTCTACACTATCATACATTGTAGATGAAAACTTAATTTTAGAATTATTCTTTTTTATTATAGTTTAGCAATGGATAATCTTATATATCCAGTAATAACAGTTCAAAATAAAACACATTCTTTTGACCCAGACACTGCTCTGATTTAAAACATCTCTGCTTTTTTTATTTTCTGTATTTTATTATTATCTTTTCTTCATTAGTAATAATGTTTTTATGAAGTATTATAACTTTATCTTTTTTATTGCATTGCCAAATCCATATATGAATAATGTTTTTACTGACAATGGATCTATTGTTGTTTTTCTACGTGTTGTAGTTTTAATTAATGCTAATCTTTACAATAATGTTTATGACAATTAATTAGCCAAAATAAAATTTAGAATGTAATTAATTCACTTTTTTTTCAAAATGAAGGGAAACACATTTTATCCAAAACAGATTTAGTCATTCCTTCAATTTAGTAGTTAAATAAATGAAGAACATGTTTTTTTATTTTTATGTTTAAAAGAAAACTAATTTTAATATTTTCAAAATAAATTGCAAGCATTCTATTTTAAATATATATATGCTTTTGGAAACAGTTTTTTTCCATTACTCGAGTCATTTATTATGCCCACCCTAGTTTCTGATTTTTAGAGTCTTTGTTAGTGAGGACTTGAATCTAATGTACCTCACATTTATATTATAAAACCATAACAAACAAATCCAGTAGCCTGAAATTCGTATAGCTTCATAGATATAATTATAGGCCAATGATTGTATATTTTAGTGACCTCAGTTTTATGTAAATTGACAGAACCTTTCTTCGTAGAATGGTTTATACCAATCATGGGAAATCTTTTTTCATTAGTGAGAATTATGAGATATTAGTCATAAATCAGATTACATTACTAAAAAAAAAAATTCATAGATATATTTATTTAAAGAAAATTTATTTAAATTTTATATAATGATAACAACAAAAAAGAAATTACTTACCAATTTTAGAAAATGAATTACAATGAACACATAAATATATTAAATGAACCGCAGTTGCTCATGCATGGTTTATACTAATAAGATATCATGTGATTTTTTTCCTGCTAGCATTAAATATAAGCTTTTAGCAGTAATTCTCTTCATTCTATTTCAGTGCCATCTAATGTAAACTTGATGTTTTGTTGGTATAAAGCATTTATGAATGATGTCTATTGTGAATTACAATGCACTTTCTATTTTTATTAATGAGTTGATTTTCTAATGAGCTTGATTAAATGATAAAGAATTATTATCTCTTCTGAAAAATATATTTGTTAAGCTGGTATTGTAAATGTAAAAGATGAGATGGGTGGGTAAAAGGTTTGTTAGATTGTTGTTATTATTGTTTTTTTTTTTTTTTTGTTTTTAACTTTTTGAAATAATTTAAGTAATTTTTAATTATTATTTATTTTAAATTTTAGTATTTTTGTTTAAAATTCACATTTTTTAAAAATAAAAATAAGAAAGTCTACTATTTATTAGATTTGAAATTCTCATTTTTCTTTGTTTTTTTATTATTTTCTGCAGATATTTCTTCAATTGTACAAGAAACATGGAAAAAAAGCTTTACTTGTTTTGAGGCAGGAATACAGTTTTTTGAAAGGATTAAAGATGTGGCAAATATGGCTTTACTCAATTCAAACATGGCTCGCTTGATGCGTTTATGTGCCAGTACCTCTTTGCAGCTGAGCAGGCAAGCAAATAGAGAATTTACAGTTCAAGAAAGGCATTATTACAAAAAGGTTAACTATTGGTTTTAATTTTTTTATCTTATTTTAGTGCATGAATTTGACAGTAGATGATTTTTTTTGGAAAATATTCCAATGTTTTACAATAAAATTCTCAAAAATGAATAGCCTCTTAAGAACCTCAATGGTTGCTATAGGTTGGAATGATAATACTTCCATCACTTTCAGCAACTTGGAATATGTATCAAGAAGTATAATAATAGTCGCCCCTCCATGAGCCAACATATTCTATGTGAATTCTGGTCTAAAGATTCTCAAATTCAGTTCACTGATCAGTTTTATTCTTGCTAGCTTCTTTTGTAAAATTATTACAATGTTTCTAATTTTCAGGGTTTATGGATGAAATAAAATTACTATTTAAGAAATTTATTTGTAATTTACTCACTTTTTGAAAATTCAATTTAAAATCATTTTTTGTTGCATTTATTTGAAGATTCATAATGCTTTAATTTTAAAACAAAAATAAAGAAATTTTGATGTATTAGCTCTTAGTAAAAGTTATTTTTGTTAATTTTTTTTTTTTTTTTGAAAAAAAAAAAAAAAAAATAATATATTCTGATTTTATAGTAATAATTATTATGTAATTTTCATAATTATTATGTAATTTTCATTTTATTATAAATTCCTTTTTGTACTTATTTCATTTTTTTCCCCAAAATTAATTATATATATGCATTTAGTTGCAAACTTTATAGATCTGACTATTAAGTATATATATTTAACCTTTCTTCTTTGTTCCGGAATCTTCAGTTGCCATACAATAATTTTAATACACAGCATGACTTCGAAGAAAACAAATAAAAGTCCTTTTCATACTTAATCTTGATTGAACCTAAGCACTTTAGCTTACAAAGCAAGTACAACTAATTCTTTTTTTACGTGATAGATTGATTCCTGAGTGTAAATGAAATCCATGTAAAAAAGTACATTGTATATATGGAAAATAAGGAGATTGGTTCCGGACCTAAGAAATCAATGAAAATAATTAAATAAACCATATGAAAAATTTTGTTAGAATATATTTTTTGTATGCTATCAAATGTTATTTCATAAATATCAAACATAAATTAAAATTGAGTTATAGGAACATAAATTTCATTTGAAAAATTAAAAAACTTGAAAGTGATAACATGATAAAATATTCATTGATTCATGACATCTAAAATTTTAAAGTTCAAAGCATATTGTTACTTCCACATTATAAGTAAAAAAAAAAAAAAAAAATTGAAATAAAGATTATTAATGTATTTTATCAGAATTTATTACTTTTATTTCATTTAAGTTTTTTTTAATTTAACAATTAACACATTTGATAAGAGAAATGTAAAGCAACATTGCTCGTAAAACAGAAAGGTACTCAAAAGATTTTACTCACTGTCACTTTCTGATAATAAATGCATATGTTTGCACAAGAAATACTATTGCTATTACTAAAACTTGCAATGTATAACTTACCATCTATTGATTTTGGGAAAAATTAATAAATATAAATTTAAACAAATTAATCATTTAAATTTAAACAAAATTAAATTTTTTTAACATCAATACCAACAAAGAATTTTTTTTTTAAAGACCAAATATCAAAATGCAAATAAAGCATCAATACCAAAAAGGTACTTTCCTTTCAAAACAAAATTTCATTAAACAATTCAAAACAAAGCAAAACTCTCCATACAGTAGTGCCATCTTGTGCAAACGAGCAATCAATGGATGCCAGGGGGCTTGTGCATAAAATCCCTATCTAGTGCCTACTCATCCAATATCCCCAGACTAGTTTCTGGCTTGTGGCCTTCATCAGTGAGGAGCCTTGGATCTGAGAGCACTGCACCTAGGTCTTAGGATCTAATGTAACCCTCTAGCAGCCACCTTTTAACTCTACTTAACTACAAAACTATAAGAATGAAATTGAAAACACAATAATATTTTCAATCCAAGCTCAATAGCTTATATAGTCATATGGGTCTGAACTCAATTCAGCACCCATACATTTTGGTAACTTTAGCTCTTTAACAACCATAGCCACCTCTATCCTATCCAAGGCTCCTCACTGATGACGGCCACAAGCCAGAAACTAGTCTGGTGATATTGGATGAGTAGGCACTAGATAGGGATTTTATGTACAAGCCTTCTGGCATCCATTGATTGCTCTTGTTGGCACAAGATGGCATTACTGTATGGAGAATTTTGCTTTGTTTTGAATTGTTTAATAACAATTATGTGCTAGTATGAGATAGTGATCATGTGATGTTTAGTGGTTTAAAACAAAATGTCAAGAACATTACAATGCAGACAAACAAATTTCTCCATTTATAGGGATATTGTCAAAAAAGGGATTTTTGTTTTTAAAATAATGAGAAATAGAGATCAAACTTTCCTTTTTTTTAAATTAGATGATAATAACAGGCATAATTTTTTTTTTTTTAGTTTTGTGATGTAATCATGATGAACTTTACCTCAGAAATAAATCTGTAAATAAACACCGAATTAAAACGTTTACAATCTTCTAAAATTGAAATTAAATTATTTTATATTACTTAAGATTAAAAAAAAATTTAATAACAACTTAAGACAATCTGATTTTTTTAAAGCCTCCCAGACAATAACATTCGTTTCTTCATTCCAGTCATGAATACATCACAGCAACTCTAATCCCAAAGTACTGTTTTTTTAAAACCGATTGTGTTATTTTAAAACAACTCATGTAGAAAAAAAATTTTTTTTTTTTTTTTAAACTCTTATTATTTCAAAATTGTGCAAAAAAAAAAATTGTGTAAAAAGAGAATTAGGTGCATATGCAAATTCAGATAAAATTTGTACTTATTTATAACTTCTGAGGGATATAGATGCAAAAACCTTGGATATTGATAGTGATAGAGTATCAATTTGAGAATTAAAGATCATTGGATCATAAATAACCTGTCACTTTGGTACTCTAATATCGATTTAATTTTTATTAGCAAGTAGACATTCAATTATTATTATTGACTTCATAAATAATATTTTTATCATTAAACAATGGTGCGAGAATGGTCTTTATGCATCACTGCCTATAAAAGAAAAAAATTACTTCATATTATTTAACTATAAATTTTTGTGATTGATTCAACTGCTAACTACTCAGAAAGCTGTTAGTACTAATATAAAGTATACTGTTTTAAATTTATAGAATAATAGGATCAATTATGAGATGTTTGTGAAATCTTTATCATTAAGACCAGAGTTTGATAAACTATGGGCCCACAGACCACATGTGGCCATAAATTAATTTTATCTTGCCCATGCCATGCCACACTGTTTGAAATGAAAACATTTTGTTATAATCAGTAAACAATAAAACATTTTTTGATCTTGTTATAATTATCAAATGAAGCAAAAGTTATTTTTTGACATGTAGTATTGGAAACTAGAAAGTGCAACTAAAAAAATCCTATATATTAGCACAAAGAAGATGTACTTTTCATTTTTGTATAAAAAAAATCATCTTATTTTTCTTCAAAAAATGAATAATTTGTATTTTTTAAAATTGAAAATAAATTAAAGCTGAATGAGTGAGACATTTTATAAAAGAGATAATGGAAGGAAAATTATTTTTAATCAAAAATTTTAATAATTGCATGTATAGACAATAGAAAATGTGAAAATTGAGCATGAAGATGTTAATTATCTTGCAATTTCATTAAAATATAAAAAAATAAAAAAAATAAAAAAGTTTTCATAAAATTTTAGTGCCTCTGGTGATTAAATTCGTTGCCAATATAATTTTCATGAATTCAAAATAATGAAACACCAGAATAAATTTATTAAAAAGAAAAAAAAAAAATTTAAAAAACACTAGAAAGGGATTTTAATGCACGAATTAAATATTTTTATGTATTCAATAATGAAGCTGAATGCCAACAAAATAACAAAAATCATAGAGTATAAGTTTTAAAAGAAATCATCAAAATAAAGATGACAATATATTTACTTACATTAACATACATAACACATTATGTACAATCTGATGACTACACATGTTTTACTCACTATTCCTGATTTGCATACACTTGTAAACTTTGCCAGCTTGCGACTTCAGTAATTATGATGATTGCCAACAACTGACCAACTGGCAATTATTCATGTTCGTATTCCTTCCTAAAATTCTGCATTTACTAATGTGATCAAATAAGTCTTTGAATTAAAGGACGGACCTGAGTAAATAACTAAAAATTGTTTATACTCACAGTCCAACTCTGTACAGTTCTCATGTAGCCTTATCAGGCGTACACAAATAAAAATAAAACTGTGTGCGGTCTGTTTCCTATCTGGTTATTTGCACCTATGGAGTTCGATCTCTGGCATGATGTCTCTCATGGCAGAAAAGTTGCTAAAATTTTTTCAACAGCTTTTTCTCTGTGTCCTTAACATCCCATGATGCAACAGCCAGCAGCACCATACACGAAGGGTAAGAAATAGCTCCTGCTCTTTCCAGCACCCACTATTTATACATTTCGCTGTTAAATATCCAATATTCATTATTATAAAAGGTAACAGCTATTTACATTAGGCTGCCCCTCCAGCAATGTGTCTTTTCCCACATTATTGTCAAGCTCTTAATTGCATCTGTGTACATTGCTTTCATCTGCAATTAGTCTTTCAAATATTGATTATACTAACCCTTCCTCTTTACTCTTTTATTTAATTAGTTTTAAATGGCTTTCTGCTCTAATTAAACAATACTATCCTTTTTTATACTTAAACCATTAGACCTTTCCTGCATTATTATTCACATTTTATTTTATCTTTCAGCAATCTTTTTTTCATTGCTTTTAACTTACAATATCTTTCTATATTTAAGTTTCTTTTCTTTTCTTTTTTTTCTGGAGTCATAAATCCTAGCTTTATAACTTATACAAATTACAGTTACTAAAACAATACAATATTTTTAAAAAATAAAACAAATATGAATTTATATATTAAGAATTATTAATAATAGAAAAGTACTATCCATACATAAAAATATGTATTTTTATTTCTTTCCAACAAGTGTTTTATATGCATTGTCTATGACTTTTTATTTACATATTGTCCTGTATTTTTTATTTTTATTGGTCTGCAAAAACTTATAATTTATTATCCAACCCTTCAAAAAAAAGTTTGCCGACAGCTAATATTAATAACTTATACATTTTCTGTTGAAGATTTGGATTTAGAATATTTTGTTTAGAAATATAGTGTCATATAATTTTCAAAGTAGTTATTTATCCAACATTGATGTATTTATTTGTTAATGATTAATTATTGAGCATTGAATGTAAAAAGAAAGATATTTTAAATTTATAACATAAGTTTACACATAAATGGAGAAAGAAAATTATTGAAGAGAAAAAATGAATTTCATTATTGTACGTAAATAGTAGAGTACTGCATTCCATCAAATGCTGACAGATTAATTATTAATGTAAAGAATACCATTCCCCTGATAGGCTGGTTTTGGGCAGTGTCCATCAGGCTCTTTACTTATTACTTCCTAGTTTTTACCCAAGTTGGCTTTCCAATTTTGGGCAGGTAGACCAATTGTGATCCCTGCTCATTTGGACTGCTAATTGGGAGGCAGAGGTATTCAGAATGGTCTTGACATGGCTTGGCTGTGGTTCGAGAGTTTATTGCTTGGTGAACTTGGGCCTTGAACCTCGCTGTCTGTTGTGGTGGTTGGCACAATGCTGGACTTCACCTATTCAGCTGAGGCATTTGAGTCTTCGCCTCAGGGCCTTAGGGGTGGGACCGTTGGGTGATGGTTAACTTCTCGACAGCTGGGCCATGTGGATCCATGTACAGATACACACTAATCACATTACAACAATTTTTATGGATGTAATTATTTTTGAACATATATACATTTTACCTTGTTACATTGAATCACTGTGTAATCCTCAATGGGTAAGTGCACCCAAAATTTTTGTAATCTTTTATTAATAAAGGTTACTTTGAGAAAAAAAGAATACCATTAATACAATTAACAAATGTAATGTTATATAGATATAAAGTAGTTTCAGATGTAGGTAAAGTTATATTAATGAATCAAAATCTCTATTAAAAAAGAGGATTATGAAAATGAAATATTATATTAAAAATTACATTATTCTGACGATAGATTTAAATTAATAATTGCAGAATATTGAGTTATTTATAATAAATGTTTTTATTTTGACACTGTTTTTATCTTGCAAGTGTAAAATAATTTGAAGAAAAGAAAAATCATAGAGGCATAATTTATAAATATAATGGATAATTTGTTAACTAAATTTTATAATTGTGTAAATGTACACAATTCTTTACTTATATATTTTGTAATATACTTAAAACTTCTATTCCTTCGCACTTACCTATAACATGAATAAAGACAACTAGAAAAAAAAACTTCATTTAAATGCATTTTTGACTGAAGCACTGGTTTTTATTTGAACAGGTCACAAATTCTCACATTTTCATCTATTTTGTTTAGTATTTTCAATATAATAGAAAGAAGTTTGTTGTTAACTGAAAGGAGACCACCCCATATGTTCTTGTTGCAGTTGTTATTACTATGTGATTATTCATATAATATACAATCAGGTATGATGGACTGCTCACCAACATGCAATAGCCAGTGTGGCGAGTTTATTGCCTTTTTATCTCTGAGTTTAAGATCAAGAAACACCATAGTCTTTCTTCTCAGTTGCCTGATAGTTCTTAACTGAAATATCAGTTGATTTTTCTTGAAAAATGAGTGGGTGTGTGAATGAAAACTAATGGATATTTACAATTATGAAGACAAAAATAAATCATGGCCCTTATTCTCAGGAGGCTGTAAAGTCACCAGCCAAGGCAGCAGTTGGTGGCTGAAGGTAGAGGGTGCTAAGAACCTCCTGATTGCAGATCCAGGTTGCCATTTGATGACGACTTTTTATTTAGGCACTTACAACTGTAGGTCACTTTCAAGTGAAGGAAACTGGAAGAAGAACTGAGTAATATTAAATGGGACATTATTGGACTTTGTGAAGTTAGAAGAAAATGTGAAGAAACTATTTAAAATGTGGGCATGTACTGTACCACAAAGGTACAAATATGGAAAGTAGAAATGGAATAGGATTCATTATAAATAAGAAGTGAAAAAACAACATTGTGAAAATTTAATAGTGTATTGGACAGTGGCAAGATTAATTATTCAACTTAATAGCAGATGCCAAATGCGGATAATTCAAATTTATGTCCCAACAAGTTCTCATAGTGATGAAGTACTAGAAGATTTTTATGTAGATGTACAAAAAGATTTTGATCAGAGTAAACAACATTTTAAAATTGTTATGGAAGACTATAATGCTAGAATTGGTAAATAAATGAAAAATGGAAGTGCTGTAGGTAAATTTGGTTATGGTAATAGAAATGAGAGAGGAACTAGACTTGTGAAGTTTGCAGAAAAATAATAACTTTATATTATGAATTCTTTTTTTGAGGAAAATGGAAATGGATAGGGGAACATCCAAATGAAGATGCAGCAGAATGGGATTATATTTTGACTAACAGAAAATACATATTTCAAGATTTTAATGTTTTTAATAAATTCAACTTAGGAAGTGATCATTGATTAATGAGATGACAAATGCATGTTAACACAAAATTACAGAGACAAAAATTGTTAAGAAAAATAATATTCACAGTTGATATTCTTAATCGTCAGAAACATTCTAATGAATTTAAATTAGAACTTGCAAATCATTTTCAAATATTAACAGATTTTGATTCAGATTTGAATGAAATCAATAGGAAAATAACTGATACATTTTAAAAAACTGCAACAAAGATAGCTGTTAGAAAAAAGCAGCAATTGATCAGTAAAATTTCTACTGAGTCTAGAGAATTTATGAAGAAAAGAAGGAATATGAAAAAATATAAAAATCAATGCATTAAGAAGAATTGAATACCTCTAATTTTGTAAAATGATGCGAAAAAGAATTGATAGTGGTATAAGAAATTATAATTGTGAACTATCAAGGAAAGCTATAGAAGAGAAGAAAAATCTCAAGAATGTAAAACAACATCTTTGGTATTGGTAGGACATTTCTGAAATAAGAAAAGAAGATGGAATTATTACTAAACAGAGAGATGACATCATGAAATGTGTAGAAGAGTTCTTTCAAGAATTATATAGTAATAAAGAACAAGGAAAAGTACCTCTTACAACTAACATATCTTATGAATTGATCAGGATTTTAAATGAAGAAGTGAGACATGCAATTAAATTTATGAAGAAGGACAAAGCTCCAAGTATTGATGGAATTATAATCAATATCTTAAAAGAAGCAGGTGAAGAAATAGAAAAAATTTTGATGAAATTATATCCCAAATGTGTAAATGATAAAAATATAACAGATGATTAGAAAAATGCAGTATTAATATTAATATTTAAAAAAGATAATAAAGAAGATATTAGAAATTATAGACTTATCAGTTTTATACAAAATTTTTACCAAGATAATTGATTACAACTTATCTACAGCAAGCTTTGAGTTTCAACTAACCAAAAGAATAAGCTGGATTTAAAAGTGGTTTTAGTACAGTGGATTATGTCTAGTATTGAGAGAAGTTATAGAAAGCATCAATAAATATGAGTTGCCATTATACTTTGGATTTTTGGATTAGGAAAAGATATTTGACCCTACAAACATATCTTTAGGGATTAAAGTATTGTATCATTAAGGTATAGACTCAGGATATTGTCATCTTTTGAAGAATATTTATAAAAATGCAACAACAGCAATTAGGTTACATAATGCTATTAGGAAGATTAATATTGAGAAAGGTGTATGACAGGTGACTTCATATCTGCAAAACTTTTTACAGTAATGCTACAAGAAATATTTGTGGATGAAAATGGGAAGCTAAATGAATAAAAGTAAATGGAGATTATTTAAGTCATCTAGATTTTGCAGATGATGTAGTTGTTTTTGAAAATAGTGCTTCAGAGTAAAATGTTGCAAGAGTTATTGAATGAAAGTAAGAAAACATTAAAAAGGCTAAAGTAATGTTCAATGGATTTTCTCAAAAGATGACAATAAAGATTGATAATGATGAGTTAGAAGAAGTTAACAAATACCTTGGTCATATTATTACTATATATGGAAACATAATGGATGAAATTAATCATAGAATTAAACTTGGTTGAAGTATTTTTGGTAGAAATAGCACAATATTGAAAGGAAATATGCCTAAATGTTTGAAAAGGAAGGTTTTTAAAAAATATGTTTACCAATTCTTACTTATGGATCTGAGAATAGAAGAGCAATACAGAGACTTCAGACTACCCAAAGAACTCTGGAGAGATGTGTATTAGGAATAACAAGAAGAGATCAAAAACAAAATATGGATAAGAGAACAATCAGATGTTATTGATATCGTTGGAAGAATTAAGAGACTGAGACAGTTAGACTGGATATATTGTTGAAGAGATAATAATAGATGGACAGTTGAAATCTTAAAGTGGATTCTAAGAGATTGTAAAATATCTATAAAGAGACCACATGTGAGATGGATGGATGACATAAGGAAGTGTGCGGGGGTGATGAGAAGAAAGGCTAAAGATGAGAATTTCATCCTGTGGTGGATTGATTATGATTGAAAATGATGTTGACATTAACTATGGAAAGTTGATTATTCATGTTGAAATGTTAAGTGATTTTAATAAAGCTTTGAATTTTAAATTTGAATTGTAAATACTACTTTAAATAGCAGTCTTGTCATAAATTAGCTACAGCTATTATTTATTTATTTAAATATTTGCATATTAAAAATTTTAGAATGATTTCAATGTTTTGTTTTATATATTATTATGCCTGATATTATGTAAATAAATATATTTATATACTCACTACTTAAGATGGTAGAAATATTGAGAACTAGTTATAACAATATTTATGTTATTTGATCAGCATTTTATTAATATTTGGTTTGGGTGATTTCAATTTTTAATTATTACATATAATTTATATATTTTTATATTACTGTTTATGTACGTACACACATATAAACACATATCCTATACATTATTATTATTAGGAATCATTCACAAAGGAATATTGCTATTTTAATTTTAGAAGAAAACAATAAAGGTAAACATGTAAAAACAAAGACCAAAATGTTAAAAATGAGTTTTGTAATGACTTTAAAAATCCATGATTTACAAAAGCTTTTGTATGTAGCATAGGCTTAAAGAAAAGTCCTAAGGCTGTTGAAAAAATTTTCAAATTTATTCAACCGCTATTCAGACTCAGTTGACAACATAGCAGAGTATTACAATATTTATTGCATCAAAAGGCACTTCCAGTTTGAATGTCTATATATAAAAACACATCTATGATTTTTTTTAATATTAATATTAATTTTTTTTTTTTACTTAATCTGTTTACTTTGTTTATTTTGAATAATTGTTTATATTATTATTTTGATTTCTTTAGGCAATAAAGTATTATCAAACAGCTTTAAAGATTTTAGAGGATCCTGAAAATTTTCCTCAGATATGGGATTCCATCAATTGGGAGTTATCAAGTACTTATTACATTATGGCAACTCAACTTCAGGATTGTGCGCCATTAACCACAACAGCAAGGGAGGAGGTGATAATATATAATTTAAAAATTATTTAGCATTGATTACTATTTATCAATAATAATAAAATAATGCAATATTTAAATTAAACAAACTTTTAATTTTTTTGCTGTTGTTATTTTTAATGATACTAACTCATATAAATAAGTTAACATTTTGAAAATAATATCTCTTTTCTAAATAAAAATTATGATAAATATAAGGTGAAGCATTTAAATTGAATTTATATATATATAAAAGAGTGAAAAAATAGGAAGGTTATAAATGTATTTTTTTTTTTAATCTGATGAATTGGAGTTATACATAGATAAACCAATGAAAAGGTAATAATTATTATCAAATAAAAAAAAAAGGTAAAGATTGCTATATTTATATGTGCACTTTATACAGAACAAAATCTTACATGATTTCTTTTAATCCAATTATTTTTAATAATTGTTTAGGAGTAATATCCTATTTTGTTTTAATCCTTTTTTGATTTAGACTGCTTGGAGTACACCAGATAGCAATATGGGTAATAAATGTATGTTTCTACAATCAGTTCTTAATTATGTGTTTCTCTATCCAGGAAGGAATTGTTGCTAATCTGTAATCTTATATTCTGGAATTCCTGGATTGTATATTAGTTCAAAAATCATAGTGTATTTAAAATTTTAGATCATTGAATTGGATAGCGTAATAAGGTTGTTGAATACAGAATACGTCCTAGAAATTTCTTCTGAATTAGGACTAGTAATCATCTGTTTAAGCTTTTAATAGATAGCTCTGGAGTAGAGGAAATAAAATTAAATATTGCTTCTATTGCAGATATTGAAAGTAAGCAGAAAAGATTGAGATTTTTTGTTTAAACGTACATTTTTCTGAATGAAGGTTAATTTTTCGGAAGCTGGTCATGTGACTTTTTATGACCTGTGAATGTGATGATACTTGTCATTCTTTTGTTTTTTTTTTTAAAATAAAAAAAGTGTAAACAAAAATATTTTTTAGTAAGAAATTGAATTGAATCTATGCTAATTATTTTATTGCTAATTTGTTGAGGATTTTCTTCGTAGAGTAAACTTCCTGATATTCATGATATCCTTTCAGTGAGACAGTGGTTTCACAAAAACCAAAGTGTATATTGTTTTACTGATAGCCAATTGTGACTGTTAATTAGTAATTTGGGAAAACAAACTCTTGACTTTGAAGTCCAACTAATAATTAATACTTTTCGTTTCAACAGGGCTAAATTTGTACCAATTTTAAATTGTTAATTTAATTTAATTTATCTATCTACAAATAATATTATGTAAAAGGATCAATAGAGAATATATGGAAAAAATATCAATTTTAATTTATTTAAATTGTTAACAAATGATATTTTGACTTAAAACAAATATATTAAGCACCTCAGCATGCTTTAACTAGATTTTAATGGAGGAGATCACTGATTAGCTAACTAGTTTTATAGAATGGATTTACAAAGTTTTGACTTACCCTTAAAAAACACAGAAAATTTTATGTATATAACATCAACTAGAGGTAAAAAGTAAATTTCATTTAAATTAGTTTTGTACAGAGTATGTAATTATGATGTGAATGTGTCATAAATAAATGCTAAATTATATCTTGTACAAAATATGAGTTGATATTTGATAGCGTCAAAATGATTATTGAGTAAGATTTTAATGTATGGGTTTTGGAGGGAGCTTGAAGGAATCCCAATATGATGAGCTTAATGGTCATAGTTATTCCCATGTTTTTATACTTCATTTTAGGTCATTATGATATTGGATCTATTAGTGGTTAGTAAAATTGAATTCAAAAGACACACATATAACAAGTTAGTTATATTTATATATTGGACTATTTCCATCATCTAATATGAGTATTGATTGTCTTTAGAAAAATTTAACTTTATTTAAGTATTCCAAGTACATTGAACTGTTAGTAATAGTACATCAAACAGATTAGTATACACTATTACAAACAGTTGAATGTATTTGGAATATTTAAATAAAGTTAAATTTGTCTAAAGACATTCAATACTCATATTAGATGGTGGAAATAGTCCAATATATAAATACAACTAAAACACTACCATCACAAACCCTCAGTATAACAAGTTAATTAAATAAAACTAAGAAAGGCAAGAGCCATTCTGGTCTTACTTTCATCAATGTATTTTTGACAGTGCAAATATAAGAGTAATCTTTGATTGAACAAAAAACAAACAAACTAGGAAATACTTTGGATTATTGAAAAAAAGAGAAGTTGAGCTCAAGATATTTATATATTTTAAGATAAACATGATACTTATGTTGTCATGGAGGGATGAAACATTATGAACTACTTGGAATCTGAGTTCATCACTTACTTCAAGTTTGCTTCTTATGTGTTAATGGTTTCCACATGTAGAATTTACCATTTGATCATATTGAAGATTTGAAATGTTACTACAGAATTTTGAATTTTGGTTAAATCTGTCTGAATGCTTAAAGCTTAATAAATCACAAAGAATTTTAGTCCAAGTAATCCAAGTCCATTATGTTGATACACAATTCTCAATATACTTCATGAGGTATGTGGATCATCTATAAGAATAAAGTGATTTTATTAATTTGTGACATTGTATGATTCTTAGTGTAATTTCTATAAACACATTACTATTTCAATATATTTTTTTATTACATCACTTTTTTTTTGCTTTAGAAGTTTTATAATTAATAAGTCTTTTGAAAAAGTCTATTATTCTTTATTACTATTTCTATTACTAACTCTGTTCTGATTATTGTCTAATACTTAAAAAAATGAATTAAAGATTCCCAAAATTTTGCAGAAAGGCAAAAAATTATATTCTTAAATGTGTATATGTATATATTTAAGATGGTATTTGAATTGATAAAATAATATTTTACTATAGGTGGAACAGGAAATTATAGACTTAATGATGAAAGCTCTTACACTGTGTGATTTGGAAACTTCTGATAGGCAGCCATTATGTCAGTATCGAGCAGCAACAATTCATTATAGGATTGCTTCTCTTTATCATAGTGCCTATAGAAATCAAGTAAGATTTTAGAAATGTTTGAGTATATATTTCTACTTGTCTATATGTGTGAAATGTACATACATAGTAATTTATATATGTGCATTCAAAAACTCTTAGACAGTTTTTGTTGCTTTGGTTATTATAGATTTTCATTTAAAAAATAGGTTAGATTTTAATTTTGGAATAGAATTAAGATAATATTTAAAATGATTAAGATTTATTTCATATGTCACCAATCATAACACAACCAAATCAACAATGCCTAAAATTTATGAAATTCAATATTTCTATAAATTTTAGTTTGGTTTTTAAAGTATTTAGCTAATTAGGACTGTGATTTCTAAATTGTTAATCATACTAATATATATATATATTTAATATCTTATTCATACTACTTTAACTTCATGTAGCTTTCTGATCAGAAAACAAAACAGTTGCGTACATCAGCTGAATCTCATTATTGTCAAGCAAGTCTGCTGTTCCAGCTCGTAGATCATCCTATTGAATATCTTCGAGTACAGTTAGAACGAGTTGCTATGTGTGAATTTCATCTTAACAGTAAGTAATTTATTATTGTTTGAAAGTAGTAATATATCAGAGAGTTGTTAGAAATTTTATGAAGTCTTCTTGCTAGTATTCTGTTTGAATTACAAATAAAAAATCACTTTTTAGTGTCGAATAAAATAAATGAGATTGGAACCAGAAGAAAAAAAAATTGTTTTGCATGAGAACCCTTTTTAATATGATTATTGTATGAATTTAAATATCATCTTATTTTGAAATATATGTTGATGAAACTTTTAACTTTTTTTTGTTATTGTTAATTTTTAGTCATAAGTAATTCTTTTTGTGCACACACAAAATCTACATGTGAAAGGTCTCAGTGCATAGTATTTAGCACATTTTTTTTCTTTCTCGGTATATATGTATTCAATGTCTCTTGTTTCTTTCATACATATATGTTTGTTTTTCTGTTTCTCTTTCACTCTTTCTATGATAAATATCAATCTTTTTCCACCTTATAATCACACATATATGTATATGAGAAAAACAATTTGATCTAGATTTAGTAAGACTTAAAAAACTTTTTTTAAAATTTAAAGTCAATTTAGGGATTTTTCTTTCAGATAGCAAACCCAACTCACAATCCAGTATACCATTATTTATCAACTGCTGGATACATATTAAATTTGGTAAAGGTTTACTGTGATGTGATGCGATGTATTATGGCTTCCCCATAAACGAAGTCAAGAATATCTCAGCAATTATGCCCAGATAAACCTGTTAGCCACTTTATTTTACATTCCCCACTTTAAATTTACCCATAATCTGCTCTATCCCATTTCCACAACATAATCTTTGTCAACTCTATAACCTTTATATCTAAATCCCCCTTATCTTTTTCTAAACCCAGCATAAAAACCAATAATTCACTTTCTGTATAATCACTCTTTTCATATTTATTTTTCCACAACTTCATTACATGTACCCTTTCTGTTTTCAAAAATTTACATTCAATTGACAAATGCCTAATATAACGGTCTATGGGTGTTTACCCTCTATTGTTTAAAATTTAAACTAAATTGTTTGAGAATCTTATGTGTATGTTATTATATTACAAATAAATTAAAATTTAATCAAATGTAAAAGATAATAATAAAAACATTTACCTTTTTAAACATAATTATATCCTATACACACTAGGAAGTTGGAGAAAAAAGCAGTATTGCTGTATCTACTCTGGAGGGCAAATTCATGCAGGTACGATGAAAACAAAGCTCTTCTAGTGCCAGATTGGAATTTCAGCTTACGCTTTGCTCTCATCCACATGTTTTCAATATTCTGGGTGTGTATGTCTTGGTCTTCGGGATGCACGAAGTTGTCCTGATGGACGACAACCGAATGCATTTACACACCATTGTTGAGACTGCTGAGGTTATTGTACGCAGCCCAGCCATCCGAAATAATGTGCGTACCTGGTAAAATGAACCCCTGTATTAGGCCCTCCAGTGTATCAGCCGTCCTGTCTGCAACTTCTGTCAAGAAGCATTTTCTTGATGCTCTCTCTATACCACCAGAATAGCAGCAACACTCAAAATTTCACCATCAGGTACTAAGCATGTAGCAGACATTTTTTCCAACCATAAAACTGTGCACGTGTGTGTGTAATTCGCACCGTTGAACACATAGGGTGTCTTCTTTTCTTTTTTTTTGCAACATGTGCTATAAATGTAGTTATTTTAAATTCTTAAGTTGTAGACAGTTTAAAGTCTTAACTTTCAAACAAATTATTAGTAATTCTTTTAATTAATGATGTGTAATTAATCCAACATTCAAAAGGTTTTATTATTTATTATTATCTTTTACATTTGATTAAATTTTAATTTATTTGTAATATAATAACATACACGTAAGATTCTCAAACAATTTAGTTTAAATTTTAAACAATAGAGGGCAACACCCATAGACCGTTATAGTAAACCTTTACCTTAAATTTCATCAAACTATAGTTTTTTTTTTCATATCACTCCAATAAACTTTTTTATATCAACCATTCATCACATACAATCTTTTGGCATCCAACTTAATTCTTTTAATTATGTCAGTGATACCTAATAGTTTTTTTTTTACCCATCTATTTTTCAATCCATCAGCATTATTCCCAACAAACATTTTTACATCTTTAACTGTGTGATTCTGTCATTGGTGTTCTAATAAGCATCCAAATCTCAGATTTTAAATAAATTATTGGTCGAATGTCTTTATTTAAAAAAAGACTTACCTTTTCAAGCATATAGGCATATCTTCTTGTAATAGTAAGTTATTTCAGTCAAACATATTTCATGTAAAAGTTTAATTCTATGATTAATTTCATCCATTGTTTTCATTTGTATCAATCATCTGAACAAGTGTTTGGAGTTAATTGTTAACTTCCTTCTCTAATTTGTTTTTATAAATTTTATGTTCTTTTCTTTTTTGAGAAGCTTGAGTATTACTTTAATCTTTTTAACATTTACTTTTAGCCCTATTTTTTTTTGTTTTCATCTGATGTTAGCTTTAATATTTCCTGAAATTCTGGAACATTAATTGTAAAAACAAGACACATCATCTACAAAGTCTAAATGACTTAAATAATCTCTTGTAGCTTTTCATTTTAATCCAATTATGGGTTAGTAAATAGGTATAGAGGTATTCTTAGATAGAGATAAAACGAAATTGAATATTGAGTTATAGCCTTTATACCATCCAACAATTAGATTATGCTGTCACTCATTATTCCTTTTTTGGATGTCTGTAATTATCTCATAAACTGCTGTAGCATTTTTTATTTATATATTATATTTATTGAAAGTTATTCTGTTAGCATATTTTATTTAATAATTGAATATCTTTTAATTTTTATGCAACACATATAAACTGATTTTTTTTTTTTTCAGGGATTAGTTTCTGTGTTATTGAAATATTTGTATTTTAGCAAAATATAATTTATTTATTTTATTAATAATTTATTTAAAATTAGGACTGATGTTTTTTTTAGAAAGGTTGGTTCTGACATACTGTTGATGGATAGGTCAGCGCAGCTGCCTTGCAAGCAAGCAGTTGCTTGCAAACATTTGTCGCAGGTTCGCTTCCTGGCCAATGCTTTGACATATGGAAAAATATATATATATTTAATTTTTGATCATTAGAAATCATATAGTGTAAAATGAAAGCCACTAAGAAAACAAATGAAAAACTAGGCTTTTCTCAAACCCTTAATGAAATGCCCTGTTTGATTTCTTACAGGGGTGCAGTGTCAGACTATAAAGTCCATAGTTTATGCCAGTTCTGTTGTTTTGACAATGAAACTTCTTATGAACTCTTGAGTAATAAAATTAATTGATTATTTATTTTATTAATAAAATGAAAATCTGATAAAAATAGATTTCTGAATAAGAAATAAGTTCTCATGGACAAAAAAATGTTATAGCAAAAGGCAGTTAGATGTGTTATTGGATTAAAAAAACATGGAATTTAGTCTGGGAATGACAAAATATGTCTTTGAAAAAAGTAATGAAGAGAAATGAAATAAGCAATAATGAAATTGCGAAAATAATAAGATAGAAAAGAGTTTACAAGAGATAATTGAAGTAAAGGTAGTGAGTAGAAAGTAGTTTCTAGCAAGAAAGAATGTGACCTTTGACGCTTCAGGTATATGTGAAATTTCAGTATTGGCTTTTAATGGATTGGATCCAGAAATACAAGGATTACTTTTAACAAAATCTCTGAATCTGGCATTTAATAAAACTGATTCATGCTTTCAGTTATAGTGCATCATTTTTTTTCTATAAGGATTTTTTTGGGATATTAATGTATAACATGAAGTAGAAAATTTATAAAATAGAATCATATTCAGTGATATTGGGGAAAGTGATTCATGTATAGTTACAATTTAGTTTTTCTAGAAACGTTAGAGAGGGTTACTGCTTCTGTTGATATGGAGATATTACTTACATGATATTGTTTAATCTCCTAAGTAAGACACAATGCTCTCAGATAAGGGCATGATAAATAATTTGTAATAACACATCTAATTGCCATTAATTATGTCATCAATGCATATAATTACGATTATGCATGATTTTTTGAAATTATGTTTTAAATAATATGTCAAACTTATTTGCATTAATATGTTTGCTGATATGTATTTGTATTGTAATCATCTTGACAATTTTTTATTTATTTTTGTGTGCTCGTTCCTCAAGCAGAGTTTATATAAATAATGAAAATGTAAATTTGTTTATTGCTCCTGAAGAAGTGTTCCAAATAAGCAATTAGGTTTGTTGAATGGTAATATGTTTCCTGGCTAGCAGTGATAAGAATTTGACGAAAGAATATGTACTAAACAAAGAAAAAATGACATCATCATCTGTTATCAATTATCTACTCATTTTTACATGGATGATTATGCTTCAGAAGTATCACAACTGGAATCAATCCAATGACTTTAGGTCCAGAGTCTGACACTTTATCATTGCACTAAATCATTGGAATGATAAGAATAAATTGTTGCTGCAATGTCACCTGCCATTGTTAATTAAGTTAAACAATCAAGAATGTGAACTGTAGAACATTTTATTAAACAATTCAAAACAAAACAACATCTCCATATAGTAGTGCCATATAGTATGAGATAGTGATCATGTGATGTTTAGTGGTAGAACATTTTATCTAGAAGACTTTTAGTTAGAAAACTTTCTTAGAGTATAACTTATAGCTATGCATTATTTTTTGTGTTAAAGTTGCTAATAAACCTAGTTTTTGTTACCAAATCTGTCGGAGAATTAAATTAAGTTGACGCATACACGTCAAATTGGCGCAATCAGACAGGATCTCCGAAGAACAGTTTTTGGAACGAAAAATGGCTGCCATGATACAACTATGAATAGGAGAATTCGATGTTGAAAATCCCAGTAATTGGCCCTTATATGTAAAACTGGTTGAAAAACACTTTTTGATAAATTGTGTTAAGGAAAACGACATTAAAATTGCCACACTTCTAGGTTTCACAGGAATCAAGGTTTTAGAAATAGCTAACCGTTTATGTAAACCTGTTGAACCAGAAACTTTACAATACTATGATGTGGTTGAAAGATTAACTTCAGAGTTCTGCCAGCTACCTTCGAAGCATATCGCTAGACTGCATTTTCATTTACAACATCAGACAAAAAATGAAACATTCAAGGAATGTGATTCAGCCCTGCATGAATTAGCTAAAAATTGTGTTTATGGTCAATATTTAGAAGAAGCACTCCTCGAACAGTTGCTATTTCGTGAACAATTACTTGGCGGATTCGAACATTACATATTCAAAGGCCATTAAAAAGGGAATAGCTTATGAACTCGTAATCGAGTAGGCAAAAGAATATATGAATAATGCATCACATTCGTATCTTTTACCGTCCGATTCAGAAAAATGCTGAACAAGATGAGGATTGTAGCTATAACCACATATCTTTTCGCTGCAAAAAAGCAGGACATTTTGAACGCAATTGTAAACAACTGTATGAAACACAAGGAACCCTAGTGAGAAATTTTGGAAAAAACAACACTCAAAAGATTGATACGAGATCAAAACACTGAAAAATTCAGAATCAGAATTTAAACAAACTGTGGGCATCGAATGAAAACATTGTAAAATGGAAATAGATAGCGGCTCTGCGGTTTCCCTCATGTCTCTAAAGGATTGGAAATCTATTTTTAAAGATAACAAGCCTAAAAAAAAAAGTGAATACCGAAGTTGGCGCAACAGATGTTAATGGAAACACAGACAAAATCATCGGAAAAGTTATGGTCAAAGTCAAGTTGAACTCAAACAAAGGAGTTCTTCCTTTATATATATTACATAAAAAGATAAAATGCTTAATGGGCAGAAACTGGTTCCATTCTTTGGGAATTAGGATTAATGTAATAAGGAAAATTAATATCAGAAACGAAATAGATTAAATTCCCATCACTATTCACTACTAATTTAGGACAAATGAAAACAAAGCCAATACAACTAGATTTAAAAGAACATGCAATACCCGTAATTTGCAAGACTAGGAAAGTACCATTTGCACAACACATTAAAGTTGAAGAGACCCTAAATGACCTATTACTAGAAGGCATAATAATCCCCAATTGAAAATTCAGACTGGGCTACACCAATTGTGGTTAGTAAACAAACCAGATGGCAAAATACGTATTTGGGGAGACTATTATTGTGGAACAATAAACAAAAATATCTGCAAGAGTGCATACCCAGTTCCAAATACAATAGAGGTCCTAGCCCTTTTCAACAATGCTTCACACTTTGCAAAACTTGACCTCCAGTCCGCATTTCATCAAATACCAGTAAGTGAAGAAGCTGCGAGAATGTTAACAATAACCACTCACTTAGGATTATTCAAAATACAACTGACTTCTTTTCGGAATAATTGTTGCTTCAAACATTTTTCAAGCAAAGATGGATATCTTAGTTAAGGGCTTAGCAGGAGTCATCCCATATTTTGATGACATCCTCATCACTGCAAACTCAGAAGAAGTCCTCAAGGATAGTCACTCAAGTGTGTCAAAGATTGGAAGAATTTGGAGCAACTCTTAATATTAACAAATGTGTATGGAATACACAGAAACTAAAATTTTTAGGCCACATTATATCCGAACAAGGAAAAATCCCAACACCAGAAAAAACAAACGCAGTATATAATGCTCCCAAACCTACAAATGTCAAGGAAACAAACATTCTTAGGGCTTATTAATTATTTTGCCTCTTTTCTAAAGGGAAAGGCACATGTGGCCCAGCCATTATTTGACTTTTTGAAGAATTAAAGTCTGGAAGTGGACATCAGATCATGAAGATGCCTTCAAGAAGGTTAATTCTCTCTTGATGTCTGAGAAACTTTTAGTACACTATGACCATGAAGCAGATTTATGCCTGATAACAGATGCATCAGAGTATGGAGTAGGCGCAATGCTAAGTCACCCAACCCCAAGTGGTGAGAGACCGATAGCCTATACTTCGACCCTATCTAATGCTGAAAGAAACTACAGTCAGATAGATAAGGAGGCACTGGCAGTGGTTTATGGAATTATGGCAGCGGTTTATGGAATTAAAAAGTTCCACCAATATGTATATGAGCAAAAATTTACTATAATTACAGACCACAAACCTTTGTTGGGAATATTCACGAAAGTAAACTCTATTCCAGACCCCCTAAGTTCATGAATGATACGCTGGATATCAATACTCTCAGCCTATGACTATGATTTAAATTACAGAAGTGGGAAGTTGATCCAACATGCTGATGTGCCGTCTAGACTGCCTGATGCTTCAGAAAGAATGAGACCTGTCATAGAAATAAACTATATTGACCAGTGGAAGAATAAAACAATGAACAGTAGGAGGGTATCAGACTGGACCAACAATGAACCGGCTTACCAACTTCTGAAGAACTGGATCAGGGAGGGCTGGACTAACAAGAAACCAGATAATCTACCAATGTCTTTTTGGAACGCACATATGCAATTGTCAATCTGCGAGGGATGTGTTCCCAATGGTGATACAGTAATAATACCTCCACTAGGACGAAAACAGGTTCTAGAACTACTTCATAGTGGCCATCCAGGAATAGTGCGCACCAAAGCATTAGCAGAAGTTACGTTTTGTAGCCAAGGTTAAATGAAGATATAGAAATTTAAACAAAAGGGTGTGCTGGCTGCCAAACTTCCAAGAATATAGTTACAGTACAAACGGAAGATAATGTTAGATACAAGAGACATTTTAATCATATCCACCATTGCATCAATCCAAACTGGCAATTTAGTTATACAGCTCAAATCAATGGGAATAAACCTTCAGAAACGAGACCTGATAACTCAGAGCCAAGTCCAGATTACCAGATACTAAAACCCCAGGAAAAGATTTCGGCAAAGGACTCGGAAATAGCCCAACCAGAATCATTGAATACAGTAGATAATATAGAATACAAATACCCAAAGCGAGATAGGAAGCCACCCACATATCTAAGTGACTTTGTAAGATAGCTGTTTCCCTGCTATGGGTGGAGGAGTGTAATATCACTTACCATTGTTAATTAAGTTAAACAATCAAGAACGTGAACTGTAGAACATTTTATCTAGTAGAAGAGTTTTAGTTAAAAAACTTTCTTAGAGTATAATTTATAGCTATGCATTATTTTTTGTGTTAATGTTGTTAATAAACCTAGTTTTTGTTACCAAATCTGTTGGAGAATTAAATTGACGCATACATGTCAGTTGCAGTTAATGTGAATGTCAAATATAAACTGAGAGAATTCATTTGAAACCTTGTTGAATATACACTATCCATTTGGCAAAAAGCCAAAAGTGCTTATAGTTATGTATGTAACTGAAGTTAATAAAATATTCGGTTATTAATTTATTGTCAGATGATTATCTAGATATACAAATAATATTAAAATATTAGGAAGTTGAAATTTTCAAACTATTAGATGGAATAGTATATAAAAAATAATAATAGTTGCTTGATGGATTTATGCAATCCAAGATTTTCCATTGAAGTCTAATAATCAAAAACAATTCTGAGGCATGAACATCTGGTGGTATCCATTGAATTTCGTTTTTTACATACATGACTCTAGAATAGAGTAACAGCTTGGATTATTGTTTTTAATACAATATTAAGGTACAATTTTTTTATTTTTTATAATAAAAATGTATGCATAATTTATATAAATTATTATTTATGTGCATACCAGGTATAATTAGATGATTTAACACTTAAAAATTCATAATATTAAATGTTTTTAACTAGATTATAACTTACAGCTTATTACTGTCAACTGTTTGCGCTTAATAAATTTAATATATTTACATTTGGTACTATCATTTTATTAGATTTGAAAATTGCTTCGTAGTAAATTGAAATATTTCGCGTTGTATATTTATATATAATATTTAGTGAATTAAATGTGGTGTTTTAAGTTTCACGCTCTTAGTTCGAGATACTTGAGTCTGCCTTATTTATATATAAATTTAAGCATAGAAGAAGGTGGGTCCCATCTTTTTCTTATAGTTCTGGCTTGTGTTTTAGAATTAAGAGTTCCACGTGCAGTCATTGTTATATCTGATTGGCTGTCACATAAGTATTTTTAAAGTGCATCTGCTGAAGGTTTTTAGCCTTTCACGTTATTACAGCTTTACACAGTATTATAGTGTATGTTTATTTATAATATTATATAAGTTTTACTTTGAACACATGCATTTAATTTCTGAAATTAAGCAAAAAGAAAAAAAAAATTAACTTGAAAATACTTTGATTCACTGTATATATTTCAGCAACAGAAAATAAATGTAAAAAATTGTAAATTGATGTGTAGTATGTTTTGAAAATGATGATGATGATCATGCAACTATTAGTTATTTTTGCAAAAAAAAAAAAAAAAGATCTCAAGAGAATTTAATTATAGTTCACAAGTTGATAATAGTCTTCTTAGTTAATTGTTTATTATTTATTCTTTTGTAGACTGTAAAACATGTATATTATAATCCTCACATCTGAGTTTACAGTGTTGCTTTTATGTGAATATTTTTCTTTATTACATATTACAAAATGTTAAAAGTCATGTATGTAAAATAAATTTTAAAGTGTTTTGAAAATGATAACAATAAGTGTAAAACTGAACTAATTTTTTATTTTAAAATATTATTTTAAATAAAAAAAAAGTTGCTATAGAAACCAGTCGCAAATGACTGGGGGGTGGAGGTAAAAACACTACATCTGCTTTTCCAAGAAAGAGAGGGAATGATTTTTATTACTTCTTGATTGTGTCACTTACTGAACAGAAGTCTATAAAAATGGTAATGATTATTTAAGGAAATATCATGCCTTTTCTGGGGTAAAATCATCCAGAATGCTTTTCCTGATCTTTCCAGCATTGCAACAGAATATGGAGCTGTTAAGCAAAGAAATGCCTTAAAATTAATTTCGATTCTGCAAATCTGTTCATCATTATCTAATGCTGAAGAAATATTTGACATTAATTTGCTATAAGAAGAAAACTAGCCATCTGAATTGATTATCACATAGAAATGTACTTCTATAATTAGTCTGTAAATCTACTTAGTTTGATGCTTATAGGAAAATTGCAATGGAGTTTCTGATAGGAAGAACTGTCATGGAATGAATCAAAAAAAAGTTAAAAATGTTAGTATTGTTAATAGTCAGTTAAAATTGATTGATTTCAATGCCTATATATCCACATTTACAGAGACAGAAACATACACAAGCTCACAAAGATATCAAGATAATTAACTGAACATTCTATTAGCTTTTCTCAATGAGTTATTATAAGCTACGAAGATTTTTGCTCTCTCATGCATGCTTGTCATATAATTTTTAAGTGTGAATATGTAAATACATTTTGTTTATTATTATATAATTCTATTTGTTAATTAAAGTTATTGTTAATAATTTTGTTGTTTGTCATTTCTCACCCGAAGTCCAAGCTGATTATTTATTTTGTTAATTTAATTAAGTGGAGGGAGTAGCAGTCAGGAAATATAATTAAATCTGCATATAGATTTGGTTTTATGTATGTTCAATTTGATCGTTGCCGGTGACTATTATAGATTTGTCAATTAAAGTAAGTTGTATATAGTTACTCTACCTTGTACATGGTTGCCTGTTAGTTATCTTTAAATTTCCCTAGATTAAAATTAATTTGCAAATATTGTATTTTTCATTTTATTGTTAATTTGATTATTAGCAATTGTTAAAGGGATGGTTACCACTACAATATATATAAGATTACAAATGTATTTAATAAATCAACTTCTTTTATATTTATTTTTTGTGTTGATTAAATTTTCCATAAATATTACCAAAATCATACTTTTCTTTATTTTTCTGTAATATCCTATAAATACAATTGATCCAAACCACTCCAAACACTTTTTAGCAAAACTCTTTATTTGTACATATATACCTACACCTACGTTTCGACTGTTCTGCAGTCTTCTTCAGAGCCATTTTATTTTAATTTCTTAAAAAAATTAAAGAAATTAAAATGAAATGGCTCTGAAGAAGACTGCAGAACAGTCAAAACGTAGGTGTAGGTATATATGTACAAATAAAGAGTTTTGCTAAAAAGTGTTCGAAGAAGTTTGGATAAATTATATTGATCAAATTTTATTGATTAAATCTGATTTTTGATAGTTCAACAATATTCAAAGACCCAACAAAAAAAAATCATAGAATGCGTTATTTTTTTAAACTCATTATAGGTTTTGCTGCTATTAATTTCTTTCTTGTTTATCATACTTTGAATGTTTTTACATCATACTGTTATGCTATGAATATGATGTTAAAACGTTGAAAGTGCATCAACAAGGAAGTTATTAGTAGAAACTGAACTATAATGAATTAAAGAATCTTAATGCATTAATAGCTTGAGTTTTGCTGTGAAACAATCTAATTTTGTATTAGATTTTATTACATATATATTCAGCAGAATTCTTAGAATTATGTAAAAGTGATATGTATATATTTTAGGTCATCCTGGATTTAGCACCAAAGTTAAGATTCTTCAATCAGCATTAGACTATATTGTAGAATGTCATCCTATTTTAAAAGCAATTGAGGCAAAATTAAAAGAAGAAATGAATGATTTACCTGGATCAGAACAAGATCAGATTTCATTTAAACAGCAAAGTGATAAACT
This sequence comes from Epiperipatus broadwayi, assembly GCA_028023455.1. Classification (NCBI taxonomy): domain Eukaryota; kingdom Metazoa; phylum Onychophora; class Udeonychophora; order Euonychophora; family Peripatidae; genus Epiperipatus; species Epiperipatus broadwayi. The sequence continues at coordinate 1,241,491 of JAQFVV010012503.1, read as the reverse complement.
GTTGGGGATTTTAGAGCAGAGATTACAATTTATTCTTCTCAACCTGATCAAAACATTTTCTAGTAGAAAAAGGTAAATATTTATTCTGCTTATTTTTCCCCGTTTGTATTTATGTTTTTTCCTAGTTTTTTTACTTATACATCAAAGTAATATATATTAAGGCTACAACCTTAAAACTATGCGCCTGAAAAAATGACAGTAGGGACTTCTGCAAATCTTTAACACAAGGTTTATTTAAAAAACAAGAGCCGCTCTTGTCTTTTAAATAAATCTTGTGTTAAAGATTTGCAGAGGTCCCTACTGTCGTTTTTTCAGGCGCATAGTTTTAAGGTTGTAGCCTTAATATATATATTACTTTAAAGTAACGAGTATGCGCTTTATAAATATAATTATTATTACTTATACATCATATAATTTAACAGTCATGTGTACACTATGGGGTTTATTATTTTTGCTTCTTCTAAACAGTTAATGGGTTCATACACATTTTTTTAATGTTTTCATAAAGCTTATAAAATTCACGATCTTCTGGTTTTTAGGCATGTATTTTCACATAGTCCTTTTTCATTTTGTATGTGGAGGATATTTTTGGAAATATTGTATAGTTTAGGACTTTTTCTTATAGGAATAGTTATAGAAGGAGATGCATTTTTAGAAGACATTAATTTACAATCATTATAGTTTATTTTTGCATCTAAATTTGATAGATTTATTGAGTGAAGTTGCTCTAACTTTAGTTTACAATAGTGTATCATTCTTTTTATTACCTAATGTAAGTTATTAAAGATTTTTGCTAGCATAAAGATGCATGTTCTTTAATGTTTTTATTTTTCCAGTACTTTTTCTAATATTTAAATTTTTTTAAAAAAATTTTCACATGTGAAATATGGTAATAGTTGTTTGGCTTTTTTATTTAGAGTTTTGTGTATTATATCTGACTTGGTTTTGAAAGTTATTGTTGATTTTCTGGTCATGAGTACTAGCACCAATTCTTATTAAGTGTGTTGCTGATATAGATATAAAAACATTTTAAATTTTAATGAAAGCAAATGCAGGCAAGAACATCATGTGCAGGATAAATATATATTTGTTATAGATATGATTTGAGGTTTTTATATCTGTTCCTAATGAAAACAGGCACAAACTCTCTATACGTGTTGCCACTCAGTGCAAGCCAGGGAGTAATCATTGGATACCAGAAGGCTTGTGCATAAAATCCCCATCTAGTGCATACTCATCCAATATCCCCAAACTAGTTTCTCACTGACAAACGCCACAAGCCAGAAACTAGTTTTGGGGATATTGGATGAGTATGCACTAGATGGGGATTTTATGCATGAGCTTTCTGGCATCCATTGATTACTGTGGCTTGCACTGAGTATGACAGACTTGAATATTTGCTAAACATGTTAGAATAGCAATCCTAACTTTTTATATTAATAGATGTTTTGTGATCTGTTTATATTATTGCAATGAATACTTAAACACAAAATTCTAATTAAATCTTATATTCACATTAGTTTTATTCTACTAAATATCCATTGTACAAAGAAGATGCAATTCCAATTTTACACATCTTGACAAATATTATAAATGCAAGATTTAAAGCAAAACTAAGAATCATACATAAAGTACAGAGATTATACATAATTATCAGAGTCATCTTGTGGTTCATATCTTAAATATTAATATCTACTTTGTTTAACATTAAAAATGTTCATTTGCACGAATGAAATGACTGAATAGAGGGATATAGGTTTTTAGATTGATTCTCAGCTGTTGGAAATTTTTATTGGTGGATATTGTTATTTTTTAAAATACCGTTCTGTTACAATAGGTTTAGTGATAACATTTTGATGGTTTATAAATTATTAAATATTCTTGATTTCATAAATATTTTATAAAAATAAATAAACGTATTAAATATTTAACATTAATGAAATAACTTATCAGTAGTTTTGTTCCATATGTGACTTTCTCATATGCTTATTGATATGCTTCTAAGGACATTTATTTTTATCCTACTCTAGAGACATATACTGAAAGTTTTGAATAATCAATATTTAACAGATGGAATAGTGCTTTAAAATTCCAATCTTCAGATTGTATCTGACTTTTGCTTTTGTCAGTGAAAACTAAGACTCAAGCTGGAACTAATGACTTATGTATCTATCAATCACCTGTTATTTCTTTATACAATTCAAATAAGTTATCTTGAGTTCAAAATCTGAGGTTTTTTTTTTAATTTTAGAATATTGACTTGCATAATATAAAGGAGTAAAAGTTTGCTGATATGTAAGTGCAATTGATGGGAATTTTATAACTGTATGCTTCTGATGTTTGTTGATTATGAATAGAGTGAAGATAACTATGTTTGGAGATATATTTTATCAGTCACTATAACTTTTTGAGAATGTCTTTGTACTGAATGATTGATTTAAACTCATTTTATTTTGTTTAACTTGGTTATGAGAAAATGAAACGATTTGAAATAAAAAATTGTTGTAAAATTAATTTTATTTATATATTTTAGCCGTGGTAATGAAGATCAACTTGAAACATACAAGAAGTTGTATGGGTTGAGTTTACAAACTAAATCTGCCACAGATTTGTGGCAAGTTCTTTGTAAAATTCAAGAGAGCCAGTTAAAACAATGATGTGTAATATTTTTTTAATTTATTTATAAATATTATGAAAATATTTTTTTAATATTATTCTTATAAAAAATAAAATTGATGTAACAAACATATTTATGTTGTTTTGTTTATATATGCTTTTATTGTTTTATTACAAAATGTTTCATAATTTTTAATGAAAAACTAAATAAATTGTGTTGAATAGTCGAGAATATTGATAAAGCTATCCATATCGGTAGTCAAACATTGATTTATCAGCCAGCCTTATTACAAAGATCAGTAGTTCAATTACCAGTAAAGCGTCACAACATAAATTCTTGGGAAAAGTAAATTAAAAACAATGCAATTGATAATTATTTGTCTGTAGTAATTATCATATTTTCCTCCCTTGCGTTACTCTTTTATAAAATATAAAATAAATTCAAAAAATTAAATTACAATTGGTAATTGAATTATTGTTTAATAGATTTAGAAATGATTTCATCAGATAAAAAGAAAGTTAAAGCAAAAGGAGAATTCAACTCTAGTGCCATCTATCATAAACCGGATTAATAGATGCATTTAAATCGTAATCCCCAGAATAGTTACTGTCTTTTGATTTTATTAATGAGGCTTTGATTTTAAGACTGAAAAGTAATGTTGTTATGCACCCAAGACTCATTGATAAAAGCAAAAGCTAGAAATTGACCAGAATTCAAATGCATTTGGTAATCACTGATTATTCAAACTTATAGGAGTTGGCGCTAGAGTTGAATGCTGTTTTTGTTTTGTCATATAATGTGAGTTTGGGAGATGAATGATTTGTTATTATAAAGAAAGATATTAAATGATTTTAAAGAAGGCTATTGTTATGAATATTTTAAAAAAATATAAAAGGAATGCTTTGGAGAGGTGTGTATGGAACCTATCTTTTGCTCAGGTGATATATATTCACACATAGCAAGATATGGATAATGGTAGTACATTTGCTTGCCATGCCCACATCTTGGATTCATTTTGTAATTACTCAGAGTTTTTTAAAAATTTCAATCAAGCTTAGGATTTTATTTTTAAGGTAACTAGTTTAAAAACAATCCAGCTAACCATCTAATATCCGAGTATTTACTGGCTATTAAAATTTAACTTTGTTATACTAAACATTTAATGATGAGTTTATGATTTGTTTTCTCATATGTAATATATTGTACAGGATTAAAAATAAAAACATACACAGTTTACAAAGTGTAAATAGTTTTTATTGATTATGAAATTCTGATACAAAGAAAATATGGAAAAAAAAAAAAACTTTTAGTAGTAGAAAATATAAATAAAAATTATTATATTAGCCAGGCCACATTCTATGTGCTATTCTAAGCACATGGTAGACCTCTTGTCATTATACTCTCTCAAGGATAGAAACAAATTAGTATCTGAATAATCATCAATAAACAAAATCGTCTTTAGTATGAAATTAAAAAAATTTTACATTTTATAAATACTTTAAAACTCTTTTGTTAATAAATTACATGACTAAATAAAATGTTAAGTGTTACATAAAATTTAAAATAATTTACAGAGTTATCGCTAGATGGCAGAAATGAACAATATCGTTGTTTTTTTTTAGATTCTATTGAACACAATATGCTGTATAACAGTATATATAATGCTTATAATAAAGTATTACTTTAGGAGGTGAAGTGAATAGATTGATCCGGAAGTAAATAATTATTAGAACACAATAGCGTGGTTGAAGAATAAAGAATAATTAAGATAGTGAATTAAAACATTTAAATACACTATTATCATGAATTTTTAATTCTGAATATAAAATGCTAGATTTTTTTTAAAAATGTAATGGTTTTAAAGATAATCAGTATGCTGATATTTTTTTTTTATAAATGTATTCTAGTATATTTGTAAATTGTTGATTAAGAAACATTGCTTTCATAATATATATATAATGCAAGAACATCTCGCATTGAAAAGATAAAATGAGATAGTCTATCAGATTTATCGATCTACATAATACTTATCTAAACTACATTTATTATTGAATTCACACCTACAAAAATATATTAAATATAATTATCTTTAAAAATATATTAAATAAAATCAAGAAAGTAATGTATTTTGCAATAAAAAAAAATTATTTACCAAAAACAATAGCAATTATTTAACAACAAAAATATTGATAACAAATATTCATTGAATTTTAAATCCATTATAGATGTCTGAATTCTTTAATTTATGAAGACCATCTTATTTTGAATTTATAACAACAAAAGTATATTAAATATTGCTTAGTTTTATTTTGTAAGTATTTTGTGTTTGGATTACTTTTTCCTTTTTTTTTTATTTAATAGATATTTTAAAATTGTAAAACATACAATTTTCTTTATTTCATTTAAACAAGACATTTATTTTATATAGCGCAATGTTTTATAAACTGTAATACCAATAAGCTAATGCACATGCGCTTTCTAGTTGTCACTATATAAATGATTACTCCCACTTTTTCAAACACAAGAAAAAGTCTTCATCTTGTGTTTGAAAAAAGTGGGAGTATTCATTTATATAGTGACAACTAGAAAGCGCATGTGCATTAGCTTTTTGGTATTACAGTTTATTTTATTTAATATAATATTGTAGCAGTAAATTCAGAATAAAGCAGACACTTATGGATTTTCATTTCTGTATAGACTATTTTTTTATGATTTTAATGAACACATAAATAATTTTATGGCTTATCAAATGTGTAACTTATCAAATATGTAACACCAAATATTTTTTTCTTCTTGTTGAATGAAGCCACAATCTAAAACAAACTTCAAACAAAAAGTTTATTTCTTATTGTGATAATATTAAAAATATAAAGCTATTCATGGAACATATAAGTCCAAATATGTTATTAAGATAATCCACAAGATAGATTCTCAACAAATCATGATCATTTCCATAAACCTGTAAATAATGTGCACCCATTTTTATCTCACAAAATATATTAACACTGGTTTTACAAGTTAATTTAAATGATTCTTTGAGAATATAGTTTATTATCTTAATAATGTATTAGGACTTGTTTGTTCTGGGAGTAGGCTTATTTTATTTTGTTGATTAATTTTTAGTTAAGCAATTGATATTGTTTTGCTAAATAAATTATTTTTATTGCAAAATATATTATTTTCTTTATTTTATTTAAATATTTTTATAGTGATAAATTCACAGTAAATGCTGATATATATATATTAAGTTTGACCTTAGGATGTGATGTACTGTAGCTTCTCCTTAAATGAAGTCAAGAATCTCTCAGCAATTAGGCACAGAGAAACCTGTTAGCCACTTTATTTTCCATTCCCCAATCTAAGTTTTCCCATATTCTGCTCCATTTCATTTCCACAATATATTTGTCAACTCTATGGTCTTTATATCTAAATCCCCCTTATCTTTTCCCAAACACAGCATAAAAACCAATAATCCACTTTCTATATAATTACTTTTTTCGTATTTATTCTTCCATAACTTCATTATATGTACCCTTTCGGTTTTCAAGTACATATAGCTCCATCTAGCAGATAGATTTTAAATTGCATTAACATTGTTTCTCCCACTGCTTTTAGCGATCATTATATATGCATTAATGCATGTTATGAATAATGTATTATATATGCAATATTTTTATATAATTGGCTATCTTTTTAAAAAATTTGAGCAATTAATAATTGTTAAACTTTTATCCACAGTTATTAATAGAAGAATGTTTTAATTCTATTGTATTTCATTTAAAATTTAATAGCATCCAAATCTTTTATAATAGCAAAATATATAATTAAGTTATCATATAAAATACAGTACAGTTTATCTAAAAGGACTTGCCTTGAAAGGGCTAGTTCATTTATCTGCCACGCTCGCGAGCTTGAATTTGAATCTGGATCACTAAAAAATTTCGATAATTGCTATAATTTCTTAAATAATTTTTTTATATTTAACTATAGCTGCAAATAGCATATATTTTGCAACATTATGTAATAACTTTATAAACTTAGATTAAAGAAAGAGTAAGTATATATGTATATGTAAGAAAATAAGATTTTTTAAAAAATATCCTGTTCGATAATTGCAAAACTTGATTTCTTTGATCAAGAACTATGCTAATTGTTCAAATAATTAATCAAGATTAAGTAAAAAGTTGACAATAGTAAAAAATTAAATATATATTGCATTCTTATAAAGAAATAATTTGAAGACCTGTTTTTTTTTTATTTTTATTACTGAGTTGCCATCTAGCGTTAAAAAAATAATACATAATTAGAATAGTAATGTAATTTTAAAAATATTAAAGATAACACAGAAATTAAGTAGTGTTGACAAATTACATTCGCTTATATATAAAAAAAACCATAAAATTCACATATATTTACAAAATAAATGTATTTATATATCATACAGACCACTTGCTATTGATTAATAAATAAATAGGATATTTATATATTTTTAAAGAAAATACGGTAACTTTAATCAGTAATGAATATATGTCATTGCAATTCGTTTTATGATTATTCACTAAAATTAAACTAACAAAAGGTAATCTGTCTTTCTATTTAAAGACTTTGATTAAAGCAAAAAAAAATATATATATATTTAAGTATTGAAAGCAATTCGTATAAAATAAATATTGTCGATAAATATTTTTTAGACATTTAAATCAGCAAAATTTGTACACCTTAGATAACAATATAATACAAAATCATAAAGAAATTATCATTGATGAAATATATTAAATACCAATATCAATAATTTAAAGCAGGGTCACTAGAAAATGAAAATAAAAAATGATAAATACATACGTTTAGTTTAGGAAATGTGGTTAAACAAACAAACAAACAATTCTACATGATTGGTTTCAAATCTAAGAATTGAATGCATAACTATAAATGCAACCCAGTATTAGAATAATTTGTCAGTGATAGCTATATTGTACAAACAACTTTTTGCAGAGTTGCCAAATGAAGACTCATTCAACTATAATATATGTTAAACTCACCACTAAAAAGTGGTTAAACAAGTCAAGTATTCGGCACTAAAGCAAAATTCTAAATACCAAAAGCTTCAGAAATTTGATAAAATTCCTATCAAGTACTTTGTATTAAATGTTAAGCAAAAATTGGGTCATATAAAATTTTATTGGAGAGCATGTTTATGTTTTTATTCTAGTAAAAAAAAAAAGACTTGAGTTTATTTAAGGTGTTTCTAAAACTATATATGTCCTGTATAATTTAAAACACTCATAGACTGACAAACTCAAGTGCTAGAGATTCACGGAGAGCTAAAGATCTCCGAATCGAAGATCAGCCTGTTGCTTCAATATTCTATGATCTCAGAGCAATCACCATTGTCTATTATAACTAATATTATTGTGGTTACTATTTTGTATCATGCAATTGTATACATGTCTTTGCCCAGGTAGCATCTTGCAAAGATAAGCTTTTTAGAATTTAGTTTTTGGAAATTTTGTCATTTGAATTTCTGTTCTAGATAGCTGGACAACTAACAATCTTACCATGAATACGATCAAGCTAATTAATTAACTGATCATTGCTAATGAATGTTCATCTTGCTTGATATATATATAATTAAATGGGTCTTCATTACTCTGCTTATGCATCTCCAATGATATAACATTATTAAGTTTAATAACTTCCACTAAATAAAAAAATACATATAGTTTTACTTTAGAACAAACATTTTATGCAATGGTCTGATTTTCATCTGAGTGAATGAGAGCAAAAAATATCAAAATTATATTAATATATGACTTCTTTTTTTATTATTGGCCAGACCAGTGACTAAAATGTAAGCTATTGTTTTAAATTTAAATCATAAAAGTTAACATACATTATTGGAACAAAATAACACTAAACATTCATATATATATATATATATGAATATATAGACCAAATACAGCAAATTAAAATATTAGCTGCACCAAGTTAAAAATTCACTTCCAATAGTTTTTCTGATAAGACAGATTTCTCAAGCGTGTGTGTGTGCGTATGTATATATAATTGATGATCTTTGGAATTAATTTATAGTTACAGATACAATTTTTTGAAGGGATATTGTTTATTTCAGATTTAGCTATCTTGTGGAATAAAATATAGATTATAAAAAGAGAAATTAATAATTATTTACTACTAGCTGCAGTTTTTCTATGTAGTCAGTTGACGAGACTCTTTGCGATTTATGCAATGGTGGTAGTTGTCATGTAAGCTAAATATCCATGAATTGCAGTTTAACTCTGCCACTTCTGATGCTTAAATGTCATATGATCTACCAAGTGTCAGTTTACTCAGTTATAAAAGATTGTATCAAGAAGTGAGTTATCTATATGCATTTCAATAATTTATTTACTGAGAGACTATAAGTGACATAGCATATTTCCTTTTTTTTATTTCTATATTTGCCCCCAATATTCATATTGGAATTTATTTGATGTTGAAAATATATACAGATTATATATATAAACAAAGAGTAAACCATTCTCCCTCAGGCTATAAATTAAAAGCACTCTAGATGTTGAACAAAGGATCAAGAAAGAAATGAATCCACCTATCATTGGAGCTCTGATGTTTATAAGTGCATCTTCATCAACACTGTTAGTAAATCAGAGTGAAATTAATATATTATCCAGATGGAATATGTTGAGTCTCAAGAATAGGTGGATTCATTCTATTTTTGATCCTTTGTTCAACATTTAGAATGCTTTTAATTCATAGTTTGAGGAAGAGTGATTTACTCACGTTGTTTATATATATATTTAAAAATGCAATAAGGGTTTGGTGGAAATGGTGAGATAATTAATGTAAGGAAAGTATTTTAATAAATTATATAATGGGTTTACATTAATAACTAAATAACACTGTAAACGTTTTCAAAGGATCAAGATTAGAAGCGTTGTTGGCATTTGTAAATTTAAAAATATCAAAAGATTAAAGAAAAAGTGGATCCATTCTATGCTTGACCCTTTGTCAACATACAGAGTATTATTTATTTATAAACAGACGGAGAGTAATTTATTTTTATTAATTACATATACATTAAGCTATGCTAGTTTCATGTTACAACAACTCAATAGCTTTGTTTATAATGGTTTCTATATATGAACAGAGATGAAAATTTATATTCTATATGTATATAATATTATAATTAATATTTTGGAATACGAAATAATATATGTTTTTTTAAATGGAAATGAGGCTTTTAAAACCAAATTATAAAATAAATTATCAGAGTATTAAAAAAAACAGTTAAGCATTATAGAAGACAAAAGATAAAACAGATTATCCAACAACAATTCATAGAGGAACAATAAAAAAAACGGTGTCATTTATTAGGTTAACTAATTGCTAGACGGTGAAAATTTCAGTGCCCGGGATTCAAACCCAAGCCATAGTCTTGCCAGGTGAATATACTATCACTATACCATGAAAGTCATTATGAACTTTATATACATACAATAATATTTGTACTTCTTCAGATAAATCAGAAAAATGTAAACAAATAAAAACAAAAAAAGAAACATTAAAAAAAAAAAATACTTCAAATAGTTTTAAATTTCATTAATAGTTGTAAAAAGATTTTAAAAAATAAGAAATTAATAAAGTTATTATTCAATAGAGGGCGTATGACTTTATTTTATGAAAAACTATATTTATTAAATTAATATTAAAATAATGGAAAAAAAAATCTCACTTCATTTATCATTGGTAATTATCAACAAACTGCTTTTATTTATATTTTTAAAACAAGGAGAAAGAATGGTTGGAGACTATTTTTGGTTATTTACGACTTTCAGATTTTTTAAAATCAAGTTTATCCCCTCCCGCTCTCATTTCTTTTTTCTTAAATAGTTTTTATAACCGTGTACTATTTTCATATATTTATTTAAATCTTAATTTATGTTAAACACTGTGCATTATCTAAGACATTTCAAATAATAATAGATGATGTAAATATGCCGGTTAACAAACCTGTAATTATAACTAGAGGCCATCTGATTAGAATTGGAGAAAGATTTTGCGAAGACAGATGAAGATTTCTTTCTATTCTCTCGAAAACAATGATTTTTTTTAAAGGGTTTTTTTTCTTTAATAAGTTTTAAAATTATATTTCAAGTTTGTTATTTAATTTTAACATATAACACCATGTATTATATATATTTTCTTAAATCAATGTCTAAATTTTTTACAGATATTTTTTAATGGTGTATACGTTTTGACTTTTATTTAAACTATAAAAATGGATTTATAAACACGAAGTTAACTTAAGAAAAAAATGTTTACAATCGGAGGTTTTAAAAATATAATGATACACGATCTGTTAAAACTAGATTGTATTAACTATTATTTATAGAAAATTATACTTTTTTTTTTTAAAAAAAAAATCCCTTGTTTGTATGTGATCTCGTGTTTAAATCTCAATGTAAATTTATTTTCTGTCATGAAGTATTGTTTTCAGTTTCTTGCGTGATTTAGGGCAGTTGTAAAATGGCAGATTTTGGAGTTGAAGGTCCATGAATCGGCAACTCAATTTTGCCATTTAACATTATTTTCAGTTTGATTGTAGCCAATTTGTTTTTTGACCCTCATAAAAATAGGGTTGTCATATCATTTAATATTTTGTGGAGTTCTCCAAAAGAAAGCAAATCTATTTAAGTTTGGTTTTGTATATCAAAGTTTTATGCCTAAATTACTAATTTAATGAGAGAATGGATTTCGATTTTAAAATTAAATATTCAATACTTGCACAAATTTTCATTGCTATAGCCAGAATAGTAAAAGTTCTTTTTTTTTTTTTTAAGCAAATTTAAAAAATCTGCCAAAAGTTAATCAAAGGAACAAAAACTGTTGATATATCACATATTCCAGAAATTCGTTTCATTTTATATATATATAGCCAGAACTCTAACGATTACCTATATCTGCCAGTAATTGCCAATTTCATAAGCCTATGTGAAAAAATGTCAAATTTATATTTGGAAAAAAAAAATCACCCCTCTTTTCAAAATCCAGATAGCGGGTATGGCAGATGGATAGGCTACTCTGCACCATGAATTTAATAATATATAGAAAAATGAATATCTAATAAATTATAAAACATCACATCATTCACAACTGTAGTATTTAAAATCAATATTTACATAATATTTTTATTTTGTTCTGCACATGTGGAGAGATGATATTAAATTTACTTAATTTACTTTTATGTTATTATGTAATTAATATTCTATATGGTTTGGCACAGGGGTAGAGTATGATGAGTCACTGCATCTGATTTGATTATTGTGGGGTTTGATATGGAGGCAATCGATTTTTGTGTTTTTTATTAGTACATTTAAATTGGGAGGGATATAAAGACTAATGTTGTATGTGCATATTTTATTCAATTTTTGCAAAAGCCCAGGTATGTAAAAAAGACATCCAACTTTTAGTGTTAGTCTGATTTGGTGGTAGTTTTTTAATTTTAGAATAAATAAAATTAAGAAAAAAAAATTACATAAATACCAGTGGGGGATCCAGTTAATTCCGTTCTAATTACATATAATTTAGCTATGAATATTTATTATTATATATACCATAAGTAAAATTATGGACAAACAAATGGAAAAAATGAAATTGTCATAATAAACTAATAATTATATTTTCTAATAACTATTATAGTCTTTATCGTTCAAATTGAAGTGATTTGTCAAGCACTGGTGGCCTAGTGGTTAGCATAGCTGCCTTCCAAGCAGCTGGCTCGGGTTCGCTTCCCAGTCAACGCATTTGACATATGGAAAAAAAATTGAAATGATTAGTATTCCAAAAATCTTTATTATAAGAGAGTCAGATAACAAAGCAATAAAAAAAATTACACGTTTTAATATTCATATGTGAAAGAGCTGAAGGTCTAGGAATTGAATGAAATATTTGTTAGCAAATTTTGACAAATTATTCAGTTAGTTACATTTTTACATAAAAAATTTAAAACCTCTTACTTTTCAAAGAAAAAAAAAAAATTATCTTCATTTAACCGGATGCATGGAGTTCCAAACGAGATTCATATTCAACAATAGGAAAGACAAAGGACTTGAATAATTTGTATTTTATTTGATCATTAAATAATTTGTCATATCTAAAAATCATTCTAATAATTTTGAGAGCTCTACTAACTATGGATGCAACATGTGCATGAAAAAAATTGTCAAAAAGAACATCTAGATTTTTTTGAAAAGTTATACATTTAATTTTAAGAATTTCAATATAAGAGATATCTAAATATTCAGACTTGTGAGAATATGATACAACAGAACATTTTAAGATATTGATCATTTTATTGTCATTCTCCAATGCTGTAAAGTTATTACTATCAAGTTCTAGAGAAATACGATCTTTCAATAAGATTATCTACTTGAAAATCTTGCAATCATCCGGGTGCACATAAAAATGAAGAGTAAAATAATCCCTAAGATCATCCATATAAATGTTAAATAGTAAAGGAGCCAAAATGTCACCCTGTGGTGCACACAAATTACATTCAGATAATGTAGAAATTGTACTATTATATTTAACAAATGCTTTTTTTACACTTAATAAATGAACTAAACCATTAAATAGCTTCTACAGAAAAGTTTAATCTATGTTTTTGAAAAAGAAATTGATTTACCTTGTTAAAAGCTTTAAATAAGTTAAAATAAATACCATACAATCTCTATTTATTTTCTAAAGTATGAGCAATGCGATCAAAAACGGTGATAAGATCAGGTTCAATTGATTTGTTTAGTAAAAAAGTATGTTGAGCATCAGCTAAATGATTACTTCAATCCTCAACAATTTTATTTGTATATATTTTTCAAAAATGTTAGCCGTAGTATATAGAACACAAATAGATCTGAAGTCATTTATATATTCTTGAGAGCCTTTTATAGAACATTTCAGTCCTAAGTTTAAAATACATTTGATATTTAAATACAGATATACTTTATATTCCTGGAGTTTAGCTGTAATAATAGGGGATTTGAATTAAGACTTTCATATTCCCATCAGCTATCCAATCTATCTTATACAACCGATACACATGACCATGCACACATAAAAACAAATGCTCTTCAATATACATATTTCATGCTGAACCAGCACTCATTAGCTGGTCCAGACCATCATTGCCCATATGTATGTAATCAGTGCTCAGTTTATATTAAGACAAAAAAATCTTCAAACTGATTGAAGTCTTTCCATTAAATTAGTTTAAACATTTGCTATCTTAATATAAACTGGACACTGATTATATATGTGTGGAAGATGATGATCTTGACCAACTGATGAGTGCTGATTCAGCATGAAATATGTATATGGGAGATTATTTATCTTTCACATTACATGGTCATATGTATCGGTTGTATGAGATAGATGAAATAGCTGAAGGGAGCGTGAAAGTGAGGGTTCAATTCTATAAATATCTTTGATACAAACCTTGTAAAAGGAAGAGGTTATCAAAATACTACTAATAGATAGTTTATTGATCAAGAATTCATAAAATATTTGAGCATAGGAAATGAAATTGGTTATGGTCCTGCCACTTTACCTCTGCACTATGCCATGCAAGGCATAATGTAGCAATTGGATCACTTTTAGAGAAGATTTTACTTTATTTTTGCTTTTAATTGTGGATGTGCTTGCATATGTGCAATTTTATTTATATATAATTTATAGTATATTAGCCCAAACATAATAAACCAATAGAATATCAACAACCCATTATCAAAGCACCACTTAACTACAAAGGTTGCCCTGATAAATTGTGAACATTCTGTTGATTTGTTAAGCTTTGCTATTTTGCTGTGAATTTTATTTGGAAACTAGTCTATTGATAAAATATTGTTTAATATATATATGTAACTAATTACACATCATATAAATTTGTAATAATTTTATATAACATAACATCATTATAAAAATTTCTGTGATCATGTAATTATGTTTGATGAAAAATCATTCAAATTTTTCTTGATATATTTCTGTCAATAATCAACATCATCAGCAGCCTGGAAATTAGTTGAGACCTCACAAACTGGCAATTCAATTTCTAGATAAACTCAATCACAACATACAATTTGATATCAAAGTTCAAATGTAAGTTAAACTAACATTATTTAAATTTACATATATATATATATATTTAAATATTTTGAAGATTTGCTATCTTAATACAAACTGAGCATTGACTGCATATATGTGTGAGAGATGGTGATCTGGACCAATTGATGAGTGCTGCTTGAGTACTGCTTCAGCACAAAATACATATATTGGAGATCATTTATCTTTTTTGCATATATATTGTCATGTGTATTAATTGTATAAGATAGAATGGATAGCTGTAGGAGCTTGAAAGTCCGAGTTAAGACCCATATAAATATATATACTAATATATGAAAATAATTGTACATATATATATATCAATCTAAAATATCTGTATTTAGCTATTAAAATTAATTAATTATTGAAATGCAATTTTAGTTTCATGGACTTATGTCAATTTAATAATATATGTAGATGACTTAAGTTCAAAACCACAGGGAATTGAAGTCTTTCAAATGGTTTATTATTGATTAACATGATAACGATATATAGACCATTATAGAGATGCATATATTTTGTTTTTACGAAACTGGATGTGAGAATGTTCTGGCGTTATCATTCAGTATCTATTAGACATTTAAAGCTTCTGAAATTCTGAAGGCATTTATAGATGTCACTACTGGACAATATATATTAGAAAATAGTATTTATAATATTATATAATGATATAAGGTTGCTATATTTTAAAGTATAAATAGTACCTTTTTTTATATTTTTCATTTAACAAACTCATGTTATTTATAAGTGACCATTAAATATTATAACCTATCTGAACGCAATTTTACATATTTCATCCTCATTAGATTTTGTATAGTTTTTGTATTTATAAATGATCTATACATGAATTTACTTTTTTACAGTAAAAATAAAAAAATCAGGAAATAAAAAAAAACCCACTAGAAATAATTTTAATGTTAATTAAATTTCTCAAAAGTGATTTACTCAACGTGAAAAGTTTGCAATTAAATTATCTGCCTCATTACAAAATTTTCAGCTCTCGTTTATAAATAAAGTTGACTAACAAAAAGTAACTTTTTTTTCTATAAAAATGTCAATCTGGAAAAAAGTAATTTACTTATCCGAAATAATTTAAATTAAATGAAATAGCAATGGAATGCTTAGTCAAAAATGAAAAGCTTGGAACAAATATTCGATTATCAAATAGTAACGCTAGGTGGCGACATTTTTTTTCTTTGACAGATGAAAACTCAATAACCAAAGTAATAAATAGTTGACACAATAGCATTCTATTAAAATTTCAACTCTAAAACATATCTTTTAGAATTATTTACAAATATCATTATGCCTCAAGCATAAATTATCATAATTCTACGTCACAGACGTCATACCATTTTTGTGAAATTTTGAGTGGAGGGCCAACAAGATTAATTCTATGCCTATCTCTAACATCGAATGCTTCGTTTTCCCAATAGTTTTCTCCTTTGAAAAAGTACATAGTTTTATCAGTAAATGAAAAATAAGCTGCATCCAGGTTTCCAGGTAAAGGATCATTTCCATTTGTTCCAGGAAATTCTTGACTAATTAGTTTGGGATAACCAGGTAAGCAGCAACCCTCTTCGCCTGCCGCAACATCATAACCATAGATCTGAATGAAGGAAAGAAAAAATGCATATATATCATGGAATATAAAAAACGAACTTTAAGAAATAAAATATAGTCGAGCGTTGTTAGCCGAGAGGTCA